>JAHZTW010000003.1:31460700-31472272 GCA_020283515.1 Alliaria petiolata
ATAAGAATATAGACTGATACAGGGGTTCGAAATCTGGCTCAGATGAGTTAGATTTGTCTCCCCAAAAGCTCAGGATCAATCTCTCTCTAAGTCTCAAAAACAGAAAATAATAATAAGGTGAATGGCTAAACAAAGCCTGAAAACTATTTATAGAGGAAGATTTTCGTTATGGACAATCTTGTAATTCTTCAAAACTTGGGACAATTTGCTTTTTCTGATGTAAATCCGAGTGCTTGGTCGGTCTTCATTGGTGTCGATCGAGACAATGTGATGGTGTCGATCGACACCTTGCGTGTAATTCCACTCCGACTTCATCACTTCGGCTGCTTCTCCAAAATGCTTCAATAAGTTCCAGAATCTCTCTTTAAGCTCCAAATGCTCTCCATCCTGTAAAAACTCTAATAGGACTCTAAAACTTACAAAAGACTCTACAAAAACACTTATATCATGGTCCAAAAACGAGTAAAAACCATGATATATCAATTATGCATGAGTTCAATCCTCCTTGAGATAAACCATTTCTTGGATTACCCACTTGAATGAGATCATTTTTATCTCATAACCTGGTCCGTAGCCAAATGTATTCGGTCATTATTTGCACAAGTGTGATTCATGGTTTTAAAAAAGTTAATCAATGTTAAAGGTTAGGATTCTTGGATTGTTTGGAATAGACAAGTCTTGATTTGAGATTCATTGTGTGATGAATATGACTAAGTTTTTTGGAGTAGAGTTTGTGTACTGCATCTTAGGATTGAGAACAAGGACCATTGAGTTGATTCATTTGAAAAACACTTTTGGATTTGAGCCCCCACTTTCAAACCTCTTCCCTAGTTTGTCTTTAGTTTGCTTAAGGGCAAGGAAAATGCAAGTTTGGGGGAGTTGATATACTCATATATTTTGTGCATTCAACATACATTTATGATAGATTTTTATTCATATTGCATTCATAATAGGTTTTGTTTGTATACTTTATCCCATTTTAGGTCCTAGAACACTTTGCATTAGCATTTGCATGGTTTCTTGCATATTTGCATCATTATCAGGTTGATTTGCATGCTTGGGAAACTATAGAGAGTGCTGGAGCATGATGAGTTTCAAGGGAGAGCTTGGAACACTTAGAAGAACTCGGGCAAGCAAATGCTCACTGAGATCGATGGGGAGTTCGAGCAAGGCAGGTCGCTCTAGCCAAGATCGACCACAAGATCGATGAGCTCATACCGTTTCAAAGTCAAGATCGAGTCATAGATCGACCAAGCCCAGCCGTGCGAGTGTACAGACTTGAAGATGCTACCCAGGACGAACGAGGCGAGATCGAAGTCACGGGTCGATCTAAACACGATCGACCACAAGATCGATCAAAGAAGTCTATTCCAGACTTAGACTGAGGCGAAGATCGATCCAAGCAGATCATTCACGGGCCAAGATCGACCGCGAGATCGATGACTCAGCTCGATCTCTGCTCCCCTGCTCAAACTTATCCGGACAGCTCATCTAATGTGTCTTCTTGTGAGGGGACCATTTCTCTCACCCATATATAACATTTTCAACCTACTTTTCGGTCATCTTATCTTTTATTACGTTTCGCCTTTCTTCTTTAAGCTTTGAACGCCATTGTTAAGGTTTCTTTAAGTTTTCTTAGTTGTAAAACCTTGATCTTTATCTGAAGTACAAGCACTTATCTTTAATCCTTTTCTTTAATATTTTAATGATGCTTAGCATTTATTCTTCTATGGTTTTGATGTTTTTAATCATGGTTAGCTAGTAGATCTCTTAAGATTGAAGGTTGAGGGGATTAGGGAGGTTTTAAAAGAGGTTTAATCTTGGTTTTATATGTTCTTAAACTCATTCCTTTCTTGGTTTGGAGCGTTTCCGGCCTAAATACCTCGGGAGAGGCTGTATGATCTTAGGGATTCTCTTATCCTGTGAAGACTTAGAGAATCCCCTAATCCCAAAGAAGCTTGTTCATCCTTTCGCACGAGAGTGTATGGGAAGGAAACTTGCTTGATCGATTTAAGATCCGATCTCTTTGCTCATCAATCATCTTTTCTACCAAGGGATTGGGTTTGTAGAGAAGATTGATGAAGGGATTTCTGCCACGGGAGTGGATCTAATGTTTTTAAACCCAAGATTGAACTTTGAACCTCTCTAAAATATGAACCTCAACCTTTGATCTGAATTTAGTATTTGATAAATTTAAATCCATCACCTTCAGCTTGATATTCTGTTTTTAGAGTTTTTATTTCATATTCTAGTTCTTGATAGCCTAGAAATCACTAGGTAGTTCTTATTTCTAAAGTCTCTCATCTAAACTTGAATATGGCTTAACTTTATTTTGTTCTTGTATTCCTAGTGTTCTTTCCTCCCTTTTGAATTGATAACCTCAAGTATTACAATGATGAATAATGCTTAAAGAATTGAAAAAGTAGAATAAAAACCTACTTATCATCAACTAGAGATGAGCAAACAAGGTAAATGAAAGCTTAGTCTCAAAGATATTCAAAAGTTTAATGGTTAATGCTAAACCCCAATGGCAACGGCGCCAAATGGATAGTAGGATTTTTGCTTTGCTAATTATCAATTAACCCCAACTATTCATATCATTGTAGTATTTTGGGATCGAATCCACAGAGACTAAAAATTGCAACACTAGAGATACAAGACACAAACTAATCTAGAGCAAATTGTTTTTGGGTTTTTGTCTACTCTAGAAAAGTAAGAAATGCAAGAAGAAAAATAAATGAAAAGCATTGGATCATGGGTTCAACTATCATGAGAACTAGATAACAATCAAACAATAATTTTAAAGATTGATTTAAGCACCATCCTAGAACATGAAATTCACAACTAAGACTAATCCACTCTCATGGCATTAATCACTTCACTAATTACCCAATTAACATAATTTTTCGTTGGCAATTAAAGTAATCAGTGAGCATTAAGAAACAACTTCAATTATTTCACTAAACACCCTAGACATCAACTCTCATTGGCTAGGCATGTAAAGCTCATAAAAGATTTGGTTCAAGCATTTCATCGAACACCTTCCGGGTATGAAATTACCTAGGATCTAATTCACTTTTCGCAAAGCTAATCTAGCATTAAGAACAACCTAAATGAATGATCTAACAATATGCAACCTAAATCATCATCATCTAACCATGATCCAACTAAAATCTAAGAACTAAACATGAAGAAAAGCAAAAGAAAAGACATAAGCATAAAAATAAAAGATAAAGGTGAAGAATCCTTCATTAGAGTGGCATGATATATGAAAATCAATATAAAATATCAAAAATAGAATTTGGATCTACACCCAACTCTAGAGAGAAGAAAACTTAGGTTTTGTTTTTGTGGCTAAAATATGTATTTATAGAGAAGGAGGGAGAGCCGGGTCAACCCGGAACAAACCAGGTCTTAACCCGGTCGGACAGTCTTGAAAAAATCACCGTATCTCCCTAACAGCTGATCTTAATGACATGAAATAACCTCTAAACGAAATCTGATTCAATTATCTACATCTTTCATGCAGAGCTCTGAGGCTGAATCGGAATGGAAACCTTTCTTCTGACCCGATCTTTACCCTGCATGAATCCTATCGGGCACCACAACCCGATGCAGCTGACCGATATGCCATCCTGATTCATCCTGCTTGGTCTGTATCGGGCACCAAAAACTGATGCATCTGGCCGATATGCCACCCTGATTCATCCTGCTTGATCCATATCGGGCAGCAAAGCCCGATACAGCTGCCCGATATGGAGTAAAATCACCATATTTCTTGCACCACTGATCATAATAACTTGAAACCACCGCCAAACTAAAAGGTAACTCAATTGTCTATGACTTTTATGAAAACCTCTGAGGCTAAATCGGAATGGAAACCCTTCGTCCAGACTGATCTTTTAGTCGATCAAAATGGTCGATCAAAACTCCAGACAGACATGTGTTTACTTAAATAGCCGTATCTCTTGAACCGCCGACCATAATGACTTGATATAACCACCACACGAAAAGTAAATCAATTGTATATGACTTTTACGAAGACCGCTGAGGCTAAATGGGAATGAAAACCCTTCGTCTGGCTCGATCGTTCAGTCACTTTAGGCGGCCTTGGCTTGTATCGGGTTGTGCATCCCGATATGCAACCCGATGTGAAGGCAGACGATTTCTGCTGTCTTTATTTTGATTTCTCCTTGGTCCTTGTCCATCAACCAAACTCCGACATGCTCCTCCAAGTCCAAAATGCAATAGAATATGCAAGGACTACAGTAAAACTCTCTAAACTCTAAAATGGATGCAAACAAGACCAAAAATACCAAATGAACACATAAATGAATGAAAAATTATCCTAAATAAATGCTAGAATATGCTAAAATATGTAACTATCAGCTACTCAAACCTACTCATGTCATTGTAGGTTTGGGTAATTGACTATGTAACCCACTAGAATGTCAATGAATATGTAACCCAAATGGCATATCGAAGGATGTCATTTGGGTTATGTAATGCACCAGAAACCTTTCAAAGGTGCATGATGTGTTTTTTCTTGGATCTTATCGAGGAAATGGTAGAAGTATTCATGGATGATTTTTCTGTATATGGTGCTTCGTTGGTGGGTGTTTCTCTAATCTTTGTAGGGTTCTCAAAAGATGTGAAGAGACAAACTTGGTGCTTGTGCGTGCTGGATTTCGCACAATGAATTATCTTATAAGAAATACAGAAGAGGACGAGAATATTCTAAGTTAAACACGATACGAAGATCCGAAGACGGGAATTCTATTTAAGCTGCATTGATAAGCTTTTTAGGGTACAAGTATTTTTCAAGGTAAAATGCGGATCCCACGCTACGAATGAGCTTAAGGCTCCTATTTATAGAATTCTATTCGTAATCTAAACGAGTATCTCGAAGAATCTCCTCGTAGATTCTTCTTTATCTCCCCTTGGCGGCGCTCCTTTCCACGAGGCTTCGTCTTCCAGGGCGCACATCTCTTTCAGCTTCCTCATGGAATTGGGCTCAGCCCATTTGCACGACAATCAGTCTTGGCCTCGGCCTCGTGCCTTTGTCTTGGACTTGGCCTCACTTCCCGTCTTGGGCTCGAACAGTTGTGTGGGCTCGAGGCTTGGATCATCAGGATAAGATATCAATTCGGTTCATAAATGGACTGGTTCGGTTCGGGCCATGTACCGATTATGCACTTCGGTTCGGCTCGTGCGTAATCCGTACCTTCTTAGGTCCGGTTTGGAATCTGCACGGTTTGCGCACTGAACCGATCTCGGTTTGTCCTTGGTTTATGAACGAGTTTTGTACCGAGCTATTTCGGCTCGGTTCGCGCACTGATTGTGCACCAAACCCGTTTAGCTCGATATGTGCATGGTTTGTGCGCCGAGCCGTTTTGACTCGGTCCGTGCACGGTTTGCGCGCCGAGCTGTTTTGGCTCGGTTCGTGCACGGTCTGTGCACCGAGCTGTTTCAACTCGATCTATAGTTTGCACCGAGCTGCTTCGGTTCGGTCTGTGCACGGTTTGTGCACTGAGCTGTTTTGGCTCGGTCCATGCACGGTTCGTGCATATCTGACCCGGCTCGAAAATTAACCTCCGTACTTAGCCGTTTCCTCGATTGATCTTGCCTTGGCAAAAACCGATCCCAACAGTTAGCCCTCCAGCTCGTTAGACGCATGAATGTTTGTGACGAGGTGCTAAGTTGGGAAAATCAATGTTCCGAGGCGTTCTGCTCGGTCACCAAGATGTAAAGTTTTGTTGGCTCGGGTTTCAACTTGTAGCCAAGTTGATTGACTTTTTTGCCGAGGCATTTAAGTATGGACCGAGGCGTTTTATTAAATGCCGAGGCGTTTGAACTCGTTGACGAGGCGTGACGTTTTTGTCAAGGCGCCGAGCTTATGGGCTCGGTTTTGTTTTGGCTCGTCGTTGAGGCGTTTAACCCCTTGCCGAGGCGCTTGAGCCTTAATCGAGACGCTTCACTATGACGACGAGACGTTTGGTCTCGCCGACTCGATGTCCCGTCTCTCCGAGACGTTCTGCTTTGACACCGATGCATTCTACTTAGTTTCCGAGGCATTCTCCGCTCTAAGTTGCCGAAGTGATTCTCCCTTGACGGCTGGATTTTTGCCTCAGCGTCATTATGCATTCAAAAACACTTAGGGAAACTTTCTTGGGCTGATATTGTTTAGTTTGGGCCTTCAGTTATCCTCTGGAGGCCCATTATCCATTTACAAGGATTAAGTCCGCCTTGGGAAATGTAAACGTCTCGCATGTTCCCGAGGCGATGCGCCCCTACGTGCGGATTCGTTTATAAGTACTGAGACCCCTCAAGGTTTCTCATTATCTCCGCTTCTTATAAAATTTGTTGAAGAGTCGTTCTCCCTTTCCTCTCCTTTTTTCTTCGCCGCCTTGATTTTCTAACGGGCCAACTATTCCGACCGTTCATCGATTTTTCTGATCCATCTTCATCCTTAGCAGGAATCCGAGGTGAATCCAATGTCTTCCCTTTCGACGCCAAGGTCCTTACTGGAGTTGAGGGCTCGTTTTGGAGTCAGCGAGAGGGTCGAGTTCAGGCTTTCTTCTAAAACAGACCGAGCCGAAAGGCCTCCGTCTGGCTACTTTACAGCGTACGAGATCCTCTTCGACGGATGTTGGCTGTGGTTCCCGATCCCACATCTGATCTCGGAATTCTTGTTGTCGTACGGGCTGGCCCTAGCTCAGTTTACCCTGCGCTCGATAAGACACCTTGTGGGGCTGCTAACCGTGGGCTTTGAATGCGAAGTGGAGCTTTCGCTCGGCCATCTCGATAATCTTCTAGAGATTAGGCACAGACCTAACACCAAGATGTTCTATATAGGGAACAAGAAGGATAGGAGAATAGTTGAGGATTTTCCGGATAAAGATCAAGACTGGGAGAGCCATTTTTTCTATGTTCTTATCAACGATGCCTCTGTCTCGGAGTCTTGGATCGAGAGGACAAAGACGGGATGGGGTGAAATAGGTACGAGACTGAAACGAACGTAAGTGATTTCTTTTTCTATGTTTTAACGAAAAGAGCCATTAACGTTTTCTCTATTATATTCGCTTTGTAGTTCGTCGCTCGGTGCTCCGATGTCCCGACGATATTCAGAGTGTTATTGAGACGTTCAGCCGCAGACGGGTCTCATTGCAGAGGAGTTTCTCTGCCCAGCGAGTCGAACATGCTCGGGCCTCTTCTTCTAGTGGTCATGGAGCAACGGATCCGAATTTGTCCTGCTCGCCTGACAACTTTCGAACGGGGGCTGCATTGCGGTTAACTTTCACTGATGACAAGGCGCGAGAGGCTGAGAAGTTTGTCGAGGACGAAGAGGGAGAGATCCAAAGGTCCGAGCCCCGACGTGAAGATGGAGTTGCCTGGGAAGCCAAAGGTCCGAGCCCCGACGTGATCGTCGACAATGAAACGGCTACGCCAAGATCGTCCGTTCGGCTCGGAATTCCCCCGAAGGGTTCAGGAATCGTGCTTGGTCTTAGAGCCGGGACAAGACCTGGGGAATCCGCCCTTTGCCGTGGGAGCGGAAAGAAAGTTGCGACTCGGGGCAGCAAAAAAAAATATGCAGAAGAAGGATCTATTACCGACGTGCTCGATGTTCCCGAGGCAAGCGAGCTGCAAGGATCCGAGCAAGTTCCGCCGAGCGCTGCAGGGACGGGCGTTCACGATACCATTCCTGAGGCGACATGGGCATCTTTCATAGAAGAAACTTTCGCAAAGACCACAGCCTCCGGTTCTCGTTCTCCCCGCCTGGACGCCCTTGCAACATGGAATGCGCATGATCGGACGAGACTTTCGGGAGCCGAGGTAGTGGCCTGTTTAGACCCGCCCGTTCCGATTTCTTTTCTCCCTTTTTTTTTACATCACACTCTGGCTCTTCTTTTTTTTTTAGTTTATCGCCCCGGCCAACGAGATCGTTTCGGGCTACGAGGCCGACATCCAAAGCGGCCATAGACAAATCGAGGCTGCTCTCGGGGAGGCGATCCTTTTAAGGACAAGGCTCGATGAGACCAGGGCCGAGCATTCCAGACAGATGGCGGACATCACAAGGTGCTATGAAGTTATAGAGGCCGAACGGGACGACCTCAAGCGCAAACGAGATTAGTCCGAAAAGGCCTCGGCCCATCTGTTGGATCAGAAGGTTCGGTTAGAAGATGAAGTGACGTCCTTGCAACGGCAGGTTGCGTCAGCGCGAGAGGCGCACGAGGCGATCCTCGAGAGATCGTGCAAGGAGGCGAGGCGCGAATTTACGAGTAGATACCAGGAGAAGATGTCCAGTGCCGAGGTGAAGGTTGCTTCGCTCGAGGGGGGCGCCAGAGATAAGATCATGGAGTTGGCCGAGGTTAACAGCAACGTTGAACTGATATTCTTCAGGGTCCCGATCCTCCCACTCTAGAAGATGAAAAAGCGAGGCTGATTGAAAGAAAAGCCGATCTAGTGGGCGTTGACGAGGAGTTCGAACGACTTGCGACGGACCTTCGTGGGGATTTGAAACCTCCAATGTTCTCATCGGATTTCTCGAAAGAGGATTCATCGGTTTTAATTGAAAAAGGCCGCTGCTCTTTATCGCAGAGCTCGATCCCATTGTCGTTTGTGACGTTATTATTATTATTATTATTTTTTTTTTTGGTGTTTGAACTTGATGCCTGGATGGCTTTATCCACAATGTTACTCGTGCAAGTTTTTGATTTTGCGACTCGTCTTTGTTGTTCTGCTTAAGTATCATTTAAGGATTCGTGTGATCCTGCCGAGGCGTTTTGACTTAAGTTCTCGAGACTTCAGTCTATATAGGTTTTTGGTTTTCAAGAGAGTCTCTTTGAGGCGAACCGTTTGTTAGTTTCTAGGATTTCGACGATTTTGCTAAGTGTAGCCCTGTTTTGTTGAGAAGCGAGCCGTTCGTTGGCTGTTTGTCGAACATATTTACTTATCTCGTACCTAGGCGAAAGTCGCTCGATCAGTATAATGTTCGCGAGATGTTGTAGTCCAATGTTATGGATGAGTTGGGGATTCGGGCGTTTTTCGTTAGGGGAGTTTGATTTCTTGGCCGAAGAGATTCGGTGTCCATCTAAGCCCTGATTGAAGACCGATGTTGCTTAGCATCGAGCGGTTTATCGGGTTCCAGTCGAACATGTTTAGTTATCTCGTACTTAGGCGATAAACGCTCAAGCAGTACCATGTTCGCGAGATGCCGATGACCAACGTTAAGTGAGAGTTGGAGCCTGTTTTTGAGAACAGCCGTCGGAATCTCCCTCGGGATATACCCGAAAGAGATTGGACCGAGGTATACTTAGTTTGAATTTATATAGCGCGCTTAAATCCATGGAGGATGTAGAGAACCTTATGATCTGTAACAAATGTGAAGGTTAAGATCTCATTTGGGATGGGATGTTCGTATACTGTGGCCAACAGCAGACGTAGTGATAAGAGTTGGTGAAATGAGCTAAGTAAACTTTTATTCAAAAATATTTTTGGTTTACATAGCGTGGGAGTATATGAATATACATACCCCCCCCCCCCCCCCCCCCACCCCCGGGCAGTTAAACTTGTCATTAGTTCATGTTTTTGGACAAGTTACTTAGAAGTAGTACTTCTTCAGATGCATTGCGCTCCAGGGTCGTGGCACCGAAGCGTCTGTCGAGTGGTTGGCCAGTAATACCCGTGATGTTTTATCTTCATTGCTAAGTACTTGCCGCCGCTATGATTTCCGCATGATCCTCCGTGAACTTCCTCCGTTACTCTGTGAGCTTCCTTCCCTTCGACGCAAGTCATCAATGGTCCCGAGAATCGCCATTTGAAGACTTCTCCGTCAAGTAAAATATATCGAGCAACCTGAGCCTTAAGCTTGCGAGCTGCCCACTTGTCCGCTGGGACCTCTCCGTCCATTATGTAAGTTCGAATTGCTCCCATCCACTCTTGGTCGCATCCGTACTCGTTCTGCTGGTCTTGTTTCGTAACGATCGTCTCCTGTTCGTCGCCGGGCTCCTCAGGATCTTTGGCTGGCCCGATCAAGTTGACAGTCTCGGAACTTTCGATGCTGGGTCGTTCGAAGAATTCTACCGGGATTACTCGTTTGAGGCCGGGATCGGATGACGAGGCGAGGGCCGGCAATGCATCTGCTTGAGCGTTTTTGCATCAGGGAATTTGCGTCAGCTCGAACTCTTTAAATTCCTTTGAAAGTTTCTGGACCACGCTTAAGTATGCTTCCATCCTGTCGTCTCGTGCCGTGTATTCCCCGTTGAACTGGTTGGCGACGAGCTGAGAGTCGCCGAAGGCCCGAATATTTTGAACCTTGATTCCATGTGCTAGTCTGAGTCCCGCGATCAAAGCTTCGTATTCGGCCTCGTTGTTCGAAGCGTGGAAGGCTAGCCTAAAAGATTGCTCCAAGATTTCGCCGGTCGGAGATGTCAAGCCAATTCTGATTCCTGAACCATGCCTTGATGACGAGCCGTCTACGTGAAGTATCCAAGTGGAGTCCTGAGTCGGTTCGTCAGTTCCGTCGATTGGAAGCTCTATCAGGAAGTCAGCGAGGACTTGGGACTTGGCGCAGGTGTTGCTCCGATATTCGATATCATATTCACTGAGTTCAATCGCCCATTTCGCTAGTCTTACGAATTGACTTGGGCTGTGTAGCATAGCTCGCAGTGGGAAAGATGTCAGGATCACGATAGAATTCAATTGAAAATATAATCTGAGCTTCCGTGCGGACATCACCACAGCGAGCGCCAGCTTCTCCATTTGTGGGTATCTTGTTTCTGCATCCGCCAGTGTCTGGCTCACATAGAAGATCTCCTCGTTCTTCTCGGACAAGTACCCCGCTGAGTGCGGTAGTTGAAACAGCGAAGTATAAGTACAGGGGTTCTCCTTCCACTGGCTTTGTGAGCACGGGTGGAGTAACTAGGTACTGTTTTAGCTCCTGAAAAGCTGCTTCGCACCTTTCTGTCCACTCAAACTTCTTGTTGCTTCGGAATGTGTCGTAGAAGGCTAGACACTTGTCGGTCGATCTTGAGATGAGACGATTTAAGGCAGCGATGCATCCCGTTAGTCGCTGTACTTCTCGTTTGTTTCTTGGCGAGGCCATCTGGATTAACGCATCGATCTACTTTGGGTTCGCTTCGATACCTCGGCTCGTAACCAGGTATCCGAGGAATTCCCCTGACGTTACCGTGAATCTGCACTTCGCCGGGTTGAGCTTCATGTTCTGGCGGTTCAGCTGTTCGAAACACTCCGTCAGATGGGTGATGTGGTCGCTCACTTCCAGCAATTTTACCAGCATATCGTCGATATACACTTCCATCGTCTTCCCCAGTTGGTCGGCGAACATTTTATTGACCAATCGCTGATACGTGGCTCCGGCGTTCTTTAGTCCGAACGACATCACTTTGTAACAGTAAATGCCTCGGTCGGTTATGAACGCCGTTTTTTCTTGGTCGTCGGGGTTCATCAGGATCTGATTATACCCAAACAAAGCGTCCATAAACGAGAGGAGCTTGTTTCCAGCGGTTGCCTCGACGAGACGATCAATGTGGGGGGGGGGGGGGGGGGGAAA
>JAHZTW010000003.1:31472532-31484132 GCA_020283515.1 Alliaria petiolata
GGGGGGGGGGGGGGGGGAGGGAAACTATCCTTCGGACATGATTTGTTCAGATCAATAAAATCGACGCATATGCGCCACTTTCCGTTTTTCTTTTTTACGAATACCGGATTCGCAAGCCAGTCTGGATATTTCACTTCGGTGATGGACCCGACTTTAAGCAATCTGTCCACTTCGTCATTAACTGCTTTAGCTTGCTCGGGTCCAAGTTTCCTTCTCTTCTGCTTTATTGGTTTGAAAGTTGGATCCACATTGAGCTTGTGGCACGTCAAGTTGATGTCGATCCCGGGCATGTCTTCAGCGGCCCAAGCAAAAGTATTGATATTCTTCTTCAAAAAGTTGATCAGCTCTGTCTTGATTGACTCATCCATCTCAGCTCCCACTTCTACGCACTTCTCCGGATTCTTGTCGTCTAAGCATACGGACATCACCGGGGCGCACCGCGGCTGATTGTCTCCGGCCTGCTCGCCTTTCTGTAGTTGCTATAAGAGTTTTTTGGTGCCGATCTTCGCTTCTCGATTGGTTTTCACTTTTTTATGAACGGTCTCTCCTTTCTCCTCGGTTTTGGGATTCCTCAGTTTGTGCTCAGTCATGAAGCATATTCGCGACTCCTTCCGATTCCCCCAAATCATTTGGATCCCGTTGGTTCCGAGGAATTTCAAACAGAGATGGTAAGTTGAGACTACGGCTCTCATCGAGTTAATCCATGGCGTTCCCATGATAATGTTGTACACCGGGAGACCTTCGGTTACTGACAAGTTCACGATCTTAGTCACATCTTCTACCAGGACTGGTAATATGATCGTCACAGTCGTTTCTCCAGAAAATCCGGTCACCGGGTTCGGGATCGGTATTATTTCGGACATATCGATTCCCATCTTCGCCAGTGTTTCATGAAAAATGACGTTAACCGAACTCCCGGTATCGATCAGGACTCGGGCTACTTCATGGTCTTTCACTATGAGTTCGATCACCAGGGGATCGTTATGCGGCATGTCTATGCCTATCATTTCTCTTTCTTCGAATGTGATGACATCATTGGGATTTCTGCTCGGCGCGGACCAGTTGATGCTGGCTTCGGCTTTTCGTTGGAAGGCTTTGTTCGCGGACACCGTGTCTTTGCAGTATTCCAATCCTCCCATAATCATGTTTATCCTTTGGCGCGGCCCACCAGACTCTGATGCGTTATTGTTTCTTCTTCCTCGCTTCAGCGAGCCACCTGGTAGGATTTATGGCTCGGGTTGTTCCTCCTGCTCGGCATCGGTGGGCTTCAAGTGCTCGAGATCCTTTAGACTGAACGAATTACCAAGCTCCCCGACTAGGAATTTTACCCTAAGTTTGTCTCCTAAGCTTCGGCAGTTGGCTGTCAGATGTCCGTATGTCTTATGGATTTCGCAGTAGGCCTTTTCGTCGTATGAACTCGAGTTCCTAGTCCATGTGTTTCCGTTTGTTTTCCTTGGCCTCTCCCAGCTCCTTGCTTGGCGCTGATCTGGTAGTTGTGCTCCCCGCTGAAGTTTGGTCATTCGTGGTGAACATAGGTGCTGTTTGGGCGATTCCTTTGAAATTGCCGATCGAATTGCGCTCGAGTCTAGAGAACCATTCGAGGGCTGGTCCTCGGAGATTCTCGACGAACAGAAGGCACTATCCCGCATCTCGCTCGCTTTCTCTGATATGTTCCTTCGGATCCGTCGTTCCCTCGTAAGTTGTGAGGCGAACTTTCCCGGGGTCTGACACTCTCGCCTTGGTAATATGGGTTGTGAATGGCGTCAACTGGGCTTCCTCCATCATTAGGTCGATCTCGGGCGCTGCGTTCGTCGCCTTGTGTACTTGCGATCGAATAGCCCTCACCTCCGCGTTTGCTCGGGCCAAGTCGGCTTGGATTTCGTCAAGAGCGTCGCCTCGGCACGCCGAATTAGGTTCGTTAAATCTACCTTGGTTCGACGTCCGTGGCCCGTCTTGAAAGTGCGCCTGCTCGACGCATAGGAGATTTTCCTCTTACTCGGCCAAGTCTTGATCTTGCTCCGAGCCGAGGCCGTCTCCCGAAGTTCCAGCTTGTCGTGCCGCGGCGATGGTTGCGTCATGTTGCGATGTCGGCGCGTCGGCTCGCTCCTCTCTTGCTTCCGTAGTGACCGCCGAGCCGTCGGTGGGTTCGCCTAAGGTTTCATCAAGCTGTTGGTTTCCTCATTCGCCGACTCCTCTTCGGAGCAGCTGTGGGGGTTCGATGATGTTGGGACTCTTGGCTGCGGGAGTTCGTTCTCCGGAGGTGTGCTGCGATTGGAAAGTTCCCGAGCCTCCTGCTCTGCTGTTGTTCATCCCTGGAGTTGCGAAGTTGAGCCCCGTCGGGTTGAGGCCGAGCCTCCTAACCCTGGCGGATGGATTCATCATGGGGGTCAGGCTCCCGATTCACTGACTTTGAGATCGACTCTCGGTCGTAAGGCTCTCTAGAGTTTTGCCTTGCTCCGCCGTCTGATTTTCCAGCGCCGTCATCATGTCTTTCATCTCGGCCAAGGATGCGGAGATCGTCTCGGCTTGTGCCGGTGTTTGCTGAGGAGCGTTGGGTGCTCCATCTCCTGCGGGAAGATTCGCTCCGGTTCTGTCGGTGAGGTTCTCCGCTGCGGCGGTGTTGTCGGCGTCGATGACTCCGGTGGTCATCTCCTCGGATCTGGACTGCGTCGGTTCTCGGTGTAAGAATTCTTCTTATCCCCCTCCTTCTAGCGCCAAATTGTGCGTGCTTGATTTCGCACAACGAATTATCTGTTAAGAAATATAGAAGAGAACGAGAATATTCTAAGTTAAACATGACACGAAGATCCGAAGACGGAAATTCTATTTAAGCTGCATTGATAAGCTTTTTAGGGTACAAGGATTTTTCTAGGTAAAACGCGGATCCCACGCTACGAATGAACTAAGGCTCCTATTTATACATTTCTATTCGTAATCTAAACGAGTATCTCGGAGAATTGCCTCATAGATTCTTCTTTATCTCCCATTGTCGGCGCTCCTTTCTGATAAGCGGTTTCTTGATGAGACTTAACAATTACTCAAACCCACTCATGTCATTGTAGGTAATTGATGATCAATCCATATGGATATGGTTAAGACACTAGGAATGCATACAACTAGTTAATCTAAGCTAGCAAATAAGGTTTTGGAATTTAACTAACAACCTAATTGATCAAACAACCAAATCAAGCTAATTAACTACTAATCAAGATTATCAAAATACTAAAACGAATCTAAGGATGGGGTTATCAATCTAAGGTGCTCCAAGAATCAATCTTTGATGCCAAACAATCACCATATAAGCTAATCCCTAGGCTTAGAACTCAATAGCTAGGCTAATCCACTTTTATAGCACTAATCCTTTCATTAATCATCCTAATCAAGATCTAACTTTCATTAGTGAAAAGGAAATTAACAAGCATTATGAAACAGTTCTAAATTACCAATAAACACCCTAGACAATCACTTCCATGAACTAGGAATGTAAATCCCTTGTTTAGTTGGTTGGAGAATTTCATCAAACAACTTGTGGGTGTGAAATTCTCTAAGGCCTAGTTTTAGCATGATCAAGACTAAACTAGCATTTAGAACACTAAACAAGGAAATGAGAAGATCTAATCCTAGGCATCAAGATTAACCCTTAAAACACCCTAGATCTAACCCATCCTTAGATCCTAATGAAACTACTCACTAATCATGGTTAATCCCTTAAATCCTATGAAAGAGATAGAGATAAACATGATTAGAGAGATAGAAGATGAAAGATTAAAAGAGATAAGTATTAGATTGCATAAACTATGAGAAATGTCTTACAAAATCACTTAGAAACCAAAAGGGAAAGTTTTCTAAGAAAGAACAAGAGATTAAAAGATACTTAGGAAAAATTAGGTCTTTTCCTATTTATAGTGGACAGTGGACGACCCGGGTCAATCCGAAACAAACCGGGTATTGATCCGGTTTAGGTCTGAAAATTGGGCAGCGTATCGAGCTTGCTAGGTCTATACGCAGCTCGATACGCTGCTAAAAGTTTCCTCAAGGAGTGTGTCTAGCTTGGTAGCTCGACATAGATGCCCAATATGCCGTTCTCCAAACTTCGGATGAGATGTGTATCGACTTTAGCAGTCCGATACGAATGCCTGATACGTCGTCTTCAAAACTCCGGGTGGCCTGTGTATCGAGCTTAGCAGCTCGATACAATCGTCCGATACGCGCACTCCGTCTTTTCTGCCGAGCTATATCGACCTTGGTAGGTCGACACCAAGGTCGATACACTTCTAAAATTCGTCTGCTTCATGTTTGGCTCCCTTATCTTCTTCCTCCTTGTCACACAACTCTCCAAAGAGGTCCTCCAAGCCTCCAAAGTACCTAATTAAGACTCAATATGCACAATATGCAACAACCTAAGCTAAAACTTGCTAAACTCTAATATGGATGCAATTTGGACTAAAAGTAACTAAATGGATGCATAGATGAATGCAAAGCTATCTAAAATGGGTGCTAAAACATGCTAATTTATGAGTATATCAACTCCCCCAAACCTGCCTTTTGCTTGCCCTCAAGCAAACAAACATGACAAATCCGAGAGAGAAGTTTTAAGGTGGGAGCTCATTATCCAAAAATGCCAACAAATACAATCAACTCAATGTTCTAGTTCTTAATTCTAAGGTGCATTTGAATTCATCCTACTCCAAAAGAGTTAGTCATGCCCATATCAACAATCAAATGCACTAAGATTTCGATTTAGATAAGCCTCCCTATCAAGCCAACTCTGTAACATTCATTAAGTGCAAACCGTGGATCATGACAATTCAATGCAAGCGAATTCATTTGGCTAAGGGACTAGGTTTTGAGATAAAAATGATCTCAATTCATAAGGCTTCAAATTTGCATAAGGGTTTTACTCAAAAAGGATTAAACTTTATGCATAATACTAAAGGTAAAAGACAAGTGATGCATACAAGACTAGACTCTCATCTACCTATAATGCTATCAATGGTCCTATACCCCTCTCATTCATCTTCTTTAAAGCTCACTCAACCCTCTAAAGCTACCCTTTTCCTAAGGCCTTCTGTGCCTTGTTAAACCCCAAGAATCTCATAAATCACTTCTTTTTATTATAGCACTTAAGGGGGAAACTTCTTCAACCTTTAACTCATGGCGAATGGTGTGATCTTTTAACAACCTAGCTCTTCTTTCTATACTTAGGTAGCCCTTTTCTCTTTCTTTGGCTTCTTAACCTCTTTTGATTTCTCTTTTTCTCTTACTAAGGCTACCTAATTCTTTTTACACTTAGAGCTATCCCCCTTTTTTTTTTTTTCAAACACAAGATCCACCATTTCAAACCATGCTTCCCTTATTCGCCTTTCAAGCCTCGTTCATTCCCTTCCTTCCTACTTCCTTTCACAACCCATCATGCTAACATGCAAGCATATAATCTAAGCCACAACAACAAGCAATACCGCGACCCAAACCCCAATTCCCTAAGCCTAAAAACTAGCCTCGACATGTGAGAGAGCTAGAATCTACATGAGAGCCTAAAATTGTCGTCTCAAACCTAACACTTTATGCTAAATTTAATCAAAATAAGGCCTCACAATCATTATCACTAGAACATTTGGCTTTTAAGGAGGTAAGGTAAGGTGGGGGTGCTACTTGAGCTAGCAAGAGAGTGGTAGAGTGAGTAAGAAAGCTCAAGTATGTCTATAATCTATGAATTCACTTTCAATGCAAGGCATGATATTTAATTGTCAAATTTAGGTTCAAGTGAGTAGAGTTGGCTAACAATTTCAAGGCCCTATTTCGACCAAAATCTAGTGGCTAGTGAAGTGGTCCAAGCATGGTTCTTCCTTACTTTCGAGATTAGCTCAAATGCAACAAAGAACTACTAACTAGGGCATTGAATTGATTACATGAGTTGGCATTCTACGAGGATTAGCTCATCATTGCTCTCAATGCAAATGAATGCAATTCCTACAAGCAATGCAACTAGACTCGATCCTAAAATGCAAATGCAACATCTAAATGACTTTCTTTTTGAAAATTTTCAAAACTTTCAATTTTTTTTTTGGTTTTTCTATGCCTTAAATGAATGCATGAGACTCAAAATGCATAAAAGGAAAATAAGACTCACAAAACACAATGTCAAATCTCTCAACCTCTCCGCCAAACTTAAATTACACAGTCCCTTATGTAATAAAAGTCTAGAGGAGACCTCAATCAACATGACATAAAACACAAAATAAAAAACTAAGAGAAATATTTACAAGAGAGGTGGAGGTACCTCAAAACTTTGAAAAGGAGGATGATCCTAAGGAGAGCGATTGGTTGCTCGAGGAGGGAGATCGGCGTGGCTTTCTCTTCCTTGGTCGTGCTTCGTAGGAGGAAGAGCGAGGTGGGTCTTCTTGGACCGGTTTTCTTGGGCGCATCCCGAATGAATGGCGCCTATCAAGGTCCGTTTCACTCTCTCCTTCATCCGCTTCCTCACCCGCGTCGCTTGTGCCCTCTTGTCTACCCCTTGTGGAGGACTTTCCCTTAATGATGGTGTTTAGCCCCTTGACCGTCTTCTTCAAGTCCTTCACCGTCTCACCGAGATTCTTGATAGCCCGGTCTTGATACTTGCTCCACATCTTGAGAAGACCAATGTGTGCATGGGGCTATCTCAATGTCGGGCTTGGCATTGGGTCTATGCAAGAGGCAAAGTAGTACCTCTCGCTACCGTTAACCGGGCTCGGAGCTTGATCCTCGACCTCCATATCTTCTTCCTCTTCAAGGACTTGACTTGGATCAAAATCAAATGTCTCTTTCTTAGCAATGGAGTGGAGAGGAGGACTAATGGCCGGATTGTAGAGGTCCTCGTATGGGGGAGAAAAGTCGATGTTGGCGATGTCTTGGAAGGATGTGGCTTGCAAGTTCGGGAGACAAATCTTTGCTTCGGTTTTTGTGTGCACGGCAAACTCGTAGGCAAACCGGTTGCCCAATCTTCCCGAGAGAAACATGGTCCTCCCAAGGTAGAAGATGTCCATCCACTCGGGCTTTAGACCATCCGTCCCTAGCCGATGCCCACCAGCTTCAAGAATCGGGGTGATGATCCCTCCAATGCTGAGCTCGGGGTCCTTGTCCTTCATAGTGATAACCCAATCTTGGTAAGAGAGCAGCTGCCTAACCAATAGGCTAACCATGCCGGCTCCCGTCCTATCCCCACGGACTCTTGTGCCTCCTCTTGTGTGAAACCCCGTGAACTTTGCAAGACCCACGTCTAGCAGCTCCAGCTCCTCCTTGGCGACTTTTCCGCCCTCCTTCCTTGCATAGAAGGTGTGACCAAGAGCTTTGTGTGCATACCTCAAGGCCGGATGCCTTATCAAAGTCCCCGTGCTTCCTCTCGGCTTGAATTTCCCAACTGTGATTGTCTCCCACAATCCCTTCAACTCACACTCATCAATGGTGAGCATCTTTGTTCTCATCTCTCCTTCCTGGAATTCAAAGACCTCGTTGAGTTGGCGGAAGGTCATGGAGTACATGGGCCTATGGATCTTGAAGTTGATGTAGCCATGACCATGTAGCGGCGGCGAATCTTCACCGTCATAATAGAATTGCGCGGTTAGGGAAGACAAGAACTCGCATGTTGCGAGCTTATGAGCGGGACGAGCCATGGTGATGAACTTGGCCAAACCCATGTTCTTGAAGAGAGTTTGGAAGTCCTCATAGATTCCCAAGGCATGCAGCGTCTGCTCGTGCGGGTACTTCGTTGCCTTGAACCGCATGCTCATGAATGCCTTGAGGAGTTCCCCGGGTGAGAGCTTCTTTTTAGGCCCCTCTTTTGTGACCTTGGCCTTTCCCTTGGAAGCTCTTGTGACTGGCTCCTTTCTTGCCCCAAGCGTCAACTGCTCCTCCTCACTACTGACCTCTCGGTCCTCGACTACTTGCCTCTTCCCTTGGCTCTTCGATGGCCTTGCTTGAGAGCTTGCCCCTTGTTTTGTTGCATCTCCTCTTGCTCTTCCCATTGTTCCTACAAAAGAGACAAAGCTTGTAGAGAGAGTAAGCAACCCATCTTGAACATCAAATAGCAGCAACTAGCAAGCAACAAGCAAGATTAATGCCAAAAATCCAAAAATTCTCCCTAGTTTCACACTTGGCAAAATTTTGGCAAATTGGAAATTCTCAAAATGTTCAAATCACCCAAATTCGAGTGATACCTATTGGGAATCCATAAGCATGATTAATGCAAACTAATGCAAGTGAAAGCCCCAAAATCTAACAAGGTTCAAGAGTTTAATTTAAATTTTCGCACCATGAACCCTATATGTCAAATTTTCAAAGATTTACCATGGAAATCCTAATGTAGCACTCAGAATCTACTCCCTAGCCATAAGCAAGCAATGCCCAAGCCACTAATAATCAATTCCAACATCCACCATCAAAAATCCCCAAACTTCCACCATTAGAGCAAAAGATGAAAAACTTGGTTTTTGGATTGATTACCTCGTGAGTGGCTTGAAGGATGAACGAAATTAACTTAAAATCAATGAGAGCACAAGAAATCTAGCAAAAGGCACTTGAAATCACTAGGATCGCTTGAAAATCGAGAGAGAGAGAGCCGAAAATCGTAATTGTGTGTGTGAATGGGGCTATTGAAACAAGAGTTTTTACTCTTGCAAGCAATTTCTCAATTGCTCATATCATTGCAATACTTGAGATATCAATTCATTTTGGGAGATGATTCAATAAGAATACAAAGTCTAGTTTAAGCTAAGCTAAATTGACAATTCAAGTGACAAATGATAATTAAAAGCAAAGCACAAACTAGAAGAGACACTACTAGAGCAATAATATCAAATTAAGCCTTAATTACTACTAATCAAGCACTAAACAAGAGATTAATTACTAAGCAAGATTATCAAATTGACTAAAACGAAACCTAGGGATGGAATCATTGATTTGGGAAACTAAATGGACAACCTTGCAATCATTTAAGCAACTAATGAAGCTAACTCTATGCCTAGAACACTTAAACAAGATTAAACCATGATGTGTGGCACTAATCCCTTTCTTAATCACCCTAATGAACTAATGATGTTTTAGCATTAGGATAATCAACAAGCATTAAATTCAAGTCTAAATGGCATGATAAACACTCTAGACAACTAATGTCTTAGGCTAGAAATGTAAATCTCTTATTAAGTTGGTTCAAGCATTTCATCAAACACTTGGTGGGTGTATGAAATGCTTATGATCCAAAATAGCAAAGATTAGCTATTTGGCATTAGGAATCACTTAATAAGAAGAGAGAATGAAAGAATCTATCCTAGATTGCAAGATTAATCCATTAGAAAACCCTAAATCTAACCCATCCCCAAGTTTCTAAGGAACTACTCACTAACCATACTTAAACCCATCAAATCAAAGATTAGAGAAAGGTTAAACATGATTAGAGAAAGATAAAACAAGAAATCTAAGAAAGATAATGCATTAAACTCAAAAGATTCAAGCTTAAACAAAGTATTTGCCCAAGGTGGCTAAAAGTTTAAGCTAAGAACAAGAGAATAAAAGTTGGGATAAAAAATTAGGTCTAAAGAGTATTTATAGGAGGGACCCAAAGGGTAGACAAAGAAGATTCGTCTGGGAGAATTTCGACGAGGTTCGTCGAACATACTCGTCGAAACTTCACCCTGGAGGAAAGTTTCGACGAAGCTTCGTCGAACAGAGTCGTCGAACGGGTCTTCAAGCGTCGATCATCTTCACGCGTCTGGATAAGTTTCGACGAGGTTCACCGAAACTACTCGTCGAAACTTCACCCTGGAGGAAAGTTTCGGCCAGCTACGTCGAAACTTCTGGTCGAAACATCGTCCTGGAGAGAAGTTTCGGTCAGCTACGTCGAAACTTCTGGTCGAAACTTCTTCAGGATTCTTCTTCTCCATCTTTTTGGCAACTTCTTGCTCTTCAAAGTGATGTGCCATTCCTCTCCAACTCCATTGTTGCCTCCACAGCATCCATGTTACCTGATCAAGACTCCAAATGCACCAAAACATGCAAGGACTATGCAAAGACACTCTAGGACTCTAAATGATACAATGCAACACAATGATGCTATATTAGACCCCTAAATGATGAGAAACTTATACTAAATGGATGCTAAAATGATGCAAAATATAGACATATCAACTCCCCCAAACTTGCTTTTTGCTTGTCCCCAAGCAAATGAAACACAAGCTAAGGAGAGAGGTTTGAAGGTGGGGACTCAAATCCAAAGGTGTCAAGCAAATGAATCAATTCAATGGTCCTAGTTAGCAGTTCTAGGATGCCTTTTATGCAAATTTCTACTCCAAAAGGTCTAGCCATACCCATACTCATTCAAGTGAACCCAAGCCTCAACCTACACAAGCATTCATTTTCACCAACTCTTTAACATTCATTAAGTAGTAACCATGGATCATGAATCATACAATGCTAGAAAACTTGTTTGGTTTTTGGGTAAGGTTTTGAGATAAAAATGATCTCAACTTCATGGGGTTCCAATGCAAGGGATCTCTCAATGAACAAGTGAACTTTGGCAAAATGCTAAGAGTAAAAAGCAACCTATGCATACAAGGACAAACTTCCATCTACCCTTTGTAACACATTTGGCTTCACTCTCATTTACTTTTAAACTCACTCACCAAGTCCAACCTAAGCTACCCATTACAAGGCAATTCACCAAACCCATAAGCTCAAACCACATTCTCCTTTTCTCTTTTAAGCACCTGGGAAAAACTTCTTCTACAACCACAAGTGTTGGCACACTTTCACTTCAAGCCCTTTCTCTTTTCATTCACAATTTGCTATCCTCTTTCTTATAAAAACTTAGCCATATTTTTTCTTTTTCTTGGCTCTTTTACTTTTCTTTTCTAGAGGAATTCTTTTCTTTTCTTAACACTTAGAGCACAATATACAATGCCAACATTTGTTCCAAATATTTTCGTTTTCCCCTTTTCACCATCTCAACTTCGCCCACTTACTTCTTCCATATCGAATATCAAGCCAAAAGCCCCACCCAAGAATCCTATCCTATCATCTAGCTCATTGTTTTCGAGCTAGCTATATGGAAGCCTATCCTTGTCGCTCTAAACTCAACACTTTTTGCTAAATTCACAAGAAGAAAAAGGCCTAATGCACTTAATAATGAAGAGGTTTCAAAGGAAGCTTAGCTAGGGTGTTCGATTTTAACCGCTCTATAGATGAGAGTCGGCTATTTGGGTTAACAAGAGTGGTAAAAGGAAAGAAGATAACCCAAATATGTATATGGTATCCACAAGTTCTCTAGCAATGCATAACCATGATAATTACTTGTTCAAATTAGGTTCAAGTTCAAGAGAGTTGGTTTATATTCAAAGCTTGCTTCAATTAAAACTTGAATTTCAAATGGTGAGGTCCAAGTAGGGTTCAACTTTAACTTTCAAAATTTGCACACAAAGCATCAAAGAACTACTAACTAGGGCCTTGAACTAATTCGCGAGCTTAACACCTTACAAGGAAAAATCATCATTGTCCCCTATGCAAGAATGCAATCCTATATGAAAGCTAGACTCAATCCTACTTATGTAACAAATGCAAATGCAACTACATGC
>JAHZTW010000003.1:31489197-31600294 GCA_020283515.1 Alliaria petiolata
GCTCAACCTCCTCAATCCAAACCTGTCATCCACAAACACTAGAAAACATATTACCGAATTAAAAAGTGCAAATATATACAAAGATAGACATGGGAGTGCCTCCCAAGTGCGTTTGTTTAAAGTCACTAAACTTGACTTTTCAAACCCTTAGGTGTGGGGGTGAACAAGGAGTGGAACTGGCTTTACTCCTCATTTCTTGATGTACATGGTGCCTGCTCCAGCTTGCAGCACCTTCCTTTTCTTCTTAGACTTCCTTGGTGGCTTGGCTTCATGTTCAACAACCTTGATGCCATCAAACATTGCTAGAAGACTTTCACCATCAAAGCTTGGCCCATCATACTCATTGTGATCAAGGGTTTCATCATCACTCTTCATCACACTAGTGAGACCCATCAGCTGCTCCTTAGGTGATTCTTCTTCATAGGATACAAGACCTTTGCATTCACTTTCTTGAGGATCACCCTCTTGTTGGTGAAGTCTAGGCTTGCACCAACTGTGTTAAGAAAGGGCGTCCCTAGAAGAAGAGGTAGCCTCGCTGCTTGGACCATATCCATCACAATGAAATCAGTTGGGATTAGACACTCCCCAACTTTCAATGGATAATCTTCTACAAGGCCTAGATGTTGGCTTGAGGAAGCATCAACAAAGGTGATGTGCGATGAATATTTCTTCATAGTAGTGATTTCAAGGTTCTTGAACATTTCAAGGGACATCACATTGACACTTGAGCCTGAATCACACAAAGCTTCTTCAACCTTCAAGTCCCCAAGAGAATAAGAAATAAAAAAATTTCCCGGATTACCCAGTTTTCGGATAACCTTGGACCCATTCTTCACCATGCTTGTTGAATCTAGACCCTTTATCAGCTCTTCAACCTTCTCTGTATTGGCAAGCATCTCCTTGATGAACTTAATTTGACCCTTGACTTGAGACAAACTTTTCACCTTGGGCAATGGTGCACCAATTTTTTCCATACTCCCTCTAAAGCTTGAGAGTACCTTCTTTTGTGCCTTAGTCAATACCAACTCGGGAAAGGGGAGTGGTTGCTTGTAGACAAGGAGATTATAAGCCTCAACTTCAGTCTTCTTAGCCACTTCTCTTTCCTTTTCAACAAGACTTGCTTGAGTAGAGGTCACATCCTCTTTGAACTCCTTTTTGCTCATTGGTTTGTCACCAAACGAATGGTCATTTTCAATGACCGCCTCCCCAACTTGGACTTCAATGTCCTCATTGAAAACAGCCTCAGTAGTAGGACACTCAAAGAGTTGCTCAAACTCGGCCACTATACGCTCATACTCTTCCTCATCAATAGAGTAGATTGCATTGCAATATTCCTTGAGATTTGTTTCGGGTTTACCGGGCAAAGATGGTTGAGTTCGTGTAGAGGAGGAAGCAATGCCCTTGTTGTTCTCGAGTTGCTTAACCTTGGAGCTCAAAGTGTCAAACTTCGAGTTGAGGTAATCCACCTTGTTGTGGATTTCGGCAATCTTCTTGCTCACATCCATGGCACTACTTGCTTGACCTTGGAGGATTTGTTGTAGAACATTCCTCACATCCAAATCTTGTGCAAAACCCGGTGGAGGACCTTGCTTAGACTGAAAATTCCCTTGGTTACCTTGGTTGTTCCCTTGGTAGTTGTTCTTGGGAACATACCCTTGTTGTTGTTTGTAGGGAACAAATGGCTTTTGTTGTCCTCCTTGTCCTTGTGGAGGGTAGACTTGATCTTGAGGATTCTCCACATTAGTACTCTTATAAGAGAGATTGTTGTTCCTATAGTTGTTGTTGTAGCCTTGTTGATAACCTTGGCCACCCACATAGTTGACCTCTTCTTGGCAATCCTCATTCAAATCTTGTTGAACTCCTTGGCTCTCATCATAATCCCCCACAAAGTGAACATGCTTTTGTTGAGCTTGGAGCAACTTATCCATCTTCTCATTAAGAGATTTCTACTCTTTCCTCCTTTGGTCTTTGTATGTATCATCGCTCCTTGATGACCGATCATAGTCTTCACCATAGTTGCCATCACTTTGTGCCAAGTTCTCCACAAGTTCTAGACCTTCTTCTACATCTTTACCCAAGAAATTTCCATTATTTGCTGTGTCTAGAAGCATCCTAAATTTGGGGAGAACACCACGGTAGAGTGTACTCAAGAGAGTCTCTTCGGAGAAGCCATGATGAGGGCATTGTGTAGTGTATCCCTTGAATCGCTCCCATGCCTCACAAAAGCTTTCATTGTTCTTTTGGGTGAAGCTGGACAGCTCATTTCTCAGCCTTGCGGTCCTAGTGTTGGAGAAGAATTTCGCAAGAAAAGCCTTCTTGCATTGATCCCATGATGTGATGGAACCTTGATAACATGCATATTTTACCCGTTTTTACTATCATAAGTGAGTGCTTTAATAAGTATTTCACTAAGATTTTAATGCATAAATAGTAGTTTTCGAGTATTTGTGTGTCCAAGACTCTTTTCAGGAATACTTAGGAAAAAGGGAGCAAAACGGACATTTTCGGAACATGAGCTTTTTGACAGACGTTAAGCACAAGACGGAGACCTTCCCACCACGGNCCGTTTTTACTATCATAAGTGAGTGCTTTAATAAGTATTTCACTAAGATTTTAATGCATAAATAGTAGTTTTCGAGTATTTGTGTGTCCAAGACTCTTTTCAGGAATACTTAGGAAAAAGGGAGCAAAACGGACATTTTCGGAACATGAGCTTTTTGACAGACGTTAAGCACAAGACGGAGACCTTCCCACCACGGGATCGAGCTAAATTTTGGTGACAAGATAGCCTGAACTACTACCTTTCACCTCGAAGTGGTTTGAGACCAATCCCATGGTTAGATCTCAAGTTATGAAGGAAGAAAGAAGGCCCGTCAGACACATCACCAGAAGAAGCCTGGCCGCGCCAGGAAAGCTCAGAAGACCAATGGCCGGCCCATGAACCATCGGTGGCGCGGCCACAACACTTGACGAATCCCGAGCCTGTTTTCAAGCCCAAATCAAGCCCGATAGCCACCAAACTTAGTTGAACCCTAAGTGACGCCTAAGAAGACTTGAAGACCTATAAATACTCATATCTACTCATTGTTTTCGTCAGTTTTAGTTTTCTCTTGGTAGCCACCAAAAACCTAGCCGCATAAGGCTTCCCTCGAGGGGGAGAGAGGGAGAGAAATCTTCTCTCGATCCCTCGAGTTTTCTTTGTTTAATTCAAGCATGCATTCATTGATTTCGTCTCTACTCGCCCCAATCATGTTAGGATAGATTCGTTTGTTGTGTTCAAGGGTTTTCAAAGGGGATTCCTGGATTGATTGCTAGGTTGTTAGATCGAAGTTTGTCTTCCGATTTTCTTTTGTCTACCTATCTTGTTTTTGATCTCATACATGATTTGAATAAGTGGCTTATCAACTACTTAGTCATATTAGGGTTTTCTGTCTCACCATATTCGTTCTTATTGCATGAATCTAGCGTAGCTAACTAGTATTCTGATCGCAGGGTCTTGAGAACGACGAATGTCCTGAATCTCAGATCTAGACCATAATAGGGTAGAGAGCATCTTTTAAAAGATGTCTGAATGTTTATTGTCCTGATCCTATTGCGTGTTTGTTTAGGACGCATGATACGATAGTATACCTGCGAAATAGGCATTCATAGATCGATCTTGCTTTGTCAGAGTTAGGTCGTTAAAACCAGTGAATCAGTTTAGGGAAATCGCCTAGTACCCCAGAGAACAACCTAGAGCACAACGCCTTATTTGCATGTTTGATGTTACTTGGTTCCGTATGCAGAGTCGATTGACGACCGACTCTATACAAACTTGCTTTACGATTTCTGCATTCAATAGCCACCGTCCGCGAAACACCCTTCTCCAAACCCCCCTTCTTGTCTTAGGAACGCTTTCTAACCGTCACTGATTCTGTAGTTGGACAGACACTCTCTGTGGATCGATACCTTAAGTACTACAATGCACATCTGTGCACTTGCAGGCATTAGGGTTTATAAATTTAAAACTTGAAGAACTGAAGCTCTAAATCATGTGCATCAAGTTTTTTGCGCCGTTGCCGGGGAGTGTTCTTGATCTAGCTGCAGAATCAAAGGTAAGAAAATCTGGTTCTAAGACCTTTCCTTTAGTTTCGTTTCGTTTCTTTGCCTTTGCAGGAACCATTCGAGACGAGGAGTGAAGGCTTGTTTCTTTTGATTAATGGGCGTCTTCTATGATGGATCAAGCGTCGAGTGACAAGTGCATGTAGATTAAAGGAACCACGTTTTCCTTTAGTTGATGCTCATCACATCTTAATCCATACAAGTCTAGCTAAAAGACTCTAAACAAGAGCGGCTGAATGGGAGACAACCCATTAGGTATTTCTTTTTCTTCTTTCTTTTGGTTTTAGTTTCCTCTTAAAAAGACCAAAAATATGAAGAAGGAGTTTCGAAGAACACTCACCGGGCGACGAACCGCCCGTGGGCCGGCCAGAAGGAGCCTGGCCGCGCCACGAGGCACGACGGCGCGGAGGAGACGTGCCTGGTCGCGGCCGCGATAACCCGTCGTGCGGCTGGCAGTCGTCTGAAGACGCTTCCGTCCCGACTTCACCAAACCGGATCTCCTTCAACCTGTATCAAGCCTTTCAAGCATCCTGCTTGATTCAAGGGCCTGAACACGACCTGAAGACCGCAAATACCACTTCCACAACCGCGGCATACTGCTGTTGCATCAAAGACGGCGAGACAAGACAAGACTCCATCCAAGTCAAGTTAAGTCAATGATCCATCTCTCTACTTACTTCTTCCAGCACGTTCAACGGACCTGTATCCACGGAGACGAAGAAGAACACAACGGTTCTAGAGGAAGAAAACCGTAGTGCAAGCTCCAGAAGGAAGAAGATGCAACTTCCTTCAACCGAACCGCGAAGAGAAAAGTTCCCGAAGACTAGCTTCTCTCTTCCGCAACCAAGACCTTTACCGAAGCCAAGTAAGGATTTCATATGGCATTGAAGTTCATACTAGCAACACCTGTCTTCCGGGATCCCAAACAGATCACTGGATAGGCCAGCATAGACCCAAACTTCAAGTCAAGTTTCTGAGGTGACGCAATCTTCAAGATGCAAGGACGGAAGATTTTCCATCGCTCATTAACGGTGTTATCAAAGGTCAAGGGACCAAGACAAGTACTCAACAACCGGAGTACCTGTTCTTCTCAACAAAGGCGAGCCAATCATCACCACCAAAAGACTATCACCATCCTCATCCATCACACACACACGCCCACCACCACCATCCGAAGCAAGGAAGCTCAAACGCGCAACAAATTTAATTTCGAGCTAAGTTTTAGATTTCTTTTGTTCAATCAAATAGATTCTAAGCAGGAACATAAGGATAATGATCAAGTCATTAGCTCAATCATACCACACGCCCATCCACCCATACCAAACCCAACGCCACTTTCAAGTAAGTCTTCACAAGCTTGTACTTGAATTTACCTATCTTTTTCACCTCAACTCGATTTAAACAAACTGGGGACAGTTTGATTTAAGTCTGGGGGGGGGGGGTTTCTTATATTACTAATTATGCTTTTATTTGATGAGTCTTATGCATACTTACATCATTTATCGAGTCGTTTTATAGAGTCAAAACTTTTTTCTTTTAGTCGGAAACTATGAACTTTGCTAGGTACAAGTCACTTTGAACAAGGAACCTTAATGACCATTCTCACGGATTTAGAAGCAAGGTTTACTAAGTTGAACACGGCGAGTGGATCATTCCAGCGGAAAAAGTTCTAATCTCTAGAGTACTCGAAGGATCTTGCGTTGACTCCGCAACTAATGAATCAAAAATTCTAGTCAAGGGGCTTGAGGTACTTCAAACTTTGCTCCTCTTTTAGACTCTAGCATGACTAAGTAGATGCAATGCAACCTCTCCTTGATCCTCCCTTGTTATAAAAAAAGAAAAACAAAAATATAGAAAGAAAGGTTTTAGTTTGGGAATGGCAACCAGAGTTCCTTAAAGGTCAATGACGGTTCGCAGCAATCATGTAAACTTCAAAGAAGTGATCATTCTCAAGCTAAGAAGAAGAAAGAAAAAAAAATGGAATAAGAAAGTCGATAGAAAAAATAAAATGATACCCTAGAAAAGTAGGGAGAAATCGACTAAGGGAAGAGAAAATAGGAGAGTTGTGCCTGAAATGTCTATGTCTAGATGTTTGGAAGAGAAAGTATAATGTCTCGTCGACCAATACTCCCTCGATAGAGACCGCACGCCTAAATGAATAAAGGGGTCAACAAGAGAGAGCTTGAAATACTCAAAGGGACCATGAAGCGTATCCGGGAAGAGTGAAAAGCTCAAGGTAACTAGACCCAAACGCCATGAAGCTAGATTCCGAGTTACGTGGCTCAAACAGGTCGATTGCTAGACTTGATGAGTTCCCAAGTATTGGTGAGTTTTCACGTTTTCAAACCTCTTTTCCTTTCTTAGATTTCTGTTTTGTTTAAGGACAAACAAAGTTTAAGTCTGGGGGAGTTGATAACATGCATATTTTATCCGTTTTTACTATCATAAGTGAGTGCTTTAATAAGTATTTCACTAAGATTTTAATGCATAAATAGTAGTTTTCGAGTATTTGTGTGTCCAAGACTCTTTTCAGGAATACTTAGGAAAAAGGGAGCAAAACGGACATTTTCGGAACATGAGCTTTTTGACAGAAGTTTAGCAGAAGACGGAGACCTTCCCACCACGAGATCGAGCTGACTTTTGGTGACAAGATAGCCTGAACTACTACCTTTCACCTCGAAGTGGTTTGAGCCAATCCCATTGTTAGATCTCAAGTTATGAAGGAAGCAAGAAGGCCCGTCAGGCACATCACCAGAAGAAGCCTGGCCGCACCAGGAAAGCTCAGAAGACCAATGGCCGGCCCATGAACCATCGGTGGCGCGGCCACAACACTTGACGAATCCCGAGCCCGTTTTCAAGCCCAAATCAAGCCCGATAGCTACCAAACTTTGTGGAACCCTAAGTGACGCCTAAGAAGACTTGAAGACCTATAAATACTCATCTCTACTCATTGTTTTCGTCAGTTTTAGTTTTCTCTTGGTAGCCACCAAAAACCTAGCCGCATAAGGCTTCCCTCGAGGGGGAGAGAGGGAGAGAAATCTTCTCTCGATCCCTCGAGGTTTCTTTGTTTAATTCAAGCATGCATTCATTGATTTCGTCTCTACTCGCCCCAATCATGTTAGGATAGATTCGTTTGTTGTGTTCAAGGGTTTTCAAAGGGGATTCATGGATTGATTGCTAGGTTGTTAGATCAAAGTTTGTCTTCCGATTTTCTTTTGTCTACCTATCTTGTTTTCGATCTCATACATGATTTGAATAAGTGGCTTATCAACTGCTTAGTCATATTAGGGTTTTCTGTCTCACCATATTCGTTCTTATTGCATGAATCTAGCGTAGCTAACTAGTATTCTGATCGCAGGGTCTTGAGAACGACGAATGTCCTGAATCTCAGATCTAGACCATAATAGGGTAGAGAGCATCTTTTAAAAGATGTCTGAATGTTTATTGTCCTGATCCTATTGCGTGTTTGTTTAGGACGCATGATACGATAGTATACCTGCGAAATAGGAATTCATAGATCGATCTTGCTTTGTCAGAGTTAGGTCGTTAAAACCAGTGAATCAGTTTAGAGAAATCGCCTAGTACCCCAGAGAACAACCTAGAGCACAACGCCTTTTTGCATGTTTGATGTTACTTTGTTCCGTATATAGAGTCGATTGACGACCGGCTCTATACAAACTTGCTTTACTGTTTCCTGCATTCAATAGCCACTGAAACCGAAACACCCTTCTCCAAACCCCCCTTCTTGTCTTAGGAACGCTATCTAACCGTCACTGATTCTGTAGTTGGACAGACACTCTCTGTGGATCGATACCTTAAGTACTACAATGCACATTTGTGCACTTGCAGGCATTAGGGTTTATAAATGTAAAACTTGAAGAACTGAAGCTCTAAATCCTGTGCATCAAACCTCTTGGAAGTGACTTCTCCCACAAATGTGCCTTGTCCCCAAGAGAGAAGGGAAATAACCTCAGCTTGAAACCATCCTCGGATATGCCATTGATCTTCGTCATATCACATATCCTATCAAACTCATCAAAATGGTCAAGGGGATCCTCCAAAGCTAGCCCATGGAACTTATTGTGTTGCACCATGTTGATCAACCCGCTCTTGATCTCAAAGTTGTTTTTCTCAACTCGAGGAGGTAAGATACCTTGGCGATTGGCATGAGTATTGGGAGCATCTCCAGCCCCAATGTGCCTTGGTTGGAGTGGAGGATGTTGAGGCACTCTACGAGCTTGAGCCTCATTCTCCTGAGCTCCTTGTTGTGGTCCATTACCACCTTGTTCTTGTAGAATATCCATTCCCAAACGCCTTAGATGGGCTAGGCGCTCTCTTTCTCGTCTCACAAAAGCTCCTCTTGTTATCCGGTGAATGTTGTCAAGAGGCGCAACTAGATTGTTGTGTCCACAAGTCCTCAAGTTCATAAACCTAGAGACAAAGAGAAAATAAATCAAGAGAGATAAGTAAGCAATAAGTGAAATAGAAAACTTAGTCTCAAAAAGAAGTAAAATCATAATGCTTAAACCAAAAATCCAAATGGCAACGGCGCCAAATTGATAAGCAGTTTCTTGGTGAGATTTAACAATTACTCAAACCCACTCATGTCATTGTAGGTACTTGAGGATCAATCCATATGGATATGGTTAATACACTAGGAATGCATACAACTTCTTAATCTAAGCTAGCAAATAAGGTTTTGGAATTTAACTAACAACCTAATTGATCAAACAACCAAATCAAGCTAATTAACTACAAATCAAGATTATCAAAATATTAAAACGAATCTAAGGATGGGGTTATCAATCTAAGGTGCTCCAAGAATCAATCCTTGATGCCAAACAATCACAATATAAGCTAATCCCTAGGCTTAGAACTCAATAGCTAGACTAATCCACTTTCATGGCACTAATCCTTTTATTAATCATCCTATCAAGATCTAACTTTCATTAGTTAAAAGGAAATTAACAAGCATTATGAAACAGTTCTATATTACCAATAAACACCCTAGATGATAACACTCATATTTTACTCCTAAAACCTATTATTTCAAGATCATTTACGAGTGTTTTAACCCGGTTTTCAACGACTTTAAAGTGATTTCCACGTTTCCTAGTCTTAAGAGTCATTTCAGGGAAATTGGACAAAAATGACTCATTTTGGAGCAAACGTGAACTTCAAGGACATGTGCTCGGAGCCATAAGTTCAGCATCAGACGACGACCTTGCCACCACAAGATCAAGCTCATATTTGGATACAAGATAGCCCTTTCAGCTGTCTTTCATGCCGCGGTGGTTTGAGTCCAATCCCACGGTTGGATCTCAAGTTACGAATGAAGCAAAAAGGCCCGCCAGACACATCCCCAGAAGAAGGACGGCCGCGCCACGGATCCTCAGAAGACCAGTGGCCGCGCCACGCCTGGTCGCTCGCGCGACCAGACCACTCCGGCCCATCCCGAGCCCATTTTCACTTATCAGATATTTCCCGAGGTTAAAAACGCAAGGCCCACTTTCTGAAGACCAGGAGCCTATATAAAGGGACCTTAGGGTTTCAGAAGAGGTGTGACTACACACAAAGCTTTTCCAGAAACACTTTTTGCGCCGCAGAGAGAGAGAGAGAGAGAGAGAGTTCGACGGCCCCGGAGTTGAAGACCTCGAGAGAGAATTCTTCTGCAGCCGCCTACTCCTTCTTCCTTTCCCTTTCATCTTTTGTTCTTAGTTCTTTGCTTTTCAATACTTTAAGAAAACCTCTCTTCAATCGATTTCCTTTGAAGAAGTTTTCTCACTTTGTTTCTTATTTAATACAATTCGCACCTTTCATATCTCAAAGATGTCTCTCGTTCCCATGAACGAGTAGTCATCTAGTTGGGTTTTTAAGGGTGTTTTTCGAAGGGGTTTAATCATGGATTGATTTCACTAGGTTGATAGAGATAGAGTTTCCTCTAGGTATCTTCATTAATGACTTGTTCTTATTGCATGTTTGCTTCTCTGATCAATTAGCAACTGATTCCAGGACGGCTAGATACACGAACGTGTGGTCTATCGTCTGGATCTAGAAGTTAACGAGCGGATCGCACCGTAGGATGCTTAGGCATATCGACGGATCACACCGTGAGTGTTTACAAATAGGTGAATGATATGTATGCGCGGTTGTCCTGCATCGTGGGATGAGAAGTCATATCCGCAGTATAAGACAAACGCAGGTAGCTAGACCCGTGAGAGCGAGCTATCTATAGTCGACCGTTTCAGCTTAAGAACCTAACCCATTAAATCATTTAGAACCTATCTTGTTGCTTGTTAGATCCAATCCATGAACCCCGGAGAACACCCCTGAAACCAACACCTTTTATTTATTGATTTACAACCGTTTAATTCTCTTCCGCTGCTTGATATTACTATTGCAAACCGTGACAAACTACACCACCAAGTTCCCCTTTGGTTTAAAGAAGTTAGAAATCCTAGGACTTTCGCAAACAAAAATCTCTGTGGATTCGATCCCTTAATATATTACTGTGATTGCTGTGCACTTGCAGCTATCTTAGGGGTAAAACTTGAAGTAACAAACCCCACCGCATCACTAGACAATCACTTCCATGAGTTAGGAATGTAAATCCCTTGTTTAGTTAGTTGGGAAATTTCATCAAACACCTTGTGGGTGTGAAATTCCCTAAGGCCTAGTTTTAGCATGATCAAGGCTAAACTAGCATTTAGAACACTAAACAAGGAGGGAAATGAGAAGATCTAATCCTAGGCATCAAGATTAACCCTTAAAACACCCTAGATTTAACCCATCCTTAGATCTTAATGAAACTACTCACTAATCATGGTTAATCCCTTAAATCTTATGAAAGAGATAGAGATAAACATGATTAGAGAGATAGAAGATGAAAGATTAAAAGAGATAAGTACTAGATGGCAAAAACTTTGAGAAATGTCTTACAAAATCACTTAGAAACTAAAAGGGAAAGTTTTCTAAGCAAGAACAAGAGATTAAAAGATACTTAGGAAAAATTATGTCTTTTCCTATTTATAGTGAACAGTGGACGACCCGGGTCAACCCAGAACATACCGGGTATTGACCCGGTTTAGGTCTGAAAATCGGGCAGCGTATCGAGCTTGCTAGGTCGATACGCAGCTCGATACGCTGCTAAAAGTTTCCTCAAGGAGTGTGTCGAGCTTGGTAGCTCGACACAGATGCCCGATACGCCGTTCTCCAAACTTCGGATGAGATGTGTATCGACCTTAGCAGTCCGATACGAATGCCCGATACGTCGTCTTCAAAATTCGGGGTGGTTTGTGTATCGAGCTTAGCAGCTCGATACAATCGTCCGATACGCGCACTCCGTCTTTCCTGCCGAGCTATATCGACCATGGTAGGTTGACACCAAGGTCGATACACTTCTAAAATTCGTCTGCTTCATGTTTGGCTCCCTTCTCTTCTTCCTCCTTGTCACTCAACTCTCCAAAGAGGTCCTACCAGCCTCCAAAGTACCTAATTAAGACTCAATATGCACAATATGCAACAACCTAAGATAAAACTTGCTAAACTCTAATATGGATGCAATTTGGACTAAAAGTAACTAAATGGATGCATAGATGAATGCAAAGCTATCTAAAATGGTTGCTAAAACATGCTAATTTATGAGTATATCACTTTCCACGAGGCTTCGTCTTCCAGGGCGAACTTCTCTTCAGGCATCCTCGTGGAATTGGGCCGGCCCATTTGCACGACAATCAGTCTTGGTCTCGGCCTCGTGCCTTTGTCTTGGACTTGGCCTCGCTTCCCGTCTTGGGCTCGAACAGTTGTGTGGGCTCGCGGCTTGGATCGTCAGGAGAAGATATCGATTCGGGCCATGTACATATTATGCACTTCGGTTCGGCTCGTGCAAAATCCGTACGTTCTTAGGTCCGGTTTGGAATCTGCACGGTTTGCGCACCGAACCTATCTCGGTTTGTCCTTGGTTTATGAACGAGTTTTGTACCGAGCTATTTCGGCTCGCTTCGCGCACGGATTGTTCACCGACCCGGTTTGGCTCGGTCCGTGCATGGTTTGTGCGCCGAGCCGTTTTGATTCGGTCTGTGCACGGTCGGTTCGTGCACGGTCTGTGCACCGATCTAATTCGGTTCGGTCCGTGCACGGTTTGTGCACCGGGCTGTTTTGGCTCGGTCTGTGCACGGTTCGTGCGCATCTGACCCGGCTCGGAAATTAACCTCCGTACTTAACCGTTTCCTCGATTGATCTTGCCTTGTGATATATCATGATTTTTACCGATTTTTGGACCATGTTATAAGTATTTTTATAGAGTCTTTTGGTCTTTTTAGAATCTTATTAGAGTCTTTGCAGGTTCAGCTACGTTTTGAGCATAATTGGAGATTTAGAAGCATTTTGAAGCATTGTGGAATAAGCTGCTGAAAAGATGAAGTTGGATTGAACTTGGTTGAACAGTGTCGATCGACACTATTCATGGTGTCGATCGACACCCCCCTAAAATCAAAGACGGTCGCAACGTTCACAAGATTGAAGAAAAGGAAATTGCCCAAAAAGTTTTCCTTATTTCCAAAAGTGCCCAGCTCGTGTTTTAGCCTATAAATATAGGTTTTCAGCCATTGTTTAGGCTACACAATATTTTAGAGAGAGATTTTAGAGAGCTTTTAGGGAGATAGATCATATACTCTGTTCTTGAGAGATTTTGAACCCCTTTATTTCTTATATGCTTTCTATTCAAATTATGATTTCTGTTTCATTGATCATGTCTGAGTAGTTTGCTAGTTAGGGTTAGGGTTTTTCAAAGGCGACTAATGAATTGTTAGGTCGAATTAAATTGTTAGGATAAAATCATTAGAGTTCTTCATCTAGATTTGTGTTTAATGCTTATTCTAGCTTCGCGACCTAGAGTCTGATCTTAGGTTAATTAATAGATGCGAGAGTATTATTGATTGCCTGAACTAATGTTAGATGAACAAAATACCTATTCGCAAAGAGATTTGGTTTAGGGATTTTGTGAACAATCGAACCTGAACTTTAATGTTTGCTTGAATTATTAGAATTTGCAAAGATATTTGGAATTCTAGGGTTTAGACATAGATAATCTTCGCAGCGAGAGTTGGTTGATTTTACATTAGTGTTTCGAGTTCAAGAATAGTTCTTCATAAATTCCTAACATTCTGTCTAGACCTGCAATTTAGATCACCTGAGAATTTCCCTGAACCTAACGTTTTGTCTCCTGAATTTACATCGTTTTTATTTACCTGCTGTCTTTTACTTTTAATTACTTCTTCTTAGCTTAATTCAGAATTAGAAGTTCGTTGTGTGATTATCCCTTCCCTGTGGATTCGATCCCTAAATACTACAGTGATCTCTTAATTTGAGAGAGTAGCTCTAGGGTAAATTTGAGAGCATATCACCTTGGTGGAAACCGACCCCAACAGTGCTAAATGGGGAGAAGTGTCACTTCATGGTTATAAGGCATTATGCTTGGGCACAAGATTTCAGAGAATGGGATTGAAGTTGACAAAGCCAAGATAGAGGTTATGATGAGTTTAGACATGGAAATAGTAGACAAGAAGGGGATCGAAAATGGCGTGGCTGATCATCTATCTAGAATGAGGATTGAAGAGATCATTCCTATTAATGATTCTCTTCCCGAAGAGCAACTCATGTTGATTAAGGTCTTGGGAAAAAGGATACCACTTGGGGAGGAAGCTAGAATAAGCCAAGAGTTTGAAGGAAAGGGGTCTACCTTGGTATGCAGATTTTGTAAACTATTTTGTGTGTGGTGATGTGCCTTCCAACATAGATGCTTACAGCAAGAAGAAATTCTTTAGGGACGTGTCTCACTACTATTAGGATAAGCCCTATCTCTTCAAGAGATGTTCGGATGGCTTCTATAGGAGATGTATAGCGCAAGAGGAGAAAAACAGCATCTTGTATCACTGCCATGGGTCAGTTTATGGTGGACATTTCGCCACCTTTAAGACAGCAACAAAGGTGCTTCAATCATGGTTTTGGTGGCCAAGTTTGGTCAAAGACACTCATGCCTACATTTCTACATGTGAAGCAAGTCAAAGGAAGGGTAACATAAACAAGAGAGATGAGATGCCGCAAAACCAAATCTTGGAGATGGATTTGTTTGATGTTTGGGGTATAGATTTTATGGGACCTTTCCCATCTTCTTTTGGCAACAAATACATCTTAGTTGCTGTTGATTATGTCTCCAAGTGGGTAGAAGCAGTAGCAAGACCCACAAATGATGCCAAGGTCGTGGTAAAGCTTTTCAAATCCATTATTTTTCCAAGATTTGGGATCCCAAGAGTTGTGATAAGTGATGGTGGGAGTCATTTCATCAACAAGGTCTTTGAAAGTGTACTCAAGAAAAATGGGGTGAGGCATAAGGTTGCAACACCTTACCATCCTCAAACAGTGGCCAAGTCGAAATCTCCAATAGAGAGATCAAGGAAATCTTAGAGAAAACAGTTGGAGCTACAAGGAAAGATTTGGCATCCAAGCTAGATGATGCACTGTGGGCCTATAGGAAAGCTTTTAAGACACATATTGGGAGGTCACCATTCTCTCTTCTCTATGGGAAATTCTGTCACTTACCAATGAGGCTTTAGTACAAGGCATTGTGGGCAGTCAAGCTCCTAAACTTTGATATCAAGACAGCCCAAGAAAAGATATTGATCAATCTCCAAGAACTTGATGAGATTCGCTTGGATGCTTTTGAGAGCTCGAAAATCTACAAGGAGAGAACTAAAGCTTTCCATGATAAGAAGCTTAAGCCAAAGGAATTCAAGGCTGGGGATAGGGCGCTGCTATACAACTCCCGATTAAAGCTATTCCCGGGAAAGCTCAAATCAAGGTGGTCCGGTCCTTTCACGATCAAGGAGATTTTGCCTGATGGTGCTATTACTCTCTACGGCCAAGGAGGGGAGGATTTTACTGTGAATGGCCACATGCTGAAACTGTACTTGGGTGGTGGCATAGTTGAAGAGGCAACATTAATTCCTCTCCAAGATCCCCCACATGCATAAGGGTTTGAAAGGTCAAGCTAAGTGACGTTAAACAAGCCCTCTTGGGAGGCATTTCCATGTTTATCTTTGTACATATTCATTGCTTTCTACTTCAATAATGTGTTTTTGAGTGTTTGTGAACAGCAGAATTGGATCAAGAAGGTTGAACCTCAATACAAAGAGCTTGCAAAAAAATTATGGCAGTGCATCGAGCTATATATCGGGCTGTTTAGACCGATACGCCTATCACGGGGAAATCGGAGCATGCATATCAGGCATTTGCATCGCGCTACATCAGGCATTTGCATCGGGCTACTTAGCCCGATACAACTCCACCAGAAAACTCGAGCCGCATATCGGGCGTTCGTATCGGGCTACCTAGCCCGATACACTTTTTAAAGGATCATCTGCTATCGTATCGGGCTCCACATCGGCCAATGTAGACTGACACACCTTCACTCGACTCCTCCTCCTCATCCTCCTCTTCACGTTTTTGAGGTAGCAGTTCCTCCTCCATTGTACATATTTCTTTTAGATTTTTATTTTGTCATTTTGTCATATTGATTGCGGTCTCTCTCGAACTTTTATTACACAAAGGACTGTGTAATTTAAGTTTGGGAGAGATGTTGAGAAATTTGACATGTGTTTTGTGATTTATTTTTGTTTTATGCATATTCGAGTCTCATGCATTCATCTAAGGCATAAAAAAACCAAAAAGAAGAGTCATTTAGATGTTGAATTTTCATTATATGATCAAGTCTAGTTGCATTTCATGTAGGTTTGCATTCATATGCATGGGGATCAATGATGAGCCTTTCCTTGTAGGATGTCAACTCATGAAATCAATTCAATGCCCTAGTTAGTAGTTCTTTGATGCCTTTGAACAAGTCTTGAAAGTAAGGAAGAACCATGTTTGGATCACTTCACTTGTCACTTAGATCTTGGTCGAAACATTGTCTTGAAATTGATTAACCAACTCTACTCACTTGAATCGAATTTTGACATTTATTTATCATGCCTTCCATTGAAAGTGAACTCATGGATTGTATACATATTTGAGCTTTCTTACTCACTTTACCACTCTCTTGCTAGCTCAAGTAGTTACCACTACCTTACCTTACCTCATTTGAAGCCAATTGTTCTAGTGTGAATATTTGTGAGGCTTTATTTTGATTCAACTTGTCATAAAATGTTAGGTTTGAGACGACGAGTTTAGGCTCTCATGTAGATTCTAACTCTCACATTTTGTGGCTAGTAGTAGGCCTAGGATTGGGGTTCTGGTCTTGGTTATACTTGGTGTTTTGAAAAGGAATTGTATGCTTGTGATTAAGCATAATGAGTCGTGGAAAAGGAGTGGAAAGAAAGGGATGATTAAAGGCATTGTGAAAAGAAAGGGGAGCATAGTTTGAAATGGTGGGTCTTATGTGATTAAAAAGTATAGCTCAAGGTTTGAAAAAGTGCTTGGTAGTCTTTAGAAAAGAAGAAAGGAAAATCAAAAGAACGAAAAAGGCCAAAAAAAAAGAAAGACTACCTAGAAATGAAAAGAAGAGCTAAGTGATTAATGAGATTTTTGCGGGTTTAGCAAGGCACAAATAGACTTGAAAGAAAAGGTAGCCTTAGAGGGTTGAATGAGCTTGAAAAGAATGCAAGAGAGGGGTTTAAGATCATTGGTAGCGTCCGAGTAGATGAGAGTCTAGTCTTGTATGCATCACTTGTGTTTTACCTTTAGCATTATGCATAAGTTCAATCCTTTTTTAGTGAAGCCCGTGCTTGAAATGAAAACCACATGAATTGAGATCATTTTCATCTCAAAGCCTAGTCTCTTAGTGATAAGAGGACTTTTTACAGTTTTTCTAATCAATCCTAAAGCCTCTATATGTCATTGTAGTACTTTAGGTGTCAATCGAGCTTGAGTGTCAAAAGATACTAGGAATACAAGAGCTTAAGTAAATCTAACTGAAATCCGAATTAATTGGGGGAAACAAATCCTAAAAACTACTTGGGACAACTAAACGATCACGAAAACAATTTTAACAATCCCTATGAAGGGTTAGCTAAATACTAGACAACTCGTACAAATTTAAATGAACAAACTACTGATTATAAAAATTCGAAAACTAAAAACAGATAAACAAGGCAATTTCTAGCAACCTAAAGGAACAAACTTTAAATCTAAAGGTGAAAGCTTTTAAAACTACTTAACTGATAAAGACATATTCAAGGTTGAGGTTCATGCTTAGGGAGGTTCACATCACCCTTCCCTCCAAACCCATGGTGTGTGGTGGAAAGGATGGTTGATGAGCTTAAATCACAGATCTTAACATGGCCTAACTAGCCCCCTCGTGGTCTTTAGGGCAAACTAGTCTCTTGGTTTGGGCTTAAGAGATATCCTAAGTCCTCATGAGATAAAGAAATCTCTAGGATCATAAAGCCTCTACCGAGGTCTTTAAGCAATGAACACTTCAAACCAAGAAGAGATAAGGTTTTAAAACAAGAAAATACCAAGATTCAACCTTTAAAAACTCCCTAATCACCTCAACCTTAAATCTTAAAACAACTACTCCTTAATCATGTTTGAACCCCTATTAATCATAGGATAAGAGGAGTTAAACATGATTAAGCTAAGCAAGAAGAAAGATTAAAGCTTAAAGAGAAGTAATTAAAATTAAAATCAAAAGTATTTACAAAAATAAAAGCTTAGATCTTTCCTCCAATGGAGGTTAGATCCAAAATGAGGAAGACAACTCTAAAATTTCGTGGATGCCCTGAAAAATAGGGTAGAGTTGCTTATATTTGTTCAAAAATATTGGTCCCCTCACAAAAACACAAAGTGTGAGCTGTCCAAAGAAGGAAGTAAAAACTGGTTCGGAAGATTGATCCGTTGGGTCGATCTAGGTCTTGAAATGGCTGGGCTTGGTCGATCTTGGGGTCAATCGAAATCTTGGAATGGCCAGCTCACCTCGATCTAGGGGTCGATCTAAATCTTGGAATGACCAGCTCACCTCAATCTAGGGGTCGATCTCAGCTTCTTTTCCTCTGTCCAAGCTTTCCTTTGACTCCCATCAACTCCTAAGCTCTTCTTTCATCCTCTTGTCCATGCTCAGCTGTGTTACCATGTACACCATATAATCTGAAAATGATGCATATATGCAAATGCTTATGCAACATGTCCTAAAATCTAAAATGGGACAAAAGACACAATTAATCTAAATATGAATGCAATATGCATGAAAACCTATCCTAAATGTACCCCCAAACTTGCCTTTTGCTTGTACTCAAGCAAATAAAAGACAAACTAGGAGAAGAAGTTTGAAAATGGGGGTTAAATTCCAAAAGTGTTTTTCAAATGAATCAATTCAATGGTCCTTGTTCTCAGTCCTAGGATGCAACACACAAACTCCACTCCAAACGACTTAGCCATATTCATCACATATTGAATTTCAAATCAAGTCTTGTCTACACTCACAATCCAAGAGTCCTAACCTTTAACATTCATTAAAGCTCAAACCGTGAATCATACTTATGCAACCAAAACCGAATACATTTGGCTAAGAGACGTGGTTATGAGATAAAAAATGATCTTATTCAAGTGGATACTCAAAGCAATGGTTTATCTCAAGAAGGATTGAACTAATGCATAATGCTAAAGGTAAAAAGCAATGGATGCATACATGGCTAGACTCTCATCTACCCATCATTCTAACAATGAACCTAATCCCTCTCTCATTCGTTTTCCTTTTCAGCTCACTCACCCTCTAGAACTACCCAATCAAACAAAGCAAAATGCTAAGTATAAACCCACAAAAAACTCCTTCAATCAAATTCACGCTAGAGAGACTTCTTCAACCTTTCTTATACTTAGTGGTATGGCCATACAAAACTTTTTTAGCTCTTTTCTTTTCTTTTGATAGCACTCTTCATATATATATATATATTATTTTTTTCTTTTATGCATTTGGTCTTTTTGGATCTTTTCTTATATTTTTCCTAAGAGAGCTATCTCTTTTTATTTTCAACTTGAGCTTTTTATTCAAAACAATTCAAGACCAACCACTTTAAACTATACATCCCTTTTAAATTTACTCCTTAGACCATCTTCCTTTTTAACCCGAAATCAAAGTAGACATTTTCAATCACAACACCCACGAATTCCCACCTAAATCAAGCCTACAGCTAGCTTTAATATGCAAAGCTAGAATTATATGAGAGCCTAAGCATGTCGCCTTAAACCTAACACTTTATGCCAAGTTCAATCAAAAATTTAAGGCCTCACAATATCACTCACGAAATTTGGCTTGAAAGCAGGGTAAGGGTTAAGGTGTTACAAGAGAGTGGTGAAAGGAATAAGAAAGCCTAAATATGTATATGTATCCTTGTATCCTTTTTTCAAATGCACAAGTATGATAATTAAAAGTTCATGTTAAGGTTCTAATTTATAGGATACGATTCAATTCATGCTTGTTTCAACTTTAAGCCAAGAAAATTAAGACAAATGATTCAAATATGGTTAGAACTTAATTTCATAGTTTGCACAAAGCATCAAAGGACTACTAACTAGGGCCTTGAACCTATTCATAAGCTTAAAACACTTTACAAGGAAAATTGCCCCCTATGCACATGAATGATGCAACCTATATGACAAAAAATCTAGACTCAATCCTAAAATATTTACAAATGCAAATGCAAGCTACATGAATTTTTTTGAAAAATTTTAAAATTTTTCTGATTTTTCTATGCAAATATATGAATGCATGAAAACTCAAATATGCTAAAGGGAAAATAAAAACACAAAGCACAAAATTAAATCTCTCAACCTCTCCCCCAAACTTAAATTACACAGTCCCTTGTGTAATAAAAGTTCAAGAGAGACCATCAACAAAAATAAAAATAAAAATCCAAAAATGCATGATATTTACAAGGTTTTGGAATGGTGTACCTTGGAGCTTGTTGTGGTTAGGCCTGAGATCGAGCAGCTGGGTCGATCCTTGCATCGTTCTTGGCAGGTGATCGAGTGGCATGGATCAATCCAGCCACCGTTTGGTGCTGGAGATCGGTTGAACCACTCGATCCAGCCCTCGATCATGCTTGAATCGACCTTGGAGGGTCGATCTAGCCATTGATCTTTGGGCTGCTTCATTTTCCCTTGCTTTTTAAACCCCCAAGAACGTGGTTTTGAATCTCCATCTCCCTTGTTCCTGCTCACACACACTTAAAAACGTAAACTAGAACAAAAATAAAACCGTATACAAAAGGATAGACATGGGATTGCCTCCCAAGTGTGCTTTGTTTAAAGTCTCATAGCTTGACTTTCCTTATTCTTCTTTTTAGGCTGGCTTAAGGGTGAAGTGGGTGGCTGAGGACGTGGATGGGTGTTCTCCTTGAGGCATGTTGATAAGAGAACTTTTTGGTGTTTTCTAATCAATCCTAAAGCCTCTTTGTGTTGCTGTAGTACTTTAGTTATCAATCCAAGTTGGGTGTGAAATATACTAGGAATACAAGAACTCAAGCAAAGCTAAGTCAAATTCGAGTTAATTGGGGGAAACAAAATCCTAAAACTAATTGCTGCAACTAAATGACGACGAAAACAATTTTAAAAATCCCTATGAAGGGTTAAGAAACTACTAGGCTACTGCTAAGAATTTAAATGATAGAACTACTGATTCTAAAAATTCAAATGCTAAAAACAGAAAAACAAGGCAATTTCTAGCAATCTAAAGAAGCAAACTTTAAATCTAAAGATGAAAGCCTTTAAAACTACTCAAATGCTAAAGGCAGATTCAAGGGTGAGGTTCATGCTTAGGGAAGTTCAAGGTTCGATCTTGGCTTACCAAAAGTATATCTACACATTTCTAAATGAGCTATCCTTAAGCCTAAGAAGCAATCTTTCCATTGTGTGTGGATAAGATCCTCTCCTCACCCTTCCCTCCAAACCCATGGTGAGTGGTGGAAAGGATGGGTGGTGAGCTAAAAGCACAGATCTTAACATGGCCTAACTAGCCCCCAAACTTGCCCCCATCGTGGTCTTTTAGGGCAAACTAGTCTCTTGGTTTGAGTTTAAGAGATTTTCTAAGTCCTCATGAGATAAGGAAATCTCTAGGATCATAAAGCCTCCATCGAGGTCTTTATGCAATGAGCAATCCAAACCAAGAAATGATAATGTTTAAAAACAAGAAAATACCAAGATTCAACCTTTTAAACTTCCCAATCACCTCAACCTTAAATCTTATAAATCTACTCACTAATCATGTTCGAACAGCCCTTAATCATAGGATTAGAGATGGTGATCATGGTTAGCTTAAAGCAAGAAGAAAGATTAAAGCTTAAACAAGAAGTACTTAAATTAAAATCAAAAGTTTACAAAAGAAAAGCTTGAAAATGCCCTACAATGGTGGCTAGATCTAAAAATGAAGGAGACAACTCCATAATTTCGTGTCTACCTAAGAAAATAGGTCAAAATTGTTTATATACGACCACACAAATGGTCCCCTCACTAGAAGACAAAGTGTGAGCTGGCCAAGCAAAGAAGGGAAAATCTGAACCGAGATCGACCCACTTGGTCGATCTATGGGTCGATTCAAGGTTGAATCGAGTGGTTGGGTCGATCTGATGCTCGATCCAAGCTGAATCGCTTGGGCTTGGTCGATCTGTGGCTCGATTCAAGGCTGAATCGATTGGGCTTGGTCGATCTGTGGCTCGATCCAAGGCTGAAACGACCTGGATGGTCGATCTAAGGCTCGATCTCAGCCTCATTTCTTTTGGCCGAGCTCCTTCTTGACTCCAATAAAATTCTTAGCTCTTCTTGTCCATGCCCACTATCCAAACTAGCTCCATGCACACCAAATGACCTGAAAATGATGCATATATGCAAGATCTATGCAAATGCTAATGCAACATGCTCTAAAACCTAAAGTGGGACAAAAGTTACAATTAATCTAAATATGAATGCAATAGTAAATGCAAAACTATCCTAAATGAGTGCTAAAACATGTTAAATTATGAGTCTATCACATGTCCACAGTGTAGATAGTAGACAGCAACTCTTGCACCCTTGCTTCATCCTTCTCTAACCCCGGTGGAAGAATGAACCTTGCCTTTGAGATTGATTTTGAGCCCCTTTTTTCTTGACTTTGTACTCAGTGGAGCCATCCTTGAGTTGCAATGGATGTAAACTCAAAGAGATCTTTGGCCCAACACGTCCATTGCTTGACCCATCTCTTGTTTTTTCGGGTAAACCCATCAAAGAGCACTTTTTCTTGCCTTAGGTGGCTTCTTCTTGAGATGTTTTTCTTCTACACCACCAAACAAAGTCAGAAGGGGCTAACCATCAGGCTCTTCTTCAGCCTTGAACTCAATCCTAGGCTCAGCTTTGTCCATCCTAGCTCCATCCTTAGGATTTTTGGTTAAACTCATCAAGGAGCCCTTTTTCTTCCCTTACTCTGTTGGTGGTTTCTTCTTGAGAGGTGTTTCGTCTTCACAACCAAATAGAGTCGGTAGGGACTCACCATCAGGCTCTTCTTCAGCAGTAGACCTAAGCATAGGTTCGGTCTTATCCTTGCTTGTACCCGAGACACAAGCAAGCTTAGCCTTTCACGCGGGCTTGCCTTGCAAGCACTTGGCTAGTTGCTTGCTTCTAAAGGCTTGGGCTTCCAAAAGCTTTTTCAAGTCAGCCTCCTCCCTCATCTTGATAGAGACACGTTCTTCCTCATCAAAAGTATCTTTCTCAGCTTCCATCATTCCACAAAACTTTGCTAAAGGAGGTGTGATCTTGTATGAAACCAAGTGACTCACATTCTTTAGGATGACCTCTTCTTTAACAAAATCAATTGCTGCATCCACAGTGCTGAGGAATGGTGTGCCTAGGAGCATAAGAACGTTCTTGGACTTGTCTATATCCGTGACCACAAAATCAGTTGGTACCAAGCAATTCCCAACCTTCACCGGATAGTCTTTGATCAAACCAAGAGGTTTCTTTGTAGACCCATCTCCAAATGTGATCTCAGTAGGATGCCAATCCATACTCCTTATTACAAGTCTCTTGGCCATGTCAAGTGACATAACACTCACTGTGGAACCCGAATCACACATTGCATCTTGAACTTCTTCATTTCCTAGCTTGCACACAATGGAGAATTTTCCCGGATTTTTGTGCTTTGCCAAGGTCTTGACCTCATTAATTTCTGCAATGTACTCTCTTGGAGGCTCCCTGATCTGCTCTTGCTCCTCAGCACACGGTTCTTGCACCATCAAAACACTCTTAGCCGGTTTCCTCAAGATGTCTCTAGCTTGCACATTGTTGATCTTTGCGAAAATCTCCTTCCCAGTTAGTCTCTCAATGACCTCATTGAGACTAGATTCATCATTTGAGTAGATATAAGCCTCATCCTCAGGTTCATACAATGATGAATCCATGTCATCAAGAGTTGGGGTTCTCTTCTCAAGATCTTGGATAGCTTGACAATAATCCGTAGGATTTGCTTCATTTTGGCCCGGTGGACTTCCTTGTCTACTTGAGCTAGCCTCTTCTTCCTCAAGCTGGTCAATCATGTGGTTGAGGTTGCTGACTTGTGTAGCAAGGGCAGTATATGAAGCTTACATCCCAGTGGTGGATTCAGCCAATATCTTGTCCATGTTTAACATGCTAGTGGTTTGTGCTTGCAAAAGCTGTAGGAGCATGTCATGGATGGAGTCTTGGGTATGGACGTGAGCTTGTTGCTGAGGTACAAAACCAGGAGCTCCATATGGCTCATTCCATTGTGTTTGGCTGTGAAAGTTGCCTTGATAGTTGCTGAATCCCATGTTATAGCCTCCTTGGTTGGCTAGAGAGTTAGCATCCGGATTTTGACCAACAAAATGCATCTTGTCAAGAGGTTCAAGCAAGTTGTGCAAGCAGGTTGTTGTCTTCTCTTGTCCCTATGTTCAAGTACCTGAGAATACAAGTAGTGAAATAGATATATTAGTAACCAAAATAAAAATAAAAACTTAGTCTCTACTAAGCTCCAAATCCTAATACTTTCAACTAAACCCAAGTTGGCAACGGCGCCAATTGGTAAGAGGACTTTTTACAGTTTTTCTAATCAATCCTAAAGCCTCTCTATGTCATTGTAGTACTTTAGGTGTCAATCCAGCTAGGGTGTCAAAAGATACTAGGAATACAAATCTAAGTGAAATCCGAGTTAATTGGGGGAAACAAATCCTAAAAAGTACTTGGGACAACTAAACGACCACTAAAACAATTTTAAAAATCCCTATGAAGGGTTAGCTAACTACTAAACGACTCCTACAAATTTAAATGAACAAGCTACTGATTATAAAAATTCGAAAACTAAAAACAGATAAACAAGGCAATTTCTAGCAACCTAAAAGAACAAACTTTAAATCTAAAGGTGAAAGCTTTTAAAACTACTTAAATGATAAAGACATATTCAAGGTTGAGGTTCATGCTTAGAGAGGTTCAAGGTTCAATTTTTGGTTTGGTAAAAGTAGATCTACACATTTCTAAATGAGCTATCTCTAAGCCTAAGAAGCAATCTTTCCATGGTGTGTGGATAAGATCCTCTCATCACCCTTCCCTCCAAACCCATGGTGTATGGTGGAAGGGATGGTTGATGAGCTTAAATCACAGATCTTAACATGGCCTAACTAGCCCCCAAATCTGCCACCATCGTGGTCTTTAGGGCAAACTAGTCTCTTGGTTTGGGTTAAGAGATATCCTAAGTCCTCATGAGATAAAGAAATCTCTAGGATCATAAAGCCTCCATCGAGGTCTTTAAGCAATGAACACTCCAAACTAAGAAGAGATGAGGTTTAAGAACAAGAAAATACCAAGATTCAACCTTTAAAAACTCTCTAATCACCTCAACCTTAAATCCAAAAACAACTACTCCTTAATCATGTTCGAACCCCTCTTAATCATAGGATAAGAGGAATTAAACATGATTAAGCTAAGCAAGAAGAAAGATTAAAGCTTAAAGAGAAGTAATTAAAATTAAAATCAAAAGTATTTACAAAAATAAAAGCTTAGATCTTTCCTCCAATGGAGGTTAGATCCAAAATGAGGAAGACAACTCTAGAATTTCGTGGCTGCCCTAAAAAATAGGGTAAAGTTGCTTATATAGGTCCAAAAATATTGGTCCCCTCACAAAAAGACAAAGTGTGAGCTGTCCAAAGAAAGAAGGAAAAACTAGTTCGGAAGATTGATCTGTTGGGTCGATCTTTGGATCGATCTAGGTCTTGAAATGGCTGGGCTTGGTCGATCTTGGGGTCGATCGAAATCTTGGAATGGCCAGCTCACCTCGATTTAGGGGTCGATCTAAATCTTGGAATGGCCAGCTCACCTCGATCTAGGGGTCGATCTCAGCATCTTTTCCTTTGTCCAAGCTTTCCTTTGACTCCCATCAACTCCTATGCTCTTTTTTCATCCTCTTGTCAATGGTCATCATCTAACACAGCTCCATGTACAGCATATAACCTGAAAATGATGCATATATGCAAAAACTATGCAAATGCTTATGCAACATGTCCTAAAACCTAAAATGGGACAAAAGACACAATTAATCTAAATATGAATGCAATATGCATGAAAACCTATCCTAAATGTATTCTGAAACATGCTAAATTATGAGTCTATCACTTAGGCAAATGAGTTCACATGCATTGCATTGTCATGATTCACGGTTTGCTCTTAATGAATGTTAAAGAGTTGGTTTGATAAGGAGACTTGTCTAGATTGAGGTTTATGTGCATTTGATTGTTGAGATAAGCATGGCTAAATCTTTTGGAGTACGATGAGTTCAAAGGCATCTTAGAATTAAGAACTAGGACATTGAGTTGATTGCTTGTGTTGGCATTCTTGGGTTTGAGCTCCCACCTTCACACCTCTCTCTTGGATTTGTCATGTTTGTTTGCTTGAGGGCAAGCAAAACGCAAGTTTGGGGGAGTTGATAGACTCATAATTTAGCATGTTTTAGCATTCATTTAGGATAGTTTTGCATTCATTTATGCATTCATTTAGTCACTTTTGGTCTCATTTGCATTCATATTAGAGTTTAGTGAGTCTTAGCCTAGCTTGTTGCATATTTGTGCATTTAAGATGTTTTATTAGGTGATTTGGAGGCTAGGAGGGCCATATGAGTTTTATGGATGATCAAGGGAGGAAGAGAAGCGGGTAGATGAGGAGCAGAGGTATTATGGCACCATATCGGGCTTCATATCGACCTACACACCTCGATATGAAGCAGGCGGGACAAAGGGCCGATTGAAGAAGCAGAATATCGGGCAAATGCATCGGGCTCCATAGCTCGATACAGACTGATAGTAGGATTTTTCCACTTCAATTAATCTCTACTACTCATGTCATTGTAGTATTTGAGATGTCAATCCATAAGAGTTAAGATTAACAACACTAGGAATACATGAAACTATTTAAGCTAAGCCAAATTCGAAATTTAGGAGACAAGGAACTATTAAAAGCAAACCACAAGCTAAAAGAGACACTACAAGACTAACTATATGAGAAAAAAGCCTTAATGATCACTAATTAAGCACTAATCAAGCAATTAACTACTAATCAAGATCACTACTTAACTAAAAACGAAACCTAGGGATGGAATCATTGATTTGGGCAATCAAATGGACAACCTTGCAATCATTTAAGCAACTAAACAAGCCATCTCTATGCCTAGAACACTTAATAAAGACTAATCCATGATGTGTGGTAATAATCCCTTTACTAATCACCCTAATGAACTAATGATGTTTTAGCATTAAAATGATTAGCAAGCATTAAACACAAGTCTAAATAGCATGATAAACACCCTAGGCAACTAATGTCTTAGGCTAGGAATGTAAATCTCTAAAAAAAAAAGTGGTTCAAGCATTTCATCAAACACTTGGTGGGTGTGTGAAATGCTTATGATCCAAAATAGCAAAGATTAGCTATTTGGCATTAGGAACACCTTAATAAGAAGAGAGATGAAAGAATCTATCCTAGATTGCAAGATTGAACCATTAGAAAACCCTAAATCTAACCCATCTCTAAGTTCCTAAGAGACTACTCACTAATCAACATTAAGCCCATCAAATCTATGATAGAGGATGAGCAAAACATGATTAGAGAAAGAATAATAAGAAATTCAAGAGAGATATTGCATTAAACTTAAAAGAAATCTCAAAATCTCCTCCAAACCACAAAGGGGCGTTTTTCTGTTCAAAAACAAGAGAAGATCTATAAAAATTGGGTTTTTAAGTATTTATAGGGAAGGAGGTCAAACCGGGTCAACCCGGAACAAACCGGGTTTTGACCCGGGTAGCAGTCTTGCGGAAATCGCCATATCTCCCTAACCACAGCTCGTAATGAGATGAAACCACTTCCAGATGAAAGATGATTCAATTATCTACAACTTTGATGAAGAGCTCGAAGGCTGAATCGGAACGGAAAGTCTTCGTTTGATCTGATTTGTACCCGGAAAAACATCTGTGTTCGGATCGACCAGGCTCGTCGATCCAACTGGTCGATCCGAACCTCTGGTTATCTGGATCGACCACCTTCGTCGATCCAACTGGTCGATCCAAACCTCTGGTTATCTGGATCGACCACCTTCGTCGATCCAACACGTCGAACCCAACCCCTGGATGTTTGGTTCGAGCAGCTCGTCGATCCAACACGTCGATCCGAACAAAAATCGATGTAACTTTCTAACCACAGGTCCGAATGACTTGATTCCAACGGCGCTAGAAAGCTCACTGGATCCTCTACAATTCTTAAGAAGGCTTCGGAGTCTGAATCTCAGTGCAAGGCCTTCTTTCGGACACATACATTTTCCGCCTCCAAATGCTCGATATGCTTCTAAAAGACTTTTGCTTCTCATTTGGCTGCTTTTCTTCCTCCTCTTGATCATTCATGAGACTCCATATGGTCCTCCAAGCCTCCAAAATACCTAATAAGGACTCAATATGTACAAATATGCAACAACCTAAGCTAACACTCACTAAACTCTAATATGTATGCAAATGGGACTAAAAGTGGCTAAATGAATGCAAAAGTACATTCAAAACTATCTAATATGGATGCTAAAAATATGCTAAATTATGAGTCTATCAACTCCCCCAAACTTGCCTTTTTGCTTGTCCTCAAGCAAATAAAGACAAATCTAAGAGAGAGGTTTGAAAGTGGGAGCTCAAATCCAAGATGGTTAACAATAATGATCAACTCAACATCCTAGTTCTTAATTCTAGAATGCATGTGAGTTCCTACTCCAAAAGAGTTAGCCATGCCCATCTCAACATTCAAATGTACCTAAGATTCAATTAAAACAAGCCTCCCTATCAAACCAACTCTTTAACATTCATTAAGTTTGGAACCGTGAATCATGACATTGCAAGGAAAGTAAATTCATTTGGCTTAGGGACTGGGTTTTGAGATAAAAGTGATCTCAATTCATCCGGTTTTGCATTCAAGTGGGGGTGACACTCAAGAAAGATTGAACCATATGCATAAGGCTAAAGGTAAGAAACAAGTGATGCATACAAGCATAGATTTTCATCTACCCAAAATGCTATCAATGATCCTATACCCCTCTCATTCATTTTTTAGCTCACTCAACCCTCTAGAATCTACCCTTTTCTCAAGGCTTTTTGTGCCTTGCTAAACCCTTTGAATCTCAACTACATTTATTCCTTTTAAAGCTCTAAGGGGGAACTTCTTCAACTTATCATTTCAGTGAATGAAGTAATCTATTCTTGTTACTTAGCTCTTCTTTGATCTCTAGGTAGCCTTTATAAATGCACATAAATTTTTTTTTTTTTTTTTTTTTTTGCCTTTTTGGCTCTTTTCATCTCTTTTCCTTTTTTTTTTTAAGACCACCTAGCATTTTTATTTACTTAGAGCTATTCCTTTTCAAACACAAGATTCTCCATTTCAAACTATTCTTCCCCTTATTTTCGCCAAGCCCTTTACTCATCAACTCTTTCTTTCCAAATTTCTTCAGCAAACACCAAATAGTACCTCACTGAACAATCCCCCAATCCTAAGCCTAAAGCTAGCCCCAAGTTGCAAGGCTAGAATCTACATGAAAACCTATACTTGTCGTCCCAAACCTAACACTTTATGCTAGGTTCAATCGAAATAAAGGCCTCACAAACATTCACACAAGAACAATTGGCTTCAAAGGAGATTGGTTATGGTGGGAGTGCTACTTGAGCTAGCAAAAGGGTGGCAAAGTGGATAAGAAAACTCAAGTATTTTAATCCATGAATTCACTTTCAATGCAAGCATGATAATTAAATGTCAAATTTCGGTTTAAGTGATTAGAGTTGGCTATCAATTTCAAGACCCATTTTAACCAAAAACTAGTGACAAATGAGGTGGTCCAAGCATGGTTCTTCCTTACTTTCAAATTTATTCACAAGCATCAAAGAACTACTAACTAGGGTGTTGAATTGATCACAAAAGTTAAAAATCTACAAGGATAGGCTCATCATTGCTCCCAATGCATATGAATGCAATCCTAAATGATAAAAACTCTAGACTCAATCCTACTTATGTGACAAATGCAAATGCAACAAAATGCTGTTTTTTGAAATTTTCGAAATTTTTCTTAGTGAATGCATGAGACTCAAATATGCATAAAAGTAAAAATAAGACTCACAAAACACAATGTCAAATCTCTCAACCTCTCCCCCAAACTTAAATTACACAGTCTCTTGTGTAATAAAAGTCCAAGGGAGACCTCAATCAACAAGACCAAATACAAAAACGAAAATCTAAAGAAAATATATACAAAGGAGGTGGAGTGATACCTTGGAGTTTTGGAGTGTGTGGAGTGGAGTTAGAGGAGGCTTTGGACACTTTTCCTTGGGCAGATTTGACCTTGTACAATGCTCCATGACCTCCAACATCCCTTTTACTAGGATAAACATGAGAATGCCTCTCAAGTGCGCTTGTTTTTAAGTCTCTAGCTCGACATGTTGAAGCTCGCATCACCAGGTTCATACTCATCATAGAACCATCCCCTAAACTCTTGCATCCTAACCTTCTCAAATGGTAACTTCCATGGATCATCAATGCTCTCTTCATTGGTGGAGATTAAACCAAGATACTTGGCAAAGGGTTGTGCCATTGGAGATTCTTCTTCTTCAATGTGACTATCCTTTTTCTCCATCTTGGAAATGAGTTGCACATGTGTGTCCTTCTTGGTTAGGAGCTCTTTCTCAACAATTGAGCTCTCACATGCATTCTCTATGCAATCAACAACCAAAACACCTTCACAAGGATCTTCATATCTTGTCACAAGATTCTCATCAACCATGCATCCAAAAAGTGCTTCAAGTTCTTCTATAGACCCTTCAGCTTCTTGTTGGAGTTCATCATTTATTTGATCTTTATCCTCTTCTTCCTCATTCCATTGGGTAATGTTGGTGTTGATGGACTCCACATGTGATGTTGCAACAACTCTTGAACATGGAGTAGGAGTGCCAAATGTGATGTCAAGCATGAGAATGCGCTCATTAAACTTCTCTTGCTGTTCCAAAATCAACTTCGCCAAGTTGAGATTCTCTTCTTCATAAGAGATTTGGGAAGAATTGGTTTCTCCTTGATCATACTCCATGTCCCAAGATTGGTATCTCTCACCATATCCATATTGGTTCTCTTGAGCAAAGTTTCCATCCAAAATTCCTCCTTGATAAGTGGATGAGCTTTCAAAACCATGGTGGCTTGTGGGGTCCCAAGCCATCCCTCTTTCTTGATTCTCTAATATAGCCTTCAACATTGAAGCTATATCTGAATCCATGCTTTCTCCCTTGTGATTGTGCCTTGCAAAAAGAACAAACACTTGAAAGAAAGTTAGTAACCAAACAAACAAAAACAAAAGAAAGCTTAGTCTCAAACTAAACTCAAATCCTAGTGATCAAACAATCCCAATATGGCAACGGCGCCAAATTGATACAAGATTTTTTTGTCTTGCAAGCAATTCCTCAATTGCTCATGTCATTGCAATACTTGAGGTTATCAATCCATCTTGGGAGTTTGATGCAAAAGGAATACAAAGTTCAGTCTAAGCTAAGCCAAATTCGAAATTGAGGAGACAAGGAACTAATAAAAGCAAGCTACTAGCTAAAGGAGACACTACAAGACTAATTATATGATCTAAAACCTTAATTATCACTAATCAAGCACTAATCAAACAATTAACTACTAATCAAGATTACTAATTAGCTAAAAATGAAACCTAGGGATGGAATCATTGATTTGGATATTCAAATGGCCAACCTTGCAATCATTTAAGCAATCAAACAAGTTATCTCTATGCCTAGAACACTAATAAAGACTAATCCATGATGTGTGGTACTAATCCCTTTTCTAATCACCTTAATGAACTAATGATGTGTTAGCATTAAAATGATTAGCAAGCATTAAGCATAAGTCTAATTGGCATGATAAACACCCTAGACAACTAATGATGTGTTAGGCTAGGAATGTAAATCTCTTAAAAAAGTGGTTCAAGCATTTCATCAAACACTTGGTGGGTGTGTGAAATGCTTATGATCCAAAATAGCAAAGATTAGCTATTTGGCATTAGGAACACCTTAATAAGAAGAGAGATGAAAGAATCTATCCTAGATTGCAAGATTAAACCATTAGAAAACCCTAAATCTATCCCATCCCTAAGTTCCTAAGAGACTACTCACTAAACATAGCTAAACCAACAAATCTAAGGGATGAAATGCTAGTAAACATAATTAGAGAAGATAAAGATGAAAGATTAGAATAAACAAGATTCAAATTGCATTCAAGTTAAAAGAAATCTCAAAATCTTCTCAAAACCCCAAAGGGGCGTTTTTTCTGTTTATGCCCAAGAGAAGATACATAAAAATTAGGTTTTTAAGTATTTATAGGGAAGGAGGTCAAACCGGGTCAACCCGGAACAAACCGGGTTTTGACCCGGGTAGCAGTCTTGCGGAAATCACCATATCTCCCTAACCACAGCTCGTAATGAGATGAAACCACTTCTAGATGAAAGATGATTCAATTATCTACAACTTTGATGAAGAGCTCGAAGGCTGAATCGGAACGGAAAGTCTTCGTGTGATCTGATTTGTACCCGGAAAAACATCTGTGTTCGGATCGACCAGGCTCGTCGATCCAACTGGTCGATCCGAACCTCTGGTTATCTGGATCGACCACCTTCGTCGATCTAGCTGGTCGATCCGTGCTCCTGGATTTTTGGTTCGAGCAGCTCGTCGATCCAACACGTCGATCCGAACAAAAATCGATGTAACTTTCTAACCACAGGTCCGAATGACTTGATTCCAACGGCGCTAGAAAGCTCACTGGATCCTCTACAATTCTTAAGAAGGCTTCGGAGTCTGAATCTCAGTGCAAGGCCTTCTTTCGGACACATACATTTTCCGCCTCCAAATGCTCGATATGCTTCTAAAAGACTTTTGCTTCTCATTTGGCTGCTTTTCTTCCTCCTCTTGATCATTCATGAGACTCCATATGGTCCTCCAAGCCTCCAAAATACCTAATAAGGACTCAATATGTACAAATATGCAACAACCTAAGCTAACACTCACTAAACTCTAATATGTATGCAAATGGGACTAAAAGTGGCTAAATGAATGCAAAAGTACATTCAAAACTATCTAATATGGATGCTAAAATATGCTAAATTATGAGTCTATCACAGACCCACCAGGGAAAATGAAGAGCGCGTATCGGGCTACCTAGCCCAATACAAACCAGGCAGGGCGAAAGAAAATTTCGTATCGGGCATTTGTATCGACCCAAGTAGCCCGATACAACCATGAAGGAAAACTTTTGGGATCATATCGAGCTCCATATCAGGCTAGGCAGCTCGATATGATGTTCGATCCGAAGCTGAAAACCGGGTCAATTGATAAGTAGTTTTTCTCGGTGCTTCTACTTAGTCTATGACCCACTACTTATAATCCAATGTAGTATAGGTTATGAGTCTTATCAATCCGATGGGAAGGTTCAAGTTACTGCGTTTATAAGACCCTTTTACAAGCTAAGAATATTCTAACGGTTAAGAAGGATGAATCTATCACCCTAATTGTCACAATGATAGAAAGTTAACAGTAAAACTAGATCTAGCTAAGGAAAGAAAGAAACAGAAGCTAAAGATACGAACTTGCAAGATGAAATAAGGATCGGTTCAAGAGACAAGGAGTTTTAGGGGCAAATATGATAAAGGTCTTCCTTTGATGCTAAAGTTAACTACCTATGTGGCTAATCCTTCAGCATAGAGTTCAAGATCTAGATGAATCCACCGTTGTGGTATAAATCACTTTGCTAACTCATAACCTAACCTCACTCTCGCGTAGTGATCCATGAAACTAGCAAGCACGATTAAACAACTCTACTATTGCCAAAACGCTCCCTAGTCATTTAATCCCTTAGGCTAGGATGAGCGAATCTCTTATGAGATTGGTCCTTGCAAACATTCAAACATGGCGTTTGTTTGAAGAAGCTCGATGGCCAAAATCAAATAGCGAAGATGACTAAGCATTAAAAGTATCAAATAAGAAAGGATCAAGTTGGTTTAAGCATAGACATGCATCAAAGATCAGACCTTTAACTTGTTTACCCTAACCTCATCCCCAAAACCGATATGGACTACTCACGCACCATTTGAGAAACCTCAAGACCCATAAGGATAAGAAGGTGACTCATGGGTTGCAAGATAGTCAAAAACAAGAAAAGGAAGGAGCTTTTACAAGAAATGCTATCAAACAATACTTGTAAACTTCAAAATATCATAAAAGATTAAAGCTTTGAAACAAGCTTCAATGGAGAAAAACTAAGAGTTCTCGGTTACAAGAAAAACAGAAAAGGAAAACTAAGTCTGGAAAAAATGAGAGAGATAGATAGGCGTGGGGGGCAAAGTATTTATACAGGAAAGAGGAAAAACCTAAAACGTTGGGACCACTTTCCCGAAATGGTACTCTTTTGGACTGTAGCGAATCAGCTTTACGTCGTGTTGAGCAAGCCGATATGCCATCTCCTTGTCATTCTTCGAGCAATCTCCATATCGGGCAAGTGCTTCGAGATCATGTCGTGGTGACTCGTCTTCCTTTCTACTTGGTTCGGGGACTTTCCGTTACATTGCTCCGATATCCGTCTTCATTGAATCCTCTTGCAGGATTTTCGTTCCGGGGTGACTCTTTCGGGACCAAGTCGCTGCAACTCGTCGAGGTTCATCATGCGCTTGTCCATATCGACTAAGGGGTCGTGATCCGTCCTCGATATCATCTGTCCACCCTTCTTTCGAGATCTCTCTTCTTGATTTCTTCTTCGGACCGTCCTCATTCACACAGTTACTGAGAAAACACTCCAAAACATGCAAGAATATGCAAAGATCTAACCTAATGCATCTAGACCTAACATGAGTGAAAATATAACAAAAACTAAGATGAAAGTGCATGAATGGGGTCCTAACTAGTGTGAAATGTATGCTAAAAACATGCAATTTACAGAGATATCATCAATACCCATTATATCACTTAGGTTGATAGTTAAACAACAAAACCATTTAGATTTTAGACTTGCTTAGATTAAGAAGTTTTATGTATTTCTATTGTCACAATCTTCCCCAATTGGATTGATCCTCAAATACCTACAATGACATGAGTGGGTTTGAGTAATTGATAGCGAGAAAACCTACTATAAATTTAGGTTGAATCTTGTTAGATCCCCGACAACGGCGCCAAATTGATAGTGGGATTTTTCCTATTTCAATTACTCAAACATACTCATGTCATTGTAGTATTTGAGGATCAATCCATAGTGGTTAAGATTAACAATACTAGAAATACATGAAACTATCTAAGCTAAGCAAAATCAATAAGATGGGGTTTTTATCTGACAACCTAAGTGAAATGAAAGCAAACAACCAGACTCAAAAGGTAACTAACAACTTAAGCATATAAAAATAAGAAACTAAAGCAAGACAAGAAACTCAACAAGATACTAAACAAGATTAACAATGCTAAAAAGGTTAATCCAATGATAAAGTTATTGACTTTGGATGATCATAGAGCTAACCTATGATGTCCAATCAATCAAACAAATGCTAATCCTTAGGTTTAGAACTCTAAACAATACTAACCCACTCTCATGACACTAATCCCTTTGCTAATTACCTAATCAAGAACAAATTTCCATTTGTGAAAAGATAATCAACACGCACTAAGATTCAGTTTTAATCTACCAATAAACACCTTAAACATCTATTTCCATAGGTTAAGCATGTAAATCTCATATTTAGTCTCCATATCGGGCAAGTGCTTGGGGATCATGTCGTGGTGACTCGTCTTCCTTTCTACTTGGATCTGGGACTTCCCGTTACCTTGCTCCAATATCTGTCTTCATTGAATCCTCTTGCAGGATTTTCGTTCCGGGGTGCCTCTTTAGGGACTAAGTCGCTGCTACTCGTCGAGGTTCATCATGCGCTTGTCCATATCGGCTAAGGGGTCGTGATCCGTCCTCGATATCATCTGTCCACCCTTCTTTCGAGATCTATCTTCTTGATTTCTTCTTCGGACCGTCCTCATTCACACATTACCTGGGAAAACACTCCAAAACATGCAAGAATATGCAAAGATCTAACCTAATGGATCTAGACCTAACATGAGTGAAAATTTAATAAAAACTAAGATGAAAGTGCATGAATGGGGTCCTAACTAGTGTGAAATGTATGCTAAAAACATGCAATTTACAGAGATATCAACACCCCCAAACTTGTCTTTTTGCTTGTCCTCAAGCAAAAGCTAACCAGAAGGGTGAGGTTTTAAAAGAAAAGGTGTAATTTTGAATCCAAAACACCATTTAAAAAAAATCAATTCATTGTCTAAGTTCAGGTTTCTAGGATGCAGATTGAATTCTACCTATCCAAAAAGCCTTAGCCACATTCATCACAACATCAAGCAAAATCGATCTCAACTTAGATGCACATTCAAATTCCCAATTCCATTTCACATTTATTAGAAAATTTAAAGCGTGGATCTCATTCATGCCTATCAATCAACTCACTTGGTTCAGGGTAAGGTCACGAGCTAAAGATGAACTCGTAGTGCGAACGGGTTAAGTGTTTAAGTGGGATCACTCATGAAAAGAACCTTTTTAATGCAAAATGCTAAGGGTAAAAACCAATGGATGCATATAAGGATAAATTCCCATCTACCCAAGCACCTATTTCGTTTTCTACCTTAGTCTAATCTGCCCCTTCCTAAGCTACCCTTTACTTTGGCATTTCGCCTTATACCCGTTATTACTCCTCGATATTACCTTTCCTGGTCATTTCGGGGGATTTCTTCTTTGTTGAAGATCGGTTTCGGCTTTCTGGCTCCTTGTGTGTGTTTCTCGTGGTTCACCTTTGGTGTTATTGGCCGGATTTAGATTTTGTTTATTGGCCTTCTTTTGCTTCTTTTTGGAATCGCCTTTTCTTCTTTTGGTTTCGAGCCTTTTTGTTGGCGCCATCTCCCTTATACATGTCCCCGTCTGACTCAGTGGTTTTCTTTCTTTCCCTTTTCTTTCATTATATCAACAATCGGAACCCACCATTTTTCTAGTCTACACAGCAATATCGGCCTACGATATCGGTATCAAGCCGGTTCAGTAGCTACACCACCTAACCTAGTGTTGACTCGAGTTGTGAGCCAACGTCTATATGGAAGTCCAACCTTGTCGGTCTAAACCCAACACTTTTTGCCTAAGAAGATTCGAAAATGGTGCAAGGGCCTCACATGCTCTCACAAAAGTGTTTATGGTTTAAAATAAAAGTTTAGGCTTCGAGTGTGGTCTGGTACTTGGACTAGCAGAAGAGTGGTAAAAAGGGAAAGAGAGTCCAAGTGAAATCTATGAGTTAATCGACAAGCATGAACAAGATAATTAAATTTTCAGTTTAACGGTTCAAGTTCATTAGGGAAATGGTTCAAATCACAATGCAACATAGCTAAGACCGAATTTTACAAGGTGAGTTCTGATGCAACAGGTTTTAGAGTCTGTTTTCGAGTTTTAAATTTATAACCCTATTGCCTGCAAGTGCACAGATGTGCGTTGTAGTATTTAGGGTGTCGAACCACAGAGACTATGATGCTTCAAGCAAATCACTAAAACAGAAAACCAAATAAAAACGACCGGATTAAAGATTGGTTTTAGGGATGATGGTTTAGTAACGAAACGAAAATCAAGAGGGTTTGTAAAGCTATAAGACGGAACGCCGGGTTTCAGGATCTCTCGGGTGTTTTACGGAATGATTCTATGATTGAAACACTTGACCTAGGCAAATCAATTCTACTGGTTCTTAAGCTCAAACACGAAAGTGGTCGGATCCCCCTTTCGGAAAACCAAACACCTAAACCTAAACTGCTCGTTCGCTCCCCTTCGGTAGCGACTTCGCAGCAAGATCAGCTATAAGATTAGGTTCAATGAAGCTCACAGTGCACCGCCGATATGCATAAGCATCCTTCGGTGCCTGCTCGTTTAAAACTATGTCCGGCCAATAGATTCAGCGCTCACGCGGTTCTAATGATCCTACAATCGATCCTTAAGTGGCCAGTCAAAGATTACGCAATAAGAAAGAATCCAAACGAAGAACAGTGAAAAGCATACTACCTACGATCTAACAACCTAATCGAATCAAACCATAAAATCCCTTGAGAAACCCCCTGCGAAACCCAACTATGAGACTACTCAGACATGGATGTGAAATTCATTATCATTGCAATTGGTAAAAGAAATCACAAAAGGTCTGAAAAGAAAAGGTTTGATAATAATGCAAAGGAAGTGCAGAAAAGAGATGAAAGAGAGTATCGAATGAGGCGACGAGGTTGGGAAGTGGAGAAGACGGCTTTCGCTCCTCTTCTCTTCCTTCTTAGCGGCGGCGCTCTTCTAGGTTAGGGTCTTGGTGGCTAAATCCGAACTCTCCTCAAAATAAGAGTAGCTGCGAGTATTTATAGGTCTCTAGGGTCTCTTAGGCGTGACTTAGGGTTCCACCGAGTTTGGTGGTCATCGGGCTTGTTTTGGGTTTGCAAACGGGTTCGGGAATGTTACTTGTCTCGGCCGCGCCACCGTGGGTTCATGGGCCGGCCATTGGCCTTCTGAGCTTTCCTGGCGCGGCCATCCTTCCTCTGAGGATGTGTCTGACGGGCCTTTTTGCTTGCTTCGTAACTTGAGATTCAACCGTGGGATTGGCCTCAAACCACTTTTTCGTGAAAGGTAGTAGTTCAGGCTATCTTGTCACCAAAATTCAGCTCGATCCCGTGGTGGGAAAGTCTCCGTCTTGTGCTAAACTTCTGTCAAAAAGCTCATGTTCCGAAAATGTCCGTTTTGCTCCGTTTTGCTCCCTTTTTCCTAAGATTTCCTGAAAAGAGTCTTGGAACCACAAATACTCGAAAACTACCAAATATACATTAATATCTTAGTGAAATGCTTATTAAAGCACTCACTTATGAATGTAAAAATGGGTAAAATATGCATGTTATCAACTCCCCCAGACTTAAACCTTTGTTTGTCCTCAAACAAAACAAAAATCTAAGTAAGGAAAAGAGGTTTGAAAACGTGGAAACTCACCAATACTTGGGAACTCATCAAGTCTAGCAATCGACCTGTTTGAGCCACATAACTCGGAATTCAGCTTCAAAGTGTTTGGGTCTAGTTACCTTGAGCTTTTCACCCTTTTCGGATACGCTTCATAGTCCCTTTGAGTATTTCGAGCTTTCTCTTGCTGACTCCTTTATTCATTTAGGCGTGCGGTCTCTATCGAGGGAGTATTGGTCGACGAGACATTATACTTTCTCTTCCAAACATCTAGACAAAGACATTTCAGACACAACTCTCCTATTTTCTCTTCCCTTAGTCGATTTCTCCCTACTTTTCTAGGGTATCATTTTATTTTTTCTATCGACTTTCTTATTCCATTTTTTTTTCTTTCTTCTTAGCTTGAGAATGATCACTTCTTTGAAGTTTACATGATTGCTGCGAACCGTCATTGTCCTTTAAGGAACTCTGGTTGCCATTCCCAAACTAAAACCTTTCTTTCTATATTTTTTTTTTTTTTTTATAACAAGGGAAGATCAAGGAGAGGTTGCATTGCATCTACTTAGTCATGCTAGAGTCTAAAAGAGGAGCAAAGTTCGAAGTACCTCAAGCCCCTTGACGAGAAGATTTGATTCATTAGGTGCGGAGTCAACGCAAGATCCTTCGAGTACTCTAGAGATTAGAACTTTCTCCGCTGGAATGATCCACTCGCCGTGTTCAACTTAGTAAACCTTGCTTCTAAATCCGTGAGAATGGTCATTAAGGTTCCTTGTTCAAAGTGACTTGTACCTAGCAAAGTTCATAGTTTCCGACTAAAAGAAAAAAAATTTTTGACTCTATAAAACGACTCGATAAATGATGTAAGTATGCATAAGACTCATCAAATAAAAGCATAATTAGTAATATAAGAAACCCCCCCAGACTTAAATCAAACTGTCCCCAGTTTGTTTAAATCGAGTTGAGGTGAAAAAGATAGGTAAATTCAAGTACAAGCTTGTGAAGACTTACTTGAAAGTGGCGTTGGGTTTGGTATGGGTGGATGGGCGTGTGGTATGATTGAGCTAAGGACTTGATCATTATCCTTATGTCCCTGCTTAGAATCGATTTGATTGAACAAAAGAAATCGAAAACTTAGCTCGAAAGGAAATGTGTTGCGCGGTTGAGCTTCCTTGCTTCGGATGGTGGTGGTGGGCGTGTGTGGGTGATGGATGAGGATGGTGATAGGCGTTTGGTGGTGATGATTGGCTCGCCTTTGATGTGAAGAACAGGTACTCCGGTTGTTGAGTACTTGTCTTGGTTCCTTGACCTTTGATAACACCGTGAGTGAGAGATGGAAAATCTTCCTTCCTTGCGTCTTGAAGATTGCGTCACCTCAGAAACTTGACTTGAAGTTTGGGTCTATGCTGGCCTATCCAGTGATCTCTTCGGGATCCCGGAAGACAGGAGTTGCTAGTATGAACTTCAATGCCATATGAAATCCTTACTTGGCTTCGGTAAAGGTCTTGGTTGCGGAAAAGAGAAGCTAGTCTTCGGAAACTTTTCTCTTCGCGGTTTGGTGAAGGAAGTTGCATCTTCTTCCTTCTGGAGCTTGCACTACGGTTTTCATCCTCTGGAACAGTGGTGTTCTTCTTCGTTTTCGTGGATACATGTCCGTTGAACGTGCTGGACGAAGTAAGTAGAGAGATGGATCATCAACTTGACTTGACTTGGATGGAGTCTTGTCTTGTCTCGCCATCTTTGATGCAACAGCAATGTACCGCGGTTGTGGAAGTGATATTTGAGGTCTTTAGGTCGTGTTTAGGCCATTGAATCAAGGAGGATACTTGAAAGGCTTGAAACAGGTTGAAGGAGGTCCGGTTTGGTGAGGTCGGGACGGAAACATCTTCAGACGATGGCCGGCCGCGCGACGGGTTGTCGCGGCCGCGGCCGAGCGTCCTTCGTCCGCGCCATCGTGGCTCGTGGCGCGGTCAGGCTCCTTCTGGCCGGCCGACGGGCGGTTCGTCGCCTGGTGAGTGTTCTTCGGGTTTCCTTCTTCATTTTTTTTTGGTCTTTTCTGGTTTTTCTGATTTTTTTTTGTGCTTTTGGGGTTTATGAAAATGCTGTAAACGAAGAAGAAACCAAAAATAAAAATTAGTATGGTTAAAGAGATGAGAAAGATAACACCTAAAATAGGTTGTCTCCCATTGAGCCGCTCTTGTTTAGAGTCTTTTAGCTAGACTTTTCTGTGCGTTAGGCGACTAATGTGTCATCTAAGTACATTGTCTCCCTTATGTCTTCAGATGTAGCTAGGTATGGCTTGATTCGTTGCCCATTCACGGTGAAAAACCCTCCATTCTTATCCCAGAGCACGATTGCTCCATACGGTTTAACTTCCTTTATCGTGAATGGTCCTGACCATCTTGACCTTAGTTTTCCCGGGAAGAGTTTCAAACGAGAGTTGAACAGCAGTACCTGGTCGTTGGCTGCGAATGTTCGCGGGATTATCTTCCTGTCGTGGTAGGCCTTATGTCTCATCTCGTCCAGCTCGTGTATTTGGATTTGTCACCTTTCTTTGGCTGCTTTTAGGTCGAAGTTTATCTTTTTGATAGCCCATTGCGCCTTGTACTCGATTTCGACTGGCAGGTGGCAGGATTTCCCGTATACCAAATGAAAAGGGGTCATGCCCAAAGGTGTCTTGTATGCGGTCCTATAGGCCCATAAAGCATCGTCCAGTTTGGCCGACCAATCTTTTCGGTGGACTCCAGTCGTCTTCTGCAGGATCGACTTGATTTCTCTGTTGGAGATCTCTACTTGGCCGCTCGTTTGTGGATGGTATGGTAATGCTACTTTGTGCCTTACGCCATTCTTCTTTAATAGGTTATCAAAGATTCTGTTTACGAAGTGTGATCCTCCATCGCTTATGACAACTCTTGGGACTCCAAAACGGGGGAAAATGATCGTCTTGAACATCTTGATAACTACGCTGGCGTCATTTGTAGGGCTTGCTATTGCCTCCACCCACTTAGAGACATAATCGACAGCTACGAGGATGTACTAATTCCCATAAGAGGTTGGGAACGGTCCCATGAAGTCGATTCCCCATACATCAAATACTTCTGCCTCTAGGATGAAATTCTGCGGCATCTCATTTCTTCTACTTACATTCCCCATCCTTTGGCAGGCGTCGCATTTCGAGATGAAGGTGTGCGTGTCTTTAAACATAGTCGCCCACCAGAATCCGGCTTGCAGCACTTTAGAGACGGTCTTGAAGTTGGCGAAGTGTCTTGCGTAGGCTGACCCATGGCAACTGTGTAGTATGCCCTCTACTTCCTCTTCTGCCACACATCTTCTGAATAGTCCGTCTGTGCATTGTCTGTAGAGGTAAGGCTCGTCCCAAAAGTATTTGCGTGATTCTCGCAGAAACTTCTTTTTGTTGTAACCCACGAACTGAGGTGGTTGGATATCGGCTGCTAGGTAGTTCGCGATGTGTCGGAAACAAGATGTGTTGCAAGCTGCAGAATTAGCCATAGGAAGATGTCTAATTGACGGCTCGTTAGTCACGGGAACTGCATTGATTGCGTTTAAACTCTCTTCTGGGAGACCGTCGTTTATAGGGGTCGTATCCCTAAATGAAACTCGCGAAAGGTGATCGGCTGCTCCGTTATCATCTCCTCTTCGATCTCTTATCTCCATATCGAATTCTTGGAGTAGGAGAACCCACCTAATAAACCTAGATTTTGTGTCTTTCTTTGTCATTATATGCTTGATTGCCGAGTGATCGGTGTGTACTATGACATTCGATCCGACCAGGTATTGACGAAACTTATCGAAAGCGAACACAATAACTAGGAGTTCCTTCTCTGTTGTCGTGTAGTTGCATTGGGCGTCATCCAGGGTCCTGCTCGCATAGTAGATTGCATGCAGTTTCCTATCTTTCTTTTGTCCCAGCACTGCTCCAACTGCATAATCACTGGCGTCGCACATGATCTCGAACGGCTGTTCCCAATCAGGTGGTTGTACTACTGGGGCCGACACCAGAGCCTCCCTGATCTTGTGGAAAGCTTGCAGGCACTCTTCGTCGAACTTGAATTCTGCGTCCTTGCAGAGAAGACGGGTTAGCGGCCTTGCTATCTTGGAGAAATCTTAAATGAATCTCCTGTAGAACCCTGCATGACCAAAGAAACTTCGTATCCCATTGACGTTTGATGGTGGCTGCAGGCATGTCATGACTTATATCTTTACTTTATCGACTTCGATCCCTTCTGCGGAGACTTTATGTCCGAGCACTACGCCCTCTCGCACCATGAAATGGCATTTTTCCCAGTTCAGGACTAGGTGCTTGTCTTCGCATCTTTGTAAAACCTTCACCAGATTACTCAAACATTCTTGGAAGGACGGCCCGTGGACCGAAAAGTCATCCATAAAAACTTCCATAAATTTCTCAATATAGTCAGTAAAGATTGATAGCATGCACCTTTGAAATGTCGCAGGAGCATTGCAGAGGCCAAACGGCATTCGCCGGTACGCGAATGTTCCGTAGGGGCATGTTAATGTCGTCTTTTCCTGGTCTTCCAGCCGTATTGGGATCTGAAAAATCCGGAATACCCGTCGAGAAAACAATAGTACTGATGGTTTGGTAACCTTTCTAGCATCTGGTCGATGAATGGCAGCGGAAAGTGATCCTTTCTGGTCGCCGTGTTTAGCTTTCGGTAATCGATGCACATTCGGTGTCCGGTGACCGTCCTTGTAGCGATCATCTCGTCTTTGTCGCTCTTAATGACTGTAACTCCTCCCTTTTTCGGGACCACGTGAACCGGGCTTACCCACGTGCTGTCCGAGATCGGTTATATGATCCCTGCTTCCAAAAGCTTCATTACTTCCTTTTTTACCACCTCCATTAGGTTCGGGTTGAGCCTCCTTTGCTGCTCGACTGAGTTTTTAGCGTTTTCTTCCAAGTGGATCTTGTGCATGCAAAGGTACGGCGATATTCCAGGGATGTCATCTAAGGAATACCCTATTGCTCTCCTGTGTTTTCGTAGCTCGCAGAGTAGCAAAGTTGCCTCGACGTTGTTCAAGCTAGAATTTATGATCACCGGATAAGTCGAATCCTTTCCCAAGAATGCGTACATTAGCCCGGCCGATAACGGCTTCAGCTCAACTTTTGGCGCTTTAAGTGGGTTCCAAGGGTCTGGAATTGTCGCTCGGGCGTCTCTTGGTGGTAAAGGCTTGCGCTCTTTATCTCCCAGATCTTGAAAGCGGGCGGGTCCGTCGTGGGGTTCGGTCTGATCCAGCATTCTTTCACAGCTTTTAGTCTCCTCGCGACTTGTGTAGCTTGCGGTGTTCGTGTTTGTCAGGGCCACCTCTAGCGGGTCGTCCATAAGCATCTCCTCATATATTTCTTCCACAGCTCCTGCGAGTTTATCGATGCGAAAAACCTACCCATCCAGGGTAGGCTTCCCAAAATCTTTGTTCATATCGAAATTCATGACCAGATTCCCCAGGTGTAGTTCTATCTTTCCTTTTGGAACGTTGATGACCGCTCCTGCTGTAGAGAGGAATGGGCGACCTAGGATAAGTGGGTCTCGAGGTTCCTCTTCGATATCTAGCACCACAAAGTCGGTCGGGATTGCGCAGTCCCCGATGACGACTTGGACGTCGACCAAAACTCCAACGGGCCGTCTGGTCGATCGATCTGCCAGGATTAGGGTGATTCTTGTAGGTAGGAATTCGTAGTATCCGAGGCGTGTTGCTACAGAGAGCGGCATCATATTGATGCTTGACCCCAGGTCGCATAGAGCTCGCTTAAACACTTCTTCTCCAATTGAACAAGAGAGTACAAAACTGTCGGGGTCTTCACGTTTTCGAGGGGAAAGGTTCTGGATGACTGAGCTGCATTCTTGCATGATCATCATAACTCCCTCTTCCATGGTGAGAGAGTTGGTAAGGATACTCTTCATGTACCTTCTCAGCGTTGGGATCATGGCGCAGGCTTCTATAAAAGGTAGTCTAACGGAGAGCTGTCCTATTAGCTCCTTAAGTCTCGCTTTTTCTCTTTCTTTCCTAGGCGTGCTCAAACAGCGCGGATAGGGTGCTTTGGTTACGTGGACCTGTTCCGGTGGCGATGGTGTTCTTTCTTCCTGCGGGGTGTCTTCGGCCCCGGCCTGCTCATTGACGTCGCCTCGACTTTCGTCTCTGAGTACCTGTTCTGCTTTGCCGCTGTCCTTCTCTTTTTCCACTGTTTCTTTATCTTTTGGAAGTTCGGGTTCTTTGTAGGTTAACCCGCTTCTGAGTTCTATTGCCTTTACCGCGTCGTAGTGGCGTCTCTCTCCTTCGTCTTCTGGTTTTTCCATTCTCCTTTCTCCCTTGGTTAGTCTCTCATTTTCTCTCGCCACTTCCCGTATTTCCGACGCAAGGTGTTCGATCTTACCATTAGTCTTATGGCGATTACGTTCGGCTTCTCTCCTAGCATCGCTTGAGGTTCTTTCGAAAGAATCCATGAGCTCCTGTATCTTGCATTCAAGTCTACTGATTCTATTCGAATGGTCTTGAATGATTGAGTGGTCGAGGAAGTGATTCATCCCCATTAGATCTCGGGTTTGATTGCCACCGTTGTGACGAACTATGCTTCTTTCTAAATTCTCGTGATGGGGATCGTGGTTGCGGCGGCGCTTCGCGTCAATGTCGTGATCCGAGTTGTAACGCATGCGAAAATCTTGTAGTTCTCGGATGGCTTCTGACTGTTGTGTACGTTCTGAGTTCATTTTGGCCAGTGCACCCATTATGACTTTCAGAGGATCGTCTTCGGCTTCCTCTCCGTGACTCGTCCCATGCCTAGGATCGTTGAGGCTGTTGTACTGGCTAATGGCCAGATTGGTCACCAATAGTCGCGCTCCTTTTACTGATTTTGATGAAAAGTCTCCATTGCTTGCAATATCCAGCGCGGCTTGAAGTTTCATGTTAACCCCTCGGTAGAACGTGCTGATCACGTGTTCATCGGTGAATCCGTGGTGTGGACAGTCCCTTTCGTAGCCCTTAAATCGCTCCCATGCTTCGATGAGAGTTTCACTCTTTTCTTGTTGGAATCCTTGTATCTTGTTCCTTAGGAGGTAGGAACGGGATTTAGTGTAGAAACGGTTCAGGAAAACCTTTCTGCATTCTTCCCATGTGGTTATGGACGCTGGGGCTAAGGATCTCAACCACTTGCTTGCTTTTTCTCCTAAAGAGTAGGGAAACAGCATGCACATCAGGTAGTCTCCATTAATTTTGGAAATGGCGCAGATTCCTTCGAATGATTCGATGTGCTCGATGGGTTGCTCTGATGGTTGCCCTCGGTATTGGTTCTGCTTAACCAGGTCTATTATGCGTTTCTTTATCTCCAAATTGTCTCCTTCAGGTAATGTCAACCGAAAAGGGTTTCGGTCTTGGAAGGACTTGAGGGGCGCGTCGAATTCTGAGATTGCTGGCGCGTCTTCAGCGAACGTCTCGTCTTCGTCGCTCGACAGATCTTCTTCTTCTTCCACTCGTCGTTCTCCGTTTAGATTAAACGGGTCTTCAAGAGCTTCGGGGTCTCGGACTTGATCCCCCATTAGAGAAGTACCTGCAAAAGCGAGGAATTAAACGAAAAGTTCAGTAGTCGTTATGTTGGTTTTTTTTTCGGTCTAGGATTCGTGAGAAGCTAATCAATAGTCCCCGGCAACGGCGCCAAAAACTTGATACAACAGGTTTTAGAGTCTGTTTTCGAGTTTTAAATTTATAACCTTATTGCCTGCAAGTGCACAGATGTGCGTTGTAGTATTTAGGGTGTCGAACCACAGAGACTATGATGCTTCAAGCAAATCACTAAAACAGAAAACCAAATAAAAACGACCGGATTAAAGATTGGTTTTAGGGATGATGGTTTAGTAACGAAACGAAAATCAAGAGGGTTTGTAAAGCTATAAGACGGAACGCCGGGTTTCAGGGATCTCTCGGGTGTTTTACGGAATGATTCTATGATTGAAACACTTGACCTAGGCAAATCAATTCTACTGGTTCTTAAGCTCAAACACGAAAGTGGTCGGATCCCCCTTTCGGAAAACCAAACACCTAAACCTAAACTGCTCGTTCGCTCCCCTTCGGTAGCGACTTCGCAGCAAGATCAGCTATAAGATTAGGTTCAATGAAGCTCACAGTGCACCGCCGATATGCATAAGCATCCTTCGGTGCCTGCTCGTTTAAAACTATGTCCGGCCAATAGATTCAGCGCTCACGCGGTTCTAATGATCCTACAATCGATCCTTAAGTGGCCAGTCAAAGATTACGCAATAAGAAAGAATCCAAACGAAGAACAGTGAAAAGCATACTACCTACGATCTAACAACCTAATCGAATCAAACCATAAAATCCCTTGAGAAACCCCCTGCGAAACCCAACTATGAGACTACTCAGACATGGATGTGAAATTCATTATCATTGCAATTGGTAAAAGAAATCACAAAAGGTCTGAAAAGAAAAGGTTTGATAATAATGCAAAGGAAGTGCAGAAAAGAGATGAAAGAGAGTATCGAATGGGGCGACGAGGTTGGGAAGTGGAGAAGACGGCTTTCGCTCCTCTTCTCTTCCTTCTTAGCGGCGGCGCTCTTCTAGGTTAGGGTCTTGGTGGCTAAATCCGAACTCTCCCAAATTAAGAGTAGCTGCGAGTATTTATAGGTCTCTAGGGTCTCTTAGGCGTGACTTAGGGTTCCACCGAGTTTGGCGGTCATCGGGCTTGTTTTGGGCTTTCAAACGGGCTAGGGAATGTTACTTGTCTCGGCCGCGCCACCGTGGGTTCATGGGCCGGCCATTGGCCTTCTGAGCTTTTCTAGCGCGGCCATCCTTCCTCTGAGGATGTGTCTGACGGGCCTTCTTGCTTGTTTCGTAACTTGAGATTCAACCGTGGGATTGGCCTCAAACCACTTCGACGTGAAAGGTAGTAGTTCAGGCTATCTTGTCACCAAAATTCAGCTCGATCCCGTGGTGGGAAAGTCTCCGTTTTGTGCTAAACTTCTGTCAAAAGGCTCATGTTCCGAAAATGTCTGTTTTGCTCCGTTTTGCTCCCTTTTTCCTAAGATTTCCTGAAAAGAGTCTTGGACACACAAATACTCGAAAACTACTAAATATACATTAATACCTTAGTGAAATGCTTATTAAAGAACTCACTTATGAAGGTAAAAATGGGTAAAATATGCATGTTATCAAGTTCCAAATGTGGTGCTGCCTTAAGCTCAGTCTAACTCAAAATGCATCAGACAAACAAGAACTAAGGCATTGAATTCATGACTTTAAAATGGCTATTTACAAGGATTCATCATACTTAACACCTTATGTGAATTCTAATGAATCCTAAATGAATGCATCTAGACTCAATCCTAAGATGAAAAATTCATCTATATGCACGAAAAAAATTTAAAATTTTAAATTTTATGTGGTTTTTCTTATGCATGAGACTCAAAGATCAAAATAGAAAATAAGAGAACAAAACACATGTTATATACACAACCCTCCCCCAAACTTAAATTACACAGTCTCTGTGTAACAAAAACTCAAAAGGAGGCAACCAAAATACCAATAGTGTGAGAGGAGTCAGGTCGAGGAGGATAGAGAGTACCTTAGGTCATATCGGTCTGTGACCGCTGTATGAGTCCGATATCGCCTGGTAGAGTGAGTTGTAGACGGGTGCGATTGTATCCGGATGGTCATTACGGGGTGAATCCGTTTCTACAAGCCAGGTCGTATTTCTATAACGGCCTTGGACCGTGATCATGACCCGATATCCGAGGGTACGTCTTTCATACTGGCCTGTACGTGGATTCCACTCCTGTAATGACCAATTCTTCCAGTCTTCTTCGCGTTATGGTTCCCGGATATCCTGCGCCCTTATATTTAAATCATCGATTCCACTTATAAATATTCTTGAGAATGAAAAGTGAAGAGAGAAAAACTACAAAATAAGGTAAAAGGACAAGCTTGGGGTGCCTCCCAAGAGCGCTTGTTTAAAGTCTCATAGCTTGACTTTTTCAAGCCGTTTAGGCTGTGTTGGGGTCTAGGAGACGAACCGCGGTTGCCTCCCAAATCTGGTATTTCTCGCTTCCCAGATACTGCTTGAGTCTATGCCCGTTTACTGTGTAATCCTCTCCTTCTTTGCCTACAAGTGTCACAGCTCCGTATGGCAAGATTTCTTCGATCGTGAACGGACCAGACCATCTTGATTTCAGCTTTCCGGGGAACAGCCTCAGTCTTGAGTTGTACAGCAGTACTTGATCCCCTGGTGCGAACTCCTTTGGTTTGATTTTCTTGTGGTGGAGAGCCTTTGTTTTCTCCTTGTAGATCCGAGAACTCTCGAATGCTTCCAACCGAGTCTCTTCCAGTTCGTGGAGGCTTATCAGCCTCTTCTCTTGAGCCGTCTTGATATCAAAATTCAGGAGTTTGATGGCCCATAGAGCTTTGTACTCGAGTTCCACGGGTAAGTGACACGCCTTACCATAGAGGAGGGCGTAAGGAGATCTTCCTATGAGCGTTTTGAAAGCAGTCCGGTATGCCCATAGAGCGTCATCCAACTTTGCTGAACAATCCTTTCTTGTTGCTCCGACCGTTGTTTCCAATATCGCCTTGATCTCGCGATTGGATACCTCGACTTACCCGTTTGTCCGCAGATGGTACGGTGTGGCTACCTTGTGTTTGATCCTGTGCTTCTTTAGGATATTTTCAAACAACTTGTTGATAAAATGACTACCACCGTCGCTTATCACCACTCTTGGAACTCCATACCTCGGGAAGATAGTGGACTTAAATAACTTAAGTACCACCTTTGCATCGTTAGTTGGACTGGCCACGGCTTCTACCCATTTCGAGACATAATCAACAGCAACTAGTATGTACTTGTTGCCGTAAGAGGAGGGAAATGGTCCCATGAAGTCTATTCCCCAAACATCAAAGATATCGACTTCCAATATCGGGCTCTGTGGCATCTCATCTCGCTTGCCGATGTCCCCCTTTCTTTGGCACGCCTCACAAGAGGAGACATACTCGTGGGTATCCTTGAATAAACTCGGCCACCAGAACCCAGCTTGTAGGATTTTTGTTGCGGTTTTGAACGAGGCAAAGTGGCCACCATAGGCTGAACCGTGGCAATGGAACAGGATCCCTTTCGCTTCTCCCTCAGACACACACCTCCTATAGATTCCATCTAAGCCTCTTTTGAAGAGATACGACTCATCATAGAAAAAATAGTTAATGTCTTTGAAGAACTTCTTCCTTCGGTAAGCGTCGAGGTCATTTGGTATGTCCCCACTCACCAAGTAGTTGATGTAGTCTGCATACCAAGGAATGGTGTTCTCTTCCATGATGGCTACAGTTTCCAAACTTTTATTCACTTGGTACATTCCTCCGAGGACATTCACTATCATGAGTTCTTCTTCAGGTAAGGCATCATTGATAGGAATCAAATCTTCTATCCTCATCCGGGACAAGTGATCAGCTACACCGTTCTCCATTCCCTTCTTATCCAAAATTTCCATATCAAATTCTTGGAGCAAGAGAATCCATCTTAGCAACCTCGGTTTGTTGTCCTTTTTCGCATAGATGTACCTTAGTGCAGCATGATCTGTGTAAACAATCACCTTTGATCCCACCAAGTAGCTTCTGAATTTCTCAAAGGCAAACACAACTGCCAATAACTCTTTCTCGGTCGTGGCATACTTCACTTGGGTATCGTCTAACGTCCGGCTTGCATAGTAAATCACGTGCAACTTCTTTTCCTTTCTTTGTCCTAGGACAGCACCCACGGCATAGTCGCTTGCATCACACATAATCTCTAATGGTAGATCCCAATCAGGGGCTTGGACTATGGGAGCACTCACAAGAGCTTTCTTGATCGTGGTGAACGCTTGAAGGCAATCCTCAACGACGATAAACTCAGCTTCCTTGCATAAGAGCCTAGTGAGTGGTCTAGCAATCTTGGAGAAATCAGGGATGAACCTACGAATTTCCTTCACTGTGGTGGGTGGCTTCAAATGCATCATGACCTCTATCTTGGCCTTATCGACCTCGATACCTCTCTCCGATATCTTGTGACCAAGCACTATCCCTTCTCTGACCATGAAATGGCATTTCTCCCAATTCAGTACCAAGTTTGTCTCCTCACATCGCTTGAGAACCCTGCACAAATTCGACAAACAAACACCAAAAGAGCAACCATACACAGAAAAATCGTCCATGAACACCTCTACCATTTCCTCTATAAGGTCAGAGAAAATAGACATCATATATCTTTGGAAAGTTGGTGGTGCATTACATAGCCCAAATGGCATCCTTCGATATGCAAAGGTACCATACGGGCATGTGAATGTTGTTTTCTCTTGGGCGTTTGGGTGAATCGGTTTGATCACGATATTCTCTCTCCTTTGTTTCCCAAGCGATCTTATGCCTTCCGTGCTCGAGGTCTTCGGGGAATTCATCATCTTCAACGGCTCTTCTTGCATCCAGATGCATGACATAGACTTCACTTTCTTGCTCTATATTTCCATGCCCCTTTTTCTCCTTTGTCAAAGCAACTAGCAGCAGATCTTTCAAAGATAGCTCCTCAAAAAGTTCATCATTTAGCTTATTCAATGTGTCTACCCAGAAGACTTTCCCTCCTATGGTAGGCTTCTTCATCACTTCCCTTATATCAAACTTGAGGATGATATCTTTTCCAAGATTCAGCTCGATCTTTCATTTCATCACATCGATCACTGCCCCTGTCGTAGCTAGGAAAGGTCTGCCAAGGATAAGAGGGTCTCTTGGTTCTTCATCCATTTCGAGCACCAGAAAATTGGTTGGCACCTCGATATCACCAATCTGGATGGGAACGTCTTCGAGTAGTCCCTTGGGTAGTCTCATAGATCGGTATGCCAGTATCAAAGATATTCGGCTTGGCTTGTAGGTTGTAAAGCCGAGCCTCTTAGCTATTGACAATGGCATGAGGCTTACACTTGTCCCAAGATCATAAAGGCAGTTGTTGAATGTGAGGGGACCAATTGAACATGGAAGAGTGAAGCTTCCTGAATCTTCCAACTTGTTTGGCACAGCCTTCTTCTGAATAATGGCGCTGCACACATGTGTCATTACCACCATGCCTTGGAGTTCTTTTTTCCTTGAAAGGATTGCATCTTTTATGAATTTTTGGTATGGCGGTACCAAGGCTTAAGCATCCATGAGGGGCATGGTGAGTTCATCTTTCCTCAAATGCTCTTCAAATTGTGCCTTGTATTTCTCGAGAAGCTCTTTCTTGAATCTTCCTGGAAAAGGGTACGGTGGCTTATATGCAGGTGAAATAAACCGTGGCTCTTTGGGTTTCTCACAACAGACAGCAGGTTTCGGCTTGATCCCGATATTCTGTTCACTGAGTTTGGTGAAGAGCTGGTCTTCAACACTCTCTTGAACTTCTTCTACCTCGTTGTCAGCTTCTGATTTTTCAGAACTACCCCCCCCCAACTTGTATCGCAACGTCCTCGCTAAGTGGCGGAGCGTCAACCCTTGGTGGTAAGACTTTTCCACTTCGTAGAGTGACGGCTTGGACATAGGCTGGTTGTGGAGTAACATCATAATGCATTGGTTGCTTGATAAGCCAGAGATCTGCTTCTTGCTTGTCCAACCTTGTATCTTAGCATACTTGCTATCTTAGCATCTTGGACGTGTTGTCCCTTTAGCAAAGCATCCAAACAGGCTTGTAATTGCATTACCTCGCTTTCCCTCTGCATGTCCAGCTCAGTTGTTTCTCTGTCAATGTCGTCCTCGTAATTACTATCACTTGTAGCCATATTCTCGACGAGGTTCATTCCATCATCCACGTCTTGGCCAAGGAAGATCCTGTTGCTTGCAGTATCCAGCTGATCTTTATATTTCTTTGACACACTTGTATATAGGATACTGAGTAGTGAAAAGCTTGAGTAGCCGTGATGAGGGCATTTGAGTGTATACCCTTTCAAACGGTCCCAAGCTTCACTGAATCGCTCATCTTCGAGTTGTGTAAACCTGGAGATCTCAAGTCTCAGTTTTGCTGTTCTTGACGGTGAGAAGAATTTCTTGAGGAAGGCTCTCCTACATTCATCCCAAGTTGTTATAGATCCCGATTTGAGTGTCTTTTCCCATTGGTGAGCTCTTCCTCCGTGGAAAAATTGATATATCATGGTTTTTACCCATTTTTGGACCATGATATAAGTGTTTTTATAGAGTCTTTTGGCTATTTTCGAGTCTATATAGAGTCTTTGCAGGTTCAGGTACAATTGAAGATAAATTGGAGATTTGGATGCATTTTGGAGCTTAATGGAATGAATTCACGAAGTGATGAAGTCAAGACTGGAATTACACGCAAGGTGTCGATCGACACCATGTAGTGTCGATCGACACCAGGTTTTCCAATTTACAGAATCGAGAAGTTTCCAGTTTTTGAAGAAAAGGAAATCTCCAAGACTTTTCATAATCTTAAAAGGAATTGAAGACTCGTACCTAGGCCTATAAATATAGTTTTTCAGCCATTGTTTAGGCATAATCTCATACTTTAAGAATCATAGAAGTTTAGGTTTTTGGAGAGAAGAATTTGACTCCTTTAGAGCAAATTTGGAACTCCCTTTATTTCTTTTATTGATTTCTTTTATGCTTTCTATTCAAGTTATGATTTATGTTTCATTAATCATGTCTGAGTAGTTTCCTAGTTAGGTTTAGGGTTTTTCAAAGGTGATTAATGAATTGTTAGGTCGAATTAAATTGTTAGGATAAAATCATTAGAGTTCTTCATCTGGATTTGTGTTTAATGCTTATTCTAGCTTCGCGACCTAGAATCTGATCTTAGGTTAATTAATAGATGCGAGAGTATTATTGATTGCCTGAACTAATGTTAGATGAGCAAAATACCTATTCGCAAAGAGATTTGGTTTAGGGTTTTGTGAACAATTGAACCTGAACTTTAATGCTTGTTTGAATCGATAGGATTTGCAAAGAGATTTGGAATTCTAGGGTTTAGACATAGATAATCTTCGCAGCGAGAGTTGGTTGATTTTACATTAGTGTTTCGAGTTCTAGAACAGTTCTTCATAATTCCTAACATTCTGTCTAGACCTGCAATTTAGATCACCTGAGAATTTCCCTGAACCTAGCGTTTCGTCTCCTGAACTTACACCGTTTTTAATTGCTTTCTGTGTTTTAAATTCCATCTTTTTTCTTAGCTTAATTCGAATTTAGAAAACTGCTGTGTGACTATCCCTTCTCTGTGGATTCGATCCCTAAGTACTACAACTGATCTCTTAATTTGAGAGAGTTGCTTAGGGTAAATTTGACCCATATCAAATTTTGGCGCCGTTGCCGGGGAAGGAGATTAGTTGCCTACAGATTTCTAGTATTAGGATTTTGTCTAGGTTTTTATTTTTGTTTTTGTTACTGATTTAGTTTCTCATCTTTGGTTTCAGGTGCATGCCCAGTACCAGAAGCAACAAGGAAGAGGAACTAGTCCCATTGAACCAGGAGCTCGGTCATCTCGAACGCACAAACCGAGCATCTGCTCGAGCGTCGATCGACACAGAGAGCATCGATCGACACCATACCTTAGTGTCGACCGACACCGCTTGTATCGATCGACACCAGACGCAGACTGAGATGGCAGAACCACTGATCCTAATGCGCAACGAGGCTGGCGACTTTGTCGACCTACAGGGCAACAGAAGGAACGCCCAAGGACATAGACTTGATGAGGCTGGCGCCGTCATAGTCGAACCGGCGATACAAATCGCCGGTGCAGAAGCTGGACGTGGAAGAACACTTGGCGAGTACAACCGCCCAGACCAGTTCTATGCTAATAGAGCTGCGATCCGTCCTCCTGCATTTCAGAGGAATGACTTCGAGCTGAAGCCTGCTTACTACACTTTAGTGGCTCAGCATCCCTTCCATGGTCTTCCTAATGAGCACCCTATGGACCACGTTGAGAGATTCGAGGACTTAGCCTCAAGCATCAAGGCTAATGGAGTTACATATGATTATCTCTTCTGCAAGCTTTTCCCTTACTCGCTTGCTGGAGATGCATCATACTGGCTGAAGCAGCTGCCACCAGGATCCTTGACTACATGGGAAGATACAAAGAATGCATTCCTTTGCAATTTCTTTGATGATGCGAGATCCGAGGAGCTGAGGATGAAGATCACTACATTCTCTCAAGGACCCACTGAAGCATTCAAAGCTTCTTGGGTGAGGTTCAGATCTTACCAGAGGGACTGTCCACATCATGGATTCAGCGAGCCGCAGCTTATCGGTATCTTTTACCGAGGGATCGATTGGAGGTACCAGATGGCCCTAGATGCTGCGAGCAATGGCAACTTCAACACAAGATTTCCAGAAGGTGCGGTAGAGCTTATAGAGAATTTGGCCTCTAGTAACAGCACCAAGAACGCAGACTTCGAAAGAAGACAACACGCTGGAGTGAATGGAGGAGCCCATATCGCTGAAGTCAACAGGAAGCTGGACAACGTACACAATCTCTTGGTGGGAAAGAGGCAAGTTCAGTTTGCTGCAGAAGTGGAGACCTTTGAGCCAGAACAAGAAGAGGTTAACTTCATCAATGGTGCTGGATTTCAAGGTCAAAGGTTCAGCAATCAGCAAGGCTATGGTTCTTCTTACCAGAAGCCTTTTCAGAACAACAACTTCCAGAGAAGCTATGGTTCTTCTTCTTACCAGAAGCCTCCTGCACAAGACAACAAGATGGAATCTATGATAGAACAGCTTCTAGAAGGGCAACAGAAGATGACAGTGGCCTTTAATGGGAAGATTGACACATTATATCAAGATGTGACTGGAAAGATGGACGCCATGTACCAAGACTTGAATGGGAAATTCGAATCTCTGAACAACCATGTCAAGAAATTGGATGTTCAAGTTGCTCAAACCGCAGAAGCTGTTCATAGGCAAGAAGGATTTCTTCCTGGGAAGACTGATACAAATCCCAGACGCCATGTGAATGCAATCACGACAAGGAGCAGAAGCAAGATGGAACCAGAGGAGAAGGAGAATCTAAGTGCTGAAGACCTTGTGGAGTTGGAGGAAATTGAAAAAGAAGCTCCGGACGCCCCTGCAGATCCAGTGTCGATCGACACAGGAGAGTGTCGATCGACACCCGAAGAACATCGCGAAATCAAGAGCTCGAGCCCGTGTGTCGATCGACACAAGGCTGGTGTCGATCGACACCCTATACAGACATCGCTGGATCGAGCTGCAGCTTTACCATCTCAAGAGGAAAAAGTGTACAAGCCTAAGATACCCTACCCCCTGCCTCCCAGAAAATCTAAACAGGAGAGAGAAGAAGCCAGATGCAAGGAGATGATGGATAAGCTGATGATTGAGTTACCCCTAGTTGATGCAGTCAGACTTTCACCTGCATTAAGAAGATATGTCAAGAGAATGGTTGTCAATGGCATTAGTCCTGAGGAAGGAGCATTGCTTACCAGAGAAGTGACTGCAATTCTCTTGAACATAGTTCCAAGGAAGAAGAAGAAGGTGTGGGTTTCTGAACAAGTCAGTGCTGTGATTCAGAGGAGGATTCCAGAGAAGTTACCAGATCCAGGGAACTTTGTGCTAGATTGCTCAATCTCAACAGGAAGGTTTCCTCGCTCTCTCTGCGATCTAGGTTCAAGCATCAACTTGATACCATACTCAGTTGCTGTTCGACTTGGAATGACTGTTTTCAAGCCAACCAGAATCTCCCTTGTCCTAGCTGATCGATCAAAGAGAATCCCAGAAGGTGTTCTAGAAGATGTTCCCCTGAAGATTGAAGGCTGCATGATTCCTACAGATTTTGTGGTTTTGAAGTATGATGAAGAACCTGCAGATCCTCTTATTTTGGGAAGATCATTCTTGGCTTCAGCTGGTGCCATTATTGATGTGAGGAAAGGGAAAATAGAGCTTGACTTGGGTGATGTTGTCATGAATTTTGACATGGACAAGTTAAGAGGACCATCCACCATTGATGGTCAAGCTTTTTCAGTAGAGATGTCCGTGGAAGAAGATCCAATCAAAGAGGATTCAGATGACATTGCCGCTAGAAATGACAAGGAGCTGGATTCTAAAGAGCAAGTGAACAAAGAGGCTGTTCCAGAGGCATTGGATGGAAATTTTGAGGAAGTTGTGGAGCTTGAAGACTGGGGTGGAAATGATCATATCTTCAGGACTATGAGCAGCAAGGATGTTCAAATCAATGACAAGTTGATGGAGGAAGACGTGTTCATCATGGAAGCAAGGATTGCAGAGCTGAGTTGCAGAAAAAGCACAGAAACTCGAGCTGCAAGCTTGGTGTCGATCGACACCACTAGTGTCGATCGACACACCACACGGATCACACCAGAAGTCGCTTCCAATGCTGCAATTCCATCATCTTTGATCCAACAGATGCCTCCACATCCTACATGCCATAAACCTAGAAGGAAGCAAAGGTACGCATTCCCTGGAATCAATTCCAAACCCCCTGATCTTGTCAATAAGAATACCAAATGTTCAAAAGATGCTACACACTTATGCAAGCAACGAGATTCTCGTAGAAGGCTTGGTATTTCTTTTGATGATGCTGCAGGAAAACGAAGTATCCCACCCGACCTCAAGGCCCACCCTGCTGCTGCTCCTCATTTCCTTGGTCGCTCTCATGCACCTAATGCTTATACACCACCATGGATGAGAAGACATTCGTCTGGGAAGCATTCAATGCCACCCTCTGATCCACCAGACGTCTGAACCCCGACACAGTCAAGCTAATGACTGAAAACGAGCGCTGAGTGGGAGGCAACCCACTGTTAGGTACGTTTTTCTTTATTATATTTCTTTTTGGTTTTACTTAAGTCCTAGTTTCAGTCAGTTGAAAAGGAGACATTGGACTCGACCTTGACCAGCGTCGATCGACACTACTATGTGTCGATCGACACCACGCGCAGACGAAGGTAAGTCTTCTATTTTGGTATTTTATGTTGTTTCTAATCTTTCTTTTAACCAACTTCGGGCTTGATAACACTGGGGACAATGTTGTTTAAGTCTGGGGGAGGTGATTACTGACTTTGTGTTTTGTTTTGAGAGTCAAAAAGTTTTCGAAAATTTGTTTTATTGAGTCAAAATCAGTTGGAACTTTCAGTTTTTCTAGGAACTAACCACAGGAAGTTGACACTTGAAAGAACTATTGTTAAGAGAGTTGATTGCAGGACTTACTAAGTAGAAAGCTGCAAGTGGAATCAGTCTAACAGGACGAGTTCAGATCCCCTTATAAGAACTAGGTATGCGCAGAACTTGATTCCTCTTTCAGTCTGAACAGATACGCAATTGCAGTCTCTCCTTGATCTTCCCTTAAAAAAAGAAAGAAAAAGAGTCTAAGTCTGGGAATAGTGCCTTTGTCATGAGCCTGTCTCCTCACAAGGAACAATATTAGTGATGCCCTTGAACACGTCTCCTCACAAGGAACACAAGTAGAGAGTAGCATTATTTCCAGAGATCCCAAAAAGAATAAGAAGAGTCAATGAAAAGATCTTAGAACACCCTGAAAATGGGCAGAAGTTGACTAAGGGAAGAGAGAATAAGGGAGCTGTATGAGAATGTCTTGTTCAGGCACTAAGGAAGGACAAAGAATCTGTAAAGTTCTGTGGCATTACCACTGTTAGAGTTCGAAACTTTTACCAAGGAAAGGATCTGAATTCAAACTGGGAGATTGCTAAGCTTGTGGTAAGTACACTGAACATTTTCTAATGTTGGCTCTATAACCTGTGGATTCAAGAAGTGTTAATCAATGTGGCGTTTTGAAGGGGTACTCGAAAGTTTCTGTTTTCAAACTTCTACTTCAGTCTAAGTTTATGTTTTGCTTGAGGGCAAGCAAAGGCTAAGTCTGGGGGAGTTGATATATCATGGTTTTTACCCATTTTTGGACCATGACATAAGTGTTTTTATAGAGTCTTTTGGCTATTTTTCGAGTCTATATAGAGTCTTTGCAGGTTCAGGTACAATTGAAGATAAATTGGAGATTTGGATGCATTTTGGAGCCTAATGGAATGAAGTCACGAAGTGATGAAGTCAAGACTGGAATTACACGCAAGGTGTCGATCGACACCATGTAGTGTCGATCGACACCAGGTTTTCCAATTTCCAGAATCGAGAAGTTTCCAATTTTTGAAGAAAAGGAAATCTCCAAGACTTTTCCTAATCCTTTTGGGAATTGAAGACTCGTACCTGAGCCTATAAATATAGTTTTTCAGCCATTGTTTAGGCAACCACTTTTATAATACACAATAATTTTAGAGAGAGATTTTTAGAGAGATTTTAGAGAGAAGAATTTGTCTCCTTCAGAGCAAATTTGGAACTCCTTTGTTTCTATTGATTTCTTTTATGCAAACTATTTTATTCATGATGTTTTCTTTATTCACCATGTCTGAGTAGTTTGCTTGTTAGGTTTAGGGTTTTTCAAAGGTGATTAATGAATTGTTAGGTCGAATTAAATTGTTAGGATAAAATCATTAGAGTTCTTCATCTGGATTTGTGTTTAATGCTTATTCTAGCTTCGCGACCTAGAATCTGATCTTAGGTTAATTAATAGATGCGAGAGTATTATTGATTGCCTGAACTAATGTTAGATGAGCAAAATACCTATTCGCAAAGAGATTTGGTTTAGGGTTTTGTGAACAATTGAACCTGAACTTTAATGCTTGTTTGAATTGTTAGAATTTGCAAAGAGATTTGGAATTCTAGGGTTTAGACATAGATAATCTTCGCAGCGAGAGTTGGTTGATTTTACATTAGTGATTCGAGTTCGAGAACAGATCTTAATAATTCCTAACATTCTGTCTAGACCTGCAATTTAGATCACCTGAGAATTTCCCTGAACCTAGCGTTTCGTCTCCTGAATTTACTAAGTTTTAAATTGCTTTCTGTTTCTAGTTTTACATTCTCACTTAGCCTAATTCGAAATTAGAAATTCGCTGTGTGACTATCCCTTCTCTGTGGATTCGATCCCTAAGTACTTCAACTGATCTCTTAATTTGAGAGAGTTGCTTTAGGGTAAATTTGACCCATATCAAAAATGGGAAAAGTCTTAACTTGAATCCATCTTCTGAGATTCCTTCTTGTTTTGTCAAAGAACAGATCTTCTCAAAATGATCAAGGTGGTCCAAGGGATCTTCCACGGCATCACCCAGATATTTGTTGTTCCGGACCATGGCAAGCATACTACTCTTTATCTTGTATCCAGCATCACCCGAGGGTGGGGTAATACCGATTCTTGGTCTGTAGTTGCTTGGTGAGTCACATTCTCCGATGAGACGGTGCTGACACTGTGTATCGCCCTGGTCCCGTTGTACGTCATTCGTCTCGGCTTGTTCGTGTTGAACGTTTTCCATTTGATCTTTCTAGTAGATATACCTGCCAAAAGTTCTCAAGAAATGTAATTAGTGTCTGAAAAGAAAATAAATTCTTAGTCTTGCTAAGAATCTAAAACGCAATACTCAAAATCAACCCAAATCGGCACTAGCGCCAATTGATAAGTAGTTTTTATCGGTGCTTCTACTTAGTCAATGACCCACTACTTATAACCAAATGTAGTATAGGTTATGGGTCTTATCAATCCGATGGGAAGGTTCACGTTACTGCGTGTATAAGACCCTTTTACAAGCTAAGAATAATCTAACGGTTAAGAATGATGAATATATCACCCTAATTGTCACAATGATAGAAAGTTAACAGTAAAACTAGATCTAGCTAAGGAAAGAAAGAAACATAAGCTAAAGATATGAACTTGCAAGATGAAATAAGGATCGGTTCAAGGGACAAGGAGTTTTAGGGGCAAATATGATAAAGGTCTTCCTTTGATGCTAAAGTTAACTACCTATGAGGCTAATCCTTCAGCATAGAGTTCAAGATCTAGATGAATCCACCGTCGTGGTATAAATCACTTTGCTAACTCATAACCTAACCTCGCTCTCGTGTAGTGATCCATGAAACAAGCAAGGACGATTAAACAACTCTACTATTGCCAAAACGCTCCCTAGGCATCTAATCCCTTAGGCTAGGATGAGCGAATCTCTTATGAGATTGGTCCTTGCAAACATTCAAACATGGCGTTTGTTTGAAGAAGCTCGATGGCAAAAATCAAATAGCAAATATGACTAAGCATTAAAAGTATCAACTAAGAAAGGATCAAGTTGGTTTAAGCATAGACATGCATCAAAGATCAGACCATTAACTTGTTTACCCTAACCTCATCCCCAAAACCGATATGGACTGCTCACGCACCATTTCAGAAACCTCAAGATCCATAAGGATAATAAGGTGACTCATGGGTTGCAAGATAGTCAAAAACAAGAAAAGGAAGGAGCTTTTACAAGAAATTCTATGAAACAATACTTGTAAACTTCAAAATATCATAAAAGATTAAAACTTTGAAACAAGCTTAAATGGAGAAAAACTAAGAGTTCTCGGTTACAAGAAAAACAGAAAAGGAAAACTAAGTCTGGAGAAAATGAGAGAGATAGATAGGCGTGGGGGACAAAGTATTTATACATGAAAGAGGAAAAACTTAAAACGTTGGGACCACTTTCCCGAAATGGTACTCTTTTGGACTGTAGCGAATCGGCTTTACGTCGTCGTCGATATGCCATTTCCTTGTGATTCTTCGAGCAATCTCCATATCGGGCAAGTGCTTCGGGATCATGTCGTGGTGACTCGTCTTCCTTTCTACTTGGATCGGGGACTTCCCGTTACCTTGCTCCGATATCCGTCTTCATTGAATCCTCTTGCAGGATTTTCGTTCTGGGGTGCCTCTTTCGGGACCAAGTCGCTGCTACTCGTCGAGGTTCATCATGCGCTTGTCCATATCCTCTAAGGGGTCGTCATCTGTCCTAGATATCATCTGTCCACCCTTCTTTCGAGATCTCTCTTCTTGATTTCTTCTTTGGACCGTCCTCATTCACACCGAACCTGAGAAAACACTCCAAAACATGCAAGAATATGCAAAGATCTAACTTAATGCATCTAGACCTAACATGAGTGAAAATGTAATAAAAACTAAGATGAAAGTGCATGAATGGGGTCCTAACTAGTGTGAAATGTATGTTTAAAAACATGCAATTTACAGAGATATCATCAATACCCGGGTTGTTCCGGGTTGACCCGGTTGCGCAATGTTCACTATAAATATCAAAAACCTAATTTTCCTTAAGTACCTTTTGTTCTTGCTTAGAAACACATCCCTCTTTTGTATTCTAAGCAATTTGTAAAGTAATTGATAGCGAGAAAATCTACTATCAATTTAGGTTGAATCTTGTTAGATCCCCGACAACGGCGCCAAATTGATAATAGGATTTTTCCTATTTCAATTACTATTTTTAAGCTCCCAATCCGCTCACCTATGTTCTTTCAAGAATTCTATAGCACTTTTGATGAATAGGTTAAACCATAAATCAGAGGCTAAATGATCAATTCAGTCTAAGCAATGAAAACAACGATAGGTAAAGACAACATATGATAATCCCTAACTATGTCTAATTCAATGATTCTGAAATTCCCTTAAAACCATAAACCTAACTATGAGATTACTCAGCCATAGAAACATAGAAAAAACAAAGAGATGAAGAAAAACTCATAATCAATAAAATAGAAATCTAAGGGGTTCATAAATCTTCTTAGATATGTAGAGTCAGAGATTCGTCTCCCCGAAACTTTCAAATTGCCAAAAGACAAAAGTTTGAATGTAAAATAAAGTGTAGACTAAACAATGGCTCAAAACTAGAATATATATGTCAAATCACGTTCTGGTCAAAATCTCAGGCAAAACCGAGATAAAATAAGGAAAAACTAAAATTTCATTTTCTTCTGTGTAACTGGATCGATCGATCTGATGCTGATCAATCGTTCTGATGCTGATCGGTCGTTCTGGCTTCATCTGATCAATCTGGAATTATAAGACAAAATCTGGGTGGATCGATCGATCAATATGGGCTCTTCTGGTCGATCTGAAAACTTACGGCAAAACTGGATCGATCGATCTCAACTGGATCGATCGATCTATACTCTAAATATGACTACTTCTTGCCCCTTTGTTCCAGTTCGTTGCTCTTTTGCCTTGGACTCTATCTAAACGTGTTTCAACCTGGAATGACTCTAAAAAAAATGACTCGAAAAACTATTGAAAAGTGTGGATAATATTCGTCAAAAACGCAATACATCAACTCTCCCATACTTTAATATTTTGCTTGTCCTCAAGCAACTACTAAGAATAGAGTCGAGGTTTGAAACAGAAACTCACCATATCTTTAAAACGCCACATGACCAACACTTTTGAATCCATATACCACAAAGCAAACATTAGATAATATGTCAGTGTACTTACCCCAAGTTTAGCAATCTTCCAAATATGGTTCAAGCCCCTTAGAGAAATCTGAAACCTCCATTGTTGAACCTTTTAATAAATTAAGCATGCGGTCCCATCAAGGGAGTATCGATCAAAGAACTTATAGATTATTTTCCTTCCAAGCTTTTGAACACTTCAACAGTATTTGCAAAATATCTTTTATTTTCTCTTCTTTTAGTCGACTCATCGCTTTTGTTGTTTATGGGTGTCCTTATTAACATTTCTCTACCCTTTTTTGTTTCCATAGCTCTTGAACGGTGCCACTTACTTTCGTGTTCTTTGTGAGGAGACGCTTTCATGAGTGCAGGCTCACCCTTCTAGTCTTTTTACGGAACTCAGACTGCCATTCTTAAACTTAAACATCATTTTCTCATTTTCTCATTTTCTTTTAGGGAAGATCAACGTGAGATAGTGACAAACTTATCTTGCTCAGGTGCAGGTAAGAACTCCAGGTTCTCCAAAGATGTGAGAGCACGAAGTGGGAGCTTAAAAATTCTATAGATGCCAGCGTAGTCAGTGAACTAATATCGGAAATCAGATTTGAAGATGAAGATGCACTGCAAGTACTGCTCATGAAAATGGTCAAGCTTATCCTCACGCTTCGTCTTGGTCAGGTCGATCTGATGGAACTGGAAATTTGGGGTCAGATCGGGTAGATGGAGTACTCTGTACTTGGTATTGACTAGGGACATCATCGTGTGATAGCCCATCTGTGAATCCATCTCAAATGCAAACCCTCGAGACATGATCATCCTCCTGAGCGGTAGACGGTGCTAATGAACTGGCTCCTCTGCGTCGTGTGGATGGTAGTGCGCAGAGCTCCACCTGCGAAAGTAAGAACTCGATGTCGCAGCCTGGTGTAGCAACGTACACCTCCTCTATCTAAAAAGCTATACACCCATGTCGAGCCATCCTTATACAGAATCTTGCAGTTGACAAAGTAGGTAAGATTCATGACATTCTTACGCTTGATTTTGTCCTAAAGAAAGGTAACAACTGAGTGATGCTCAAATCGTAGGGTGAGAAGTCTCCCAACACTCTCCATTCTCTTCTTCGCCCATGTCTCATGAATACCTCTAAACTTCTTCCCAAAAAAAGTCCAAGTGAAGATGGCTCCCAAATTCACTTCAGCAGGTCCTCCAAACTCACTAGGCAGCGTTGCACTCACAATGCGATGGAACAACATGATGTTCCTAAGGGTCTTCGCCAAAATCTGGAACACCAGATTTGTGATCAACGATTGCTTAGCCATGTTGCTCTTGAACTTTCATGATGCAATGAAACACCAAACCTTGTCGTCTACTTCTTCCAAGAGAAAGAATGACGCTTGTGGAGTAGGATTAAACGTAATTGCGCAGAACTTGGGAATGGAGATCTTGTGGTGGACTCCATGAGCCATATAATGAAGCCTGCCATGACAAGCTACCGAGTTCTCATCATCCTCGAAGTTCAACTCACAAGATGCTAAGGACTGACGTGTCAATTCGGGAGAGTAGTTGTATGGCAAAGTGGCTATGGTGCCTATTCCCATGATAGAACTCGCTGCCACGATCTCCTCTTTATGGCCAAGCTCCTCCATCTCGTAACCTAACAACACCTTAGTGTCTTCCATCTGAACATTTGATGTGTGTTAAGTTTTAACCTAAAATGAATACACAAATAAAAGCTGAAAATGCATATTGATCGGTTGTAGTATTTCAGGTATCGAATCCACATATATTTGAGTGCACAATTATCTTTAAATTAAAACTAGAGTTAAGTCAAAATATGGGTTTAATTAGTGAAATCGATGCAAACAATAAAGCAAATAAAAACGATGTGAATACTACGACTAAAACGTTGGCATTTAGGGAATCCTTGGGTGTTCATGTGCTAAACTATTCAGAATTCAACTCATACATGCAATCGTATATCTTTTCATCCTAAAACTCAAAATAACTGTGGGCTGCATGACGGGATGGGTCTACGTGACTCGAGTCCTTCAAGACGGAGTATTGTCCTTCCTGACGTGGAGTATGCGGTTGTTTGTCCATATGTGTTGCATATGTTGTGTAGTGTTAGCTAGGTGGAGCTAAGTTTTTGTCGTTTTCGTATAATCAGTCATGAATATTTACTTTTTCGGTTAAGTGTAAATCATAGTTAGTTGCATAGTCATATTTTATGGATTATATGGGCAAATGTGATTTCCGGGGGTGGTTCTGCGATTTCAAGTCTCATGAAATTTTTATTTTGATTTTTTTTTTGGTTTAAAAGATTGTTGTGTATTTATTCGGAGTTGGTTTAAAATGTTAAGTTTTTAAAAATGCATTTAATATTTTATTTAAATTTATGGAGTTTTAACACACATCAAATGTTCAGATGGAAGGTGTGGTTGTTATTTTGGTTACGAATTAAGCAAGGGATTCCGAACACGTAGTATCTATCTCGGCTAGTTGCGCAACGAAAAAAAAAGCAACGAAATAGAAGCCAAAAATTAATGAAATAGAAGTTTATAACTAAAAATTAAAGAAAATAATTAAACATATAAAAGCCAAACGGAAACAAACAGTAATAATTTATACTCACCCAAAGAAAACAAACAAAAATACACTTTTTTGTTTTTTTTTTGTTTTTGTTTTTCCCTCTCTTTTGCATTTGCGTTCGATAGAAAACAAATCTCGGATTTGAGATGCTAATTCTATCAAATCGCCACCAAAGCAACCTCTTTGTGTAGAAAAGGCTATAACTTTTGGTTAAGTGCTACCACCATTTCTTCTCTTCTTCTCTCCATTTGCAGCACCTGTTGTTGCTTTGTCTGAATCCGACAACTTTTTCGTTGTCCCAAGTGAAGTAGAAGATGAAAGCCTCTTCTTTGGCAATACCATTTGCGGAGGTTTCTTATTATCGGACACAACCTTCTTCTTTTGCAAACCCAAGTTGCTTGTGGTTCCAACATTAACCTTGGATTTGAAATCTTGCGTAATAGCCAAGTTTCCTGTTGTTACCACCCTAACCTTTAATTTCATAGCTTGCGTGTTATCCAAATTTCTACTTGTTCCAACACTAGCCTTGGATTTCTTCAAAGGTTGTGGTTGACTCAACTTGTTTGTTGTCTCAACACTAGCCTTGGATTTCACAGTTACCATATTACCAAAGGAACTTCTGCGTGACAAAGAGCTACCAACGCTCTCGTCATCTTTGACATTTGTGGATGATCCACCACCGATGCTATGCCTGCGGTTAATCCCCTCGCTCTTCATGCTCTTGCAATCATTATTTGTAGGCCAATGGAAAACTTTCTGACTGGCTGACAAAAATGTTTTAGCTCTTGCAGAAGAAGTCTTGATGGAGTTTTCACGTTTGAGAGAGTTCTTGACGGAGACCTGGTCGTCGCCAGATTGAGGATCCCACGGACGAGAAGCCATCCACCGTTCAAGCCAACTCCAACCCCAATGTGGAGTGTTTGCATCCATCAGAGTCTGGTGTGGAAGTTTTGAAGAGTTTCTCCACGTTTGCTGTTATATTTTCCAAAAAAAAAACAAAAAAAATATGAATACTTTCACAACGAAGTTGTAATAATTTATACATACCTGATGACTGTAAGCATACGCCAAAGCCCTCTCACGTCTTACAGTAGCCTCTTTTCGATTCACGAACTTTGCTTGGATCTGTTCCTTTGATTTATTGCTGGAATCAAAATCTCCCGCAATAACCTGCAAACAAGATTTGATATATCTGAGGATTTTGGTTTACACAGTGTGGTAAAAGGTATGGAGATTAATTTACCAAATTCTGATTCTGATGGTATTCTTTCTGGTGACCTTTTTGCTGGATTAGCCTATGACGAGCTTTGTTCTCTTCAGATAATCGATTCCTCCTCTCTTGAATCTGTGTTTGTAAACGTGTAAGAGTTTGCATTGAGCTAAGCATCGCGTTCATCTGTCTTTTGACGTATTTTCCTTGCAGCAACGTCTTGAGTCTGGCCATTCCTCGCAGCATACGTAGAGTACGTCTTGCCTGTGAAACCCAGTTAATCAGACTAAGCAGCGGCTGCTCAAAATATTTGTAAGCTATGGGATTGACTAGTATATATGACAACTAAATATCCCAATAGCTGAATAGTTTGATAATAAACTAGCGGAATGAATAGAAAAAAAAACTTGTAACTGAATAAATTTAAAATGCTAAGAACCTACTATTTGTGAGATGAATAAATTTTTTTCTAAACTACTTATAAATTTAAAAATTTTAAATGTGTGGAATAAATTGGAGAATGGTTTGCTAATTTTCACTTTATATCATTTCATGTTTATTATTGTGAATGGTATGTATTTGGTGAAATTAGGTTTTCAAAACTTAAAAACTTGAAAAAAAACTAAATATCATTCAAGCCATATGTAAAATAACATATTTGAAGTGTTCAATCTTTTTGCTTTTTTCTGTTCAACTTTTCTTATATTCTGAAATTGTAAGCTTTTAATCTATATGTATATTTAAGATTTTTATGAAAAAACATTTTATCTTTTGGTTGGATTTTGTTCGGATGCCCCAATTGGATGTGTATATATGCTAAAGGACGGCTAAAAACTAAACCCCTTGTAAGAAGAGGAGCATTTTAGGGAATGGATTATTTATATGTATACCTTGTAACATCTATAAGCATTTTGGATCTTGTTTGCGGCAGTTTCTTCCTCTGATTCCTCAATTTGATGTGTTGAGGTCGTTGTAAGACGCACAACCTCAGCGGCAGCATGTGCAGCAACCACAGCGGCTTCGGCTGCAACAGCCGATGCAAGAGCCAGAGCTTGTCTTGTCTTTGCTTCTTTAGAATCACCATAGCCTTTATTTATAGCAGAAGCCGGAAGTGGAGGGGGAGGAGGAGGAGGAGACGGTGGTGGCAACAATGGCTGAGGAGCGAAATCCGGCAATGGAGGAGGAGGAGGGGGCGGCCGAGTATTAGAGGAAGATGAAGGGTCAATCGGTGGAGTCTCCTCTACTGAGAATTCAATGGATTCTCTACTTTTTTGTTTGCCAAACCATTTCTTCTTCTCTTTGTCGGCTTTCTTGACAAAACCAAAACAAGAATCAAAGAATTATAAATCTTGATTATTCACAATCTTTAATCGAAAAATTAAATTTATGATAAAGAAATTTGGAAACCAACTTGTTGCTTTTTGTCTCTTCCTGGAGATAAACAAGACACCGAGACACAAGTTAACCAGCTTTTTCCCATCTTTTCTTGGTTGTCTCCAGAAATTTCATTGAAACATTCTTACAAAATAAATATCAAAATAAGAAGTTAAGGAGGGAGATGAGATCATGTAAAGAGACCTGGTCACGATGGGCCCCACCGTTTCGTGGGAACCCAATTGACTTTTGTAACGATTGTGTTTTATAAGAACTATTCAACAGATTTAACGACAGATACGTTATAAGTTATAACCTCTTTTAAGATTTCTTTTTCTTTTTCTTCAATTCTCTGCTTCGTTGTTCTTTCTATGTTATTTTTATCAACTTATAAATATATTTAATTATTTATTTCTGGTGTGGTAGTTTTTAGAATACCAGCAACCAGCTTATGTTGAAAATTTATCAAAAGCTGTTCGACAAATTTAGAAAATTGTTTTGGAATTTTGATGATGCTATATAATGCTCTTTTTACATTCCACTCTGGATCCAATTATCCATTCTATTGTTTGGCCGAGAGATTCCGTCATCACAAAGAAATGCATAAAGAAATCGAAATAGAAGGCAAAAACCAATCCTAAAAGCACATAATAACTTAATCAATTACCTGAAGAGAAGAGGCGAATTGGGAGATTGATTGTTAAGCTTCAAACATAACTACGTACGGGACCCAAAATGTTTTTTTCTTTAAAAGGGTTTATTCGAAAATTAGTAAAGAGAAGAAAAATATATAGTAAAGGGGATGATAAAACTCTTCAGCTCCTTAAGACAATAACGGTTTTAACGTGTAACATATTTGTGTAGCTCCTTTTAATCCTATTTATTAAATTTGAAGCCGGCAGAGAGAATACGTGCAAACCTCTTAATCCTTAATACTTGCTGTGGTCGTTGATTTACGTTTACCGGTTCTTATTAAAGTTTTTTGTTTCATTAAAGCCTAAACCGGGAATTGGTGAAAGCCTACGCGTAAATTAATACTCGTTTTCGAGACATAATTTCGGGTTGCATCAGGGGAGTATACGTTCGTGCGATAACGGATGACTTTGAGGTAGATGCCCGTCTTCTGGAGGAAGCTGAGCATTACTAGACCGGCTACTTCCCTCCAGATGGAAGATCCTGCACGTAACAGAGAAAACCTCAAAAGTCCTCTGAAAAGAAGAAACGTGGTTTTTCTTCCGAAGGTTCTCCCCCCAAGTCAGACATATCCAACTGAGAACGAATGATCGAAAGGTGGTTGTGAAGGTTGTGTGAGGAGTCACGTAGGTAGATCGGGACTTCTATTTGATGTATTTAGGTGGGTTACTATGTACTAGCCATCTATTGTACGCTCTGGGGTAGATGTGACTCGGCTGTAAGAGAGCTTAATGTCGGTATGGAGCGTCCCTTGGAAAGGATTGAGCAAGATTGTTGATGGGTGCCAGAAGTTTTCCTAAAATAAGAGACAATCAAAAGTTGGAAGTGCACAGCGATCATTTGTAATACTTTAGGTTATCGATGAAGATGCAACATTTTGTGTCAAAGGGATTAATGACGTGGAGTTGAAACACAAGAGAAAAAGGAAAACATTGAAGATGGTTAATCAAAGCTTGTAAGCTTAAAAACAAAACAAAAACAAGAAGAAAAGAAAATCAAGGGATAAGAGCTAAAAGGAAATTAGTCTTATTCTAGGATTAGGAAATTGTAAAAGCTTGGGACTCTATGGCTATAAATAGAGGTCGATAGCTTCTTTAGAAAATCAGAGATTAAGAGTTTGAGTTTTCTAAAGACAAAAAGGGTTTATTGGTTCTTCTTGTAAGATGAATCAATTGAGAGATTAGATTTTCTTTAAGAGAGATACTTGTAAGTTCTCTATTTTGGTTTCTTGTAAGTTACCATTAAAGATAAATCTAATTGAGGAATTTGGTTGAGAGAAATCTCTGCGTTAAGTTCTATCTCTAGAAGTTCTTGCTTTTTCAATTGAATCTACAAAGAGACCTGAATGCACGATGATCTTTGTATTGAAACGAAACCTAAGTCTAACAATGACTTTGGGGTTTGTGTTATAAAGTAAACGAAAGCAAGCAATGATATTAAAATGATTTAACTTATAAACTAAAAACGTTGGGACATAAGAGAATCTTTTGGAGTCATGGTTTAGATTAATTAGATTCTAATAACTAGAGGCAAACACAAATCTTTTTTTTTCCTAGAGCTTGAAACACTAACATATTCGATAATTCCACTCTTGTAGTTGAAAATTAACTTATACTATCAAACCTAAGTCATACTCTCATATGCAAAGTAGATTCAACAATACATCGATGAATGTTCAAGTTTGATATGTTCACTAAATGATGTTTAGAATTAATTCTTGCGTTCTAAACATATATCCTATTTTATCCAATTCTGGCCAATCAACCTTGTGATCTAAGATGAATTTCTTACATCAGTGCTTAGTAATCAATTCATAAACATGCATTAAGAACAGGAAGAGGCAGAGGATTACTTCTATCTAATGTAAGCGCCACCCTAGAAACAAAATCTATCTACCAAACCATGATTGAATCCCCTTTAGAAACCCTTAATCCCAACAAACGACTACTCCTCATAATAAGAGATATAACAACATCAAAAACAATTGTAAACATCTTATTGATAAATGAAATAATGATAGGGAGAAAGACACAATCTATCATATTTTCATAGCCACCAAAATTCTTAGCTCCCTAGTTTTCTTACTATGTTCTTTGTTCTTAGTTTTGGGAGACAGAGATTTTCTCTTGAACACTTTTGTTTCTACTTTGATTTTTTGGTTATGCATTTATCAATCTCGTCTATATCTTGCTTAATCATGTCTAAGTAGTTCATTAATTGGATTTAAAGGGTTCATCAAAGGGGATTTCATGACTGAATAGGTTAAGTGGCGTTTTAGCATAGTTGTTTTTAAAAGTTCTTTCGTTCTAGGATTTTTCGTACTGCATGTTGTTAGATTCATGAACTAACAACTGGTCTAAGGAAGATAAAACCATTAACGTGCTGAATTTATCAACGTGAGCTAGCTTAGGTGACCAAGTATGCTATAACATACGAAAGCATAATTATAGAGCTTCGTGAATGCAAACAAACATGATCTATTTGTGTGTTTGATTTCATAGCTACCAATGAAAGATGAGTTAGGTTATTCGACATAGGTAGTCGATACTACGAAAGTATATTGCCTATTCATCCATGTTTCTAGTTTAAAGAACTTGCATCTAAAATCGATTTGCTATTGTTATCTGTCTTGTTTAAATCAGTCTGAACCCTAAGACTCAACTCCTAGTTATCATAAGTTTACATTCGTTTTATTTTCCTACTTGCTTGCTACATGAAACCGTGACAAACAACTCTTTGTCATACCTCGTCTCTAACTGATTCTAGACTTTTGCAGATATGCGTAGATTCTTTGTGTTTCGATCCCTAAGTCATACAAGGTACATCTCTGCACTTGCAGAAATCCGTATTGCACTCCATTCTTTGCCAAAAGAAAACATTTCTGGTCCTGATGGCTACACTAAAGAGTTTTATATCTTGGCATGGCTGTTATTGGGAGAGACTTCGTGGTACCAGTGCAGTCTTTCTTTCTGTTTGGGTTCATGCCAAAAGAGGTTAACGCTACGATTCATGCCAAAAGGGGTAAACACTACGATCAAACAGGCTTATGATCCGCGAGTTCGGCTCGTTTAGGTCTGCCAAGGGGCGGGTATTAGGGATATCAATTAGGGCCAAAACCCGCGGGCCGGCCCGACCCGACGCTAAAAAATACCGGGTTTGCGCTTAGATATATAAGCCCCAAAAAAAATTGGGCCTTTCGGGCTGAGCCCATTTGGGTTAATGGTTTTTTGGGCTTAAACCCGACCGGGCTCGAGCTTCCTCGAAAAGCCCTGTATTTTTTACCAAGGCACGTTGAAACACTTATTTGTACATGCACTTCGTTGGATAGATTTACCTTTGGTTATCCATGTAACAATATTTATAACATTCAATAATTTTTTTTTTATATTATGCAAAAACCTAATAAAGTTTTTCCTGCTTTTATAAGTATTAATGACGATAAGAATTTAGAAGATGTAAAAGGAACTTCCATTCTTGAATTATTTATTTATTTTATGTTAGTTTAAATATTTATTTATTTATTTATTTTATGTTAGTTTTATTTGATTTTTTAAGTAAAAATTTGTTTTTAATTAAATCTTGTTTCAATTTGGATTTATTTATAATAAATACTTTTATTTTTAGTTTATTTTGTATTTAAAATTAATTTTGTATTTTTTTAAAAAGTTTGAAAAGCTCGAAATAACCCTATAACCTTGTTAGGGCCGGTTCGGGCTTTATAATATAGGCCCAATATATTTTCGGGCCGAGCTTATATATAGTGATTTTACGGGTTTGAGGTTGGACCGGGCCGGACCAGCCCAATTGACATGCCTAGCGGGTATGGACATAAAATTCATAGCCCGTTAAATAGCGGGTCGCGCGGTCCAATCCACCATGGTATTTGGGTTTGGCGGGCGAACCCGTTATGGGTTTGCGGTTCAGCGGGTTTGCACTGCGGATCATCAAATTTTGCAATGTGAGTTGTACTTTAATCATTCTGAGGATGGCTTTTCTTTGGTTCAGATTAATCAACCGAATAAGTTAAACTATTCTATACCCAACAAAACCAACCCAAACACACAAATCAATTATCAATCGATTAAAGGAAATTAACAAATCATTAACCAAATTTAGTAAAATCGGACATTCGAGTTCACGATGAGTCTTCCTAAAGCTCTATGTTTTTTCTGAACAAAACTTAAAAATAGCCATCGTTAGAACCATGCTTGTTACATGGAAATTATGGAGCTGGAATTACAAAAATTCAGTTTTTAAGTAGTTCACCCAAAAAAGATTTCATCGTTTCTGATTTGCCCAAATCAGTGACGGAAGTTTACGAAGCTCAAGAGAAGATTGTATGAGGATTGAGCGAATATGAGGATGGATACAACCCACGATCGACAATGATTGCTGCAATTGAGATGAGAGACATCCAAAGAGATTCACGTCGAAGAAGAAGCAGAAAACCACTGCTGAATACCTGCAACTTTTTATGGAAAACATGCAGCTCTAATGATCCGCGGGTTTGTCTGCATAGCCTACAGTTTTGGCGGAGCGGGTTTGGACATCGTAAGAGTAAACCGCGACCCGCGTGGGGTTAGCATGTTGCGGTCCGGAGAAGAAGAGTGACCGCTGCAGTGCGGGTCATTTGGGCGCGAATTAGCCCGTTTGACACCCCTAGCCTCTACCATGAAAGACTACTGTCCAATATCCTGTTGCAATCTCCTCTACAAGGTAATCTTTAAGATTCTGGCAAATCGTCTAAAAGTTCTTCTGCCGGAGAGGAAGAGTGACCGCTGCAGTGCGGGTCATTTGGGCGCGAATTAGCCTGTTTGACACCCCTAGCCTCTACCATGAAAGACTACTGTCCAATATCCTGTTGCAATCTCCTCTACAAGGTAATCTCTAAGATTCTGGCAAATCGTCTAAAAGTTCTTCTGCCATATGCAATAAAGCCAAATCAGAGCCCTTTTATCAAGGGTCGACTCTTACTGGAAAACGTTCTTCTAGCTTCAGAATTGGGAAATGGCTATCATAAGTCCTCCATCTCCACAAGGTGCACTGTAAGGTTTGATATCTTCAAAAAGTTTGAGACTGTTAAGTGGTCTTTCATTACCTCGGTGCTTCAGGCAATGTGTTTACTAGATCAATTCATTCACTGGATTCACATACGTATCTCCACGGTGAGTTTCTCGATTTGTGTAAATGGCGATCTTGAGGGGTTCTTTTCCAGCGCAAGAGGAATACTGCAAGGTTGCTCTCTCTCTCTCTCCTTATATGTATGTTATCTTGAACAATGTCCTCTCCAAACTGCTTAATTAGCCAGCAAGAAAAAGCATGTTTGGGTATCATCCGATGTACAAAGATGTCAATCTCACCAACCTGAGTTTTGCCGACGACATTCTGATATGGACGGACAGGTAACCATCCTCGCTTGCTGGGGTCATGATTGTTATGATATATCGTGGTTTTTACGGGTTTTCAACCATGATATCCATTGTTTTATCTAGTCTTTTAAGTGTTTTTAGAGTGTTTATGAGTCTTTACAGGTTATTGCATGAGTTAGATGACTTTGGAGCATTTTGGAGCTTTTAGAGCCAAACCGAACGAAAAGGAAACGAAGGACGGATGAACTACGAAGGTTGCTCATGTTTTGCCAATGGTGTCGACCGACACCAGGGAGGGTGTCGATCTACACTCCCTGCAAATCTGTCACAACTTTCCTGAGATTGCATTTTTTGTCCAGAAGTTTCCAGAAGTTGCAGATTAACCCACTCGTGTTTTAGACTATATTTAGGTTTTTAAAGCCATTGTTAGGCATACAGTTTTTATTCTATTGAGACTTAGAGAGAGATTTGTTCCTGAGCTTTTGCGAAGACAATTCTGAGACTTTGTTGTTTGAGAGAAGAATTTGAAACCCTTTAATATTTTTTACTTATTTCTCTTATGCAATCTATTCTTTTCATGATGTTTGTTTCAATCATCATGTCTGAGTAGTTTGCTTGTTAGGTTTAGAGTTATTCAAAGGTTGAAGATGAATTGTTAGATTTGAGTTTCTGTTAAGATAATCACATAGTTTTTCATCTAGATTGTGCTAAACGCTAATTCTAGTTCGATCACCTAGAATTTAGATCTTAAATTAATTAATGGATGCGAAAGTATTATTGATTGTCTGAACTATCTTAGATGATAATAACATGTTTTTCACTGTTAGGGAGTTCAATGACCCACCACTAGACCGTTGCAGTATAGTGTATGGTTTATCAATCCATTGAAGGTTGTTTAGTTGACACTTCGGCTATATCGGTGTTAGAAGTCAAGTTTGATATGAATAAAGGTGGGGACTTTACTACTGAAAACACCTAAAGACTAGATCTTGTGTCACTCAAGACCATAAAAATGAGAACTTTAGACTACTTGAGCAAGAAGTAATGATTTCAAAGATAAAAGGGGTAGACTTTATGAATAAAAGAAGGATCAATATGGGTTTTATGAACTAGGTAACTCTCGGATTGCCTTAACAATCGAAGCTTTTAGATCACATCAAGACTTGGTATTTTGATGGTGATTCTTAGGTAAAGGGATCCACAAGACGTTTAGCCCATGGTGTTTGGGTCTAATCTCTTTGAATCTCTATCACCATAGACTACCTTTAGCAAAGCGGTACAATAGAAGAAACAAGCATGGTAAATCGTCCCTATTGAACCGTAAGATCTCCTAGACAGCTAATGTCTTAGGCTAGGGAAGATCAAACTCTTGTTTATAGGTCCGGCTAATCTTGCACGTGGTGTTCATGCAAGACACCTAAGGACTTTAGACTAGATGATCAGGGTAGACTAAGGATTGGTCACAATAAACAAGAAAGAATCAAACTTTATGTTCTAGCTAAGCAAGAAATGTAAATCCGAGGGTTCCTTGATTCTTTTAACCCATCAAAACCCTTAAAACGACTACTCACGCGCCATTAGAGAAGCCTCAAGATCCATAAGGATGAGAAAGCAACTCATAGCTCCCAAGATAGTCAAAAACAAGAAAAGAAAGAAGCTTTACAAGAAATGCTATGAAACAAGACTTGATGAACTTCAAAAATGCATAAAGGGTTCAAGCTTTTAAACAAAACTTTAATGGTGAAAAACAGAGAGTTTCGGTTACAAAAAGATAGATAAAAATAAAAGTAGAACGAGAGAGAGATAAGCGTGGGAGACAATGTGTATTTATACATAAAAGAGGAAAAACTCTACACGCCGGGACAACTTGCCCGAAATAAGTACTTTCTTGGCGTGTAGTGTTTCGGGGACAAGCCGTGATGCCAAGTCCTTGTGTTTTTCAGGGTAGCCTCCATATCGGGTATGTGTTTCGGGACCTTGACATTGTGAAGTCCGTTGCCTGCAGCTTGTACCGGGATCATCCCGTTGCTTTACTCCGATATTTGATATTGGGGAACACTTAGGCACGCCTTCTTCGGGGTCAAGTCGTTGTGCTTGCTTGTATCGACTTAGTGCCCGTGATCAATGCCCGATTCTGCGAGGGGAAGCGTATATCTCCTCTTAGTTGATCTCTCTTTGAACCTTCTTCCTCGGATCAACCTCCATACACCCTTAGTACCTGAGAAACACTCCAAACATGCAAGAATATGCAAAATCCTAACCTAACGCATCCTAGACTTAACATGAATGGATATGACACAAAAACTAAGATAAAAGTGCATGAATGAGACCCAAATTAGCATGAAATGCAAGTGAAAAAGGTGTAAATTGCAGGGATATCAACACCCCCAAACTTGCCTTTTTGTTTTCCCTCAAGCAAACAAAAGCCAACCGGAGGGGTGAGTTTTTGAAAAGAGAGTGTAAATCAGAATCCAAAACGCCATTTAAAAGAAATCAAGTCAATGTCTAAGTTCAGGTTTCAAGGATGCAGACCGAATTCTACTTACTCAAAAAGCTTTAGCCACATTTATCACAACACCAAGAAAAATCAATCTCAACTTAGATGCACATTCAAATTCCCAATTCACTTTAACATTTATTTGAAAATTTAAAACATGAATCATGCTCATGCTTATCAGTCAGCTCACTTGGTTAAGGGTCAGGTCACGAGCTAAAGGTGAACTCGTAGTGCGAACGGGTTAAGTGTTTAGATGGGATCACTCAATGAAGGAATCTTCTTAATGCAAAATGCTAAGGGTAAAAACTAACCGATGCATACAAGGATAAATTCTCATCTACCCAAACACGAAATTGTTTTCTACCTTAGTCTAATATGTCCCTTCCTAGACTACCCTTTTCTGAGGCATTTCGCCTTGTACCCGTTTTCACTCCTTGTTTCACCTTCCTTGGTCATCTTCGGGGGCTTCTTCTTTGTTGCAGATCGGTTTCGGCTTTTCTTTGGCTCCTTTTGTTGCGTTCCTTGTGTTTCACCTTTGGTGTTGTTGGCCGGTTTTGACTTTGATGTTTTGGCCTTCTTTTCTTCTTTGGAATCGCCTTTTTCTTCTTTTGTTTTGAGCATCTCTTGTAGTCGCCATCTCCTGTTACGTGTCCCCTGTTTGACTCACTGAACTCCTCTTCCTTTCTTCTCCTACCTTAGATAAATATTCAGAACCCACCTTTCCTAGTCTACCTAGAGATATCGTCCTAGTATATCTGTATCAAGCCATTTTCATTTGTTAACCACCTAACATATTGTTGACTCGAGTTGTGAGCCAACGTCTACATGAGAATCTAACCTTGTCAGCCTAAACCTAACACTTTTTGCCTAAGATGATTCAAAAATCATGCAAAGGCCTCACATACGTTCACAAAAGTGTTTATGGTTTCAAACAAAGGTTAAGGTTTTAGGTGTGGCGTGGTACTTGGATTAGCAAAATGGTGGTATAAAGGAAGAAGAAAGTCCAAGTGAAATCTATGAGCTGATTACAAAGCATGAACAAGATAATTAAATTTTCAGTATTTACGGTTCAAGTTGAATAGGTAAATGGTTCAAATCACAATGCATTAGCTAAGACTGAGTTCTATAAGGTGAATTCCAAATGTGGTGCTGCCTTAAGTTCGGTCTAATTGAGAATGCATCAAACAAACAAGAACCAAGGCATTGACTTCGTGACTTAAAAATGGCTATTTACAAGGATAGACTACAATTTACACCCTATGCGAATGCTATGAATCCTATATGAATGCATCTAGACTCAATCCTAAAATGAAAATGCAACTAGATGGTTTCCTTTTTGCGGGATAATTTTTCAAATTTTTTTTTTGATTTTTCTATGCAAATAGATGGATGCATGTTGTCCTAATCTAAGTGTGAATGCACGTATATGTACTCCCCCAAACTTAAATCACACAGTCCCTGTGTGATAGAAGAGAGGAAGAATACATACACTTATAATGCAAAAATCAAAACAAAAAGCAAGGAAATAAAAATGATTATGTACAGAGACTTGAAGTGGTACCTCAGTTTTTGGTATGATGTGAGGACGTGGTGTCCTCACTGGTCGAGAGTGATGGGTTGTCTGATTCGAGTATCGGGACTGACTTGCCCGTCTCTTTGATAACACTCATATTTTACTCCTAAAACCTATCATTTCAAGATCCCTTACAAGTGTTTTAACCCGGTTTTCAACGTTTTAAAGTGATTTCCACGTTTCCTAGTCTTAAGAGTCATTTCAGGAAAATTGGACAAAAAGCATACATTTTGGAGCAAAACAGGAACTTCAAAGACAAGTTCTCGGAGCCATAAGTTCAACATCAGACGACGACCTTCCCACCACAAGATCAAGCTCATATTTGGAGACAAGATAGCCCTTTCAGCTGCCTTTCATACCGATGTGGTTTGAGTTCAATCCCACAGTTGGATCTCAAGTTACGAAGGGAGCAAGAAGGCCCGTCAGACACATCCTCAGAAGAAGGACGGCCGCGCCATGCCTTACCAGACGACCAACGACCGCGCCATGCCCGGTCGCTCGCGCGGCCAGACCATTCCGGCCCATCCCGAGCCCGTTTGCACTTATTCGATATTTCCCGAAGTTAAAGCGCGAAGCCCACTTTCTGAAGACAGAAGGCCTATATGAGATCTTAGGGCTTCACAAAGGACGTGACCTCTTCACAGAGCTTTTCCAGAAACACATTCACGCCGCCGGAGAGAGAGAGAGGCAGAGATCGACGGCACCCGGAGTTGAAGTCCTCGAGAGAGATGTCTTCTGCAGCTGCCACCTTTCCGTCCTTCTCTTTTCATCTTTTGTTCTTAGTTCTTTGCTTTTCAATACTCTAAGAATATCTCTTCATTTGGATTTTCTTTGAAGAAGTTTTCTCACTTTTTTTCTTATTCAATACAATTCGCACCTTTCTTATCTCGAAAATGTCTCTCGTTCCCATGAACTAGTAGTAATCTAGTTGGGTTTTAAGGGGGTTTTTCAAAGGGGTTTAATCATGGATCGATTTTGCTAGGTTGATAGAGATAAAGATTCTTTTAGGTATCTTTGTTTATGTCTTGTTCTTATTGCATGTTTGCTTTTCTGATCAATTAGCAACTGATTCCAGGACGATTAGATACACGAACGTGCGCTCTATTGTCTGGATCTAGAGGTTAACGACCGGACCGCACCGTAGGATGCTTAGGCATATCGACGGACCGCACCGCGAGTGTTTACAAATAGGTGAATGATATGTTTGCGCGGTTGTCTTGCATAGTGGGATGATAACTCATATCTGCGGAGCAAGGCAAACGTAGATGGCTAGATCCGCGAGCGCGGGTAGTCATAGTCGACCGTTTCAGCTTAAGAACCTAACCCATTAAGTCATTTAGAACCTAATCTATTGCTTGTTAGATCCGATCCATGAACCCAACGCATTTTACCTATTGATTTACAATCGTTTAATTCTCTTCTCCTGCTTGATATCACTACTGCAAACCGTGACACACAAACCCTCAACTTCCCTTTTGGTTTAAAGAAGTTAGAAATCTTAGGACTTTCGCAAAACAACAATCTTTGTGGATTCGATCCCTTAATATACTACTCTGATTGTTGTGCACTTGCAGCTATCTTAGGGGTAAATCTTGAAGTAAAAAACCCCACTGATGAAGTTTTTGGCGCCATTGCCAGGGATTGTTTGCTTTTGCGAATTTTCAGTTTCTAATTCCTCTTTTAGACCACGTTGAATTTCAAGCTTTTCCGTTCATTGCTCACGATTCTCTTGTGTTTACTTCTCATGTTTCAGGTGTATGACCACTAGGAGGAACGCTTCCAACGTCTTGCCCGGCTACATCGAGATCGACAAGCACGAAAAAAAAATTCGAAGGTTAAGAAGACAGATNTCTTTTAGACCACGTTGAATTTCAAGCTTTTCCGTTCATTGCTCACGATTCTCTTGTGTTTACTTCTCATGTTTCAGGTGTATGACCACTAGGAGGAACGCTTCCAACGTCTTGCCCGGCTACATCGAGATCGACAAGCACGAAAAAAAAATTCGAAGGTTAAGAAGACAGATCAGCATGGCCGAAAACGAGGCCGCTCTTGGAGTTCAACGAAACCGCGAAGACGCTCTTCGCAACGCAGGTCGAGCACCGTTTTGCAAGACGAAGAGCCGCAGCTCGACAACAATGTAAACCCGATTAATCAAATTCCCGAGGCTGACTCGGATGGAGAAGAACTCGATCCTGTCTTGCAGCAAGGAGAACATAATCCGATCATCAAAAATGGTCCGAACCAACCTGGAGAGACGCCAACCGACCTGTTCTACCCGCCAACCAACCCAGCCCAGTAAGGAACCGCACCATAGCCGATCCCGACACTCCTGATCAGCACTTTCAGAATCGAGCTGCGATTCAAGTGAACGTCCCTCATGTGGATGAGCTGGAGATTAAACCGCAAATCATCTCTTTGGTGAAACAACATCAGTTTCACGGGCAATCAAACGAGCATCTGATGGACCACATCGAACTTTTTGAGGAGATTTGCAGCACCACAAAGACGAGCCGAATCCCTCCCGACTATCTGAAGTGTAAGCTATTTCCATTTTCTTTGAGCGAGAAGGCTCATAGATGGCTGAAGACTTTACCACCAGGATCGATCACTAACTGGGTGGAATGCAAATTCGTTTTCCTCAATCACTTCTACACGAAGTCACGATCCAATCTGCTAAGAAACAAGATCCAAGGCTTTCAACAAGGACCGGTCGAGTCATTCTGTGAAGCATGAGAGCGATTCAAGGACTACGAACGCGATTGCCCTCACCATGGTTTCTCCGGAGCCAGCTTGCTGAACACATTCTACCGCGGACTGCAAGCTAGGTACCAACTCTCACTCGACACGACCAGCAATGGAGATTTTACCACAAAGACGGAGCGACAAAGACGCGCATTCATCGAGAACCTCGCTGTAAGCAACAACTACAACTGTCCGGATTATGACAGAAATTCGCAAACCGGAGACTCAGATTCCAAGCAGATAGCCGAGCTGAAGAACATGATAAGCCAGCTACTCAAAGGACAGCAACGCAGTGTCAATGCGTGTGAGGCCATGGGAGAAAGAGAAGAGTTTAACCCAGGAGACGAGGGAGATGAATCCTACACGCGAGAAGAAAAAGTTAATTTTATAGGAGGCCATAAATTCATATCCAAACCGGAACTTCAACAACGGATTCAACAACAACTTCAGAAACAAGAACAACCTCTCTTACCGAAACCCAAACGTGGAGAACCCACGAGACCAAGTTTATCCATCTCAAGGAAGACCTTTCCAAAACAAGTTCCAAAACGTGCACTACGGAAGCAACAGAGGTTATCAACCAAAACCACCTTAAAACTCTCAGCCTGCGCCCTACATCAATCAGCAAGGAGCGCCAAAAGTTGCATCAAATGCGCCGTACCCATCACTAGAGGACAAACTCGAAGGATTGATGCAACAGCTGTTGTTGTTTCAGCAGAAATCGGTTAAGGATCTCAACATCAAGGTAGATTGCATGTACAACAATTTGAACGACAAGTTCGAATCTCTATCTTCCCATGTGAAGAAATTGGACACGCGGTCTCACAAACTGCTGAAACCATCAAGAGACAAGCATGAATCTTTCCCGGAAAGATAGAGTATAACCTGAAAGGATTCTGTAGCGTGATCTCTGCGATCACCGACGAAGCTGAAGAGCCAGAACTAGTTGTGGGAGATAAATGCAGATTCGTCCCACTTTTTCCAACAATAAAGAGAGGAACGGCTGAGCCACCTTTTGATATTCCGGAACACTGCGCATTCGGAAGACTAAAGAAGGAAGAGGATCCAGGCGCATTCACCTTCCCATGCTCGATCACAGGAATTAAGTTCGAAGATTGTCTATGCGACACGGGAGCTAATGTCAATGTCATGTCCACAACAATCGCTGAAGGTTATGAATAACGACCTATTTCTCATCACCTATGCAGCTACTATTCGGATATTCGTCCAGAAAAAAACGAATGGCATTTTGCACAACATCCAACTCCTTATCGGAAACAAGATAGTACCTGCAGACTCCCATGTACGGGAGAAGACAGAGACAAGCCTTTAATACTTGGAAGACCTTTCTTAGCCACGGTAGGAGCAAAGATCGACCACGCAAGCAACTTCGTAGTCTCCCTACATATAAGCCAGAAGAGATACTATCCGAAGGACCTAAACATTTCACCGGCGGAAGGAAATAACCAAGCGAGAAAAAAGGAAAAAAATGGTATGATATCAAGAGTGGGCCAGCTCCACTCGAGACCCTTCTCGAGAATCGAGATGCTGATTCGTCCCGAGCTAGGAGAGCTAAGTGAAGAAGAAATGGCCAAGACGGTCGAGAAGACCAAGGACGTGATCCTAGAAGCCAAAATTCTTAGGAATGAAAACGAAGGCACGCTGCTAATACGGAAACAAGGAGAAGCTTTAGGAGAGATAACTCCGGAGGCAACTTCCTCAATCGCCTTTGCCTCAAACAAAGTCGAGTTAAACGACTTAAACAAAAGCGCTTGGTGGGAGGCAACCCATCCGGTACGTGTTTTCAATTTTTTTTCTTTTATTTCTAACAACTAGTTTTTGCAAGTTTTCTGTACTTAGGCATATGAAAAAAAAAAATCAAAAAAACAAAAAAAATATATAGAAAAACCAAGAAAAACCCAAAAATATGAGGAGGAGCCTCGGAAGGAGGCTGGCCGCACAAGCACCAGCTCGTGCCGCGGCGAGATGAACCATGGCCGCGCGACGATCCACGACCGCGAGGAGAGGAGATGCCTAGCCGCGGCCGCGACGGGCCATGGCGCGGCCAGTGGTCGTCTGAGCGACCAACCCGGAAAACTCACATTTTCCTCCCAAACCAAACTTCCCGCGATTTGGTACAATCCCGCACCGGAAAAAAAAAATCATTCCCGTTAATGTAAGTTAATGAATTTTATTGATTCGTGACCAACACGCAAGGTAAGTTCTCTCGTTTCAAAATTTTTTGAAAAATGAAATTAGAACTTGCTCTAAAAACGAATATTGGTGGTATTATTAGACAATTGACTTAGTTTGAGTTTAATTCATGCTAGGTATGACTTAAGAACCAAAGTTTGATGAGAATAAGTTGATTACCAAATTGCTCTTGAGATTTATGCATTAACTCGATTGGTATTAGTATTGGAAACTCTTGATATATGTCTTGTATATCATTACACTTGAGAATCCTCATGACACATCAAATTCACATGTTTGGTCGAGTTTTTGCTTTGTTTTGCAAGGTACAATGAGTTATGACTGAAACTTCGAGGTGCGTTCGAAGAATAGAGAGCAACTAAGCTCTTCAAAGGGTTCTTCGCGACAGCAAGAACAAGAGACAACACTAGGAAACCCGAGTCTAGACACCACTCTAGGGAGATATGTGGAGGAACAACGAAGAAGGTTCCACTGTTCATGGATAGCGCGCACAAGCCACGATGATTCACCTCCACCTCAAGAGCCAACTAGAGAGCTGAACCCTTTTCCTCCTAAGCGCAAGGTCTGAAACTTTGGAGCACCGATGGACCCAAACATCGATTATTTGAAGGAGATGAAGAAAATGGAGATAAGAACAACCCTCAAGATCGATTACTCCTCTTTAGACGCTTTGGGCATCACCGAGGATGTTACATGGTACTTGGACGAGCTAAGGCTCAGGACCTTCATGGAGATTGATCGACACACTTACAAGGAGCTCGCGCAAGAGTTCTTATCTTCAGTTCAGTTATCCTACCAGAGAGGAAGGAAGTCACATCCGAAGGACGGTACTCTCTATTTCACCATTGGCTCTAGAGATTATGAGCAGAGCATCCCTAGACTTTGCGAGATATTTGGTTTTGACTTAAGGAGCGAGACAAGCATTGAAATAGAATGGAGTGCTGATCTTTGGGGACTCATGGGCCGAGGCATTTATGACAAGGGAAGGCATCTGTCTGCTTTTCTTTCACATCCGGCCGTGCGTTTTGTGCACCGCCTCATAGCACACCGACTTTACTCTCACAGCAACCAGTCATGCATTCTCATTCCAGAGCTCGTCCTACTTCAGTCCGCCTTTAGATACGAGCCACTTTCAGCATGCCTTGGATGCGTCCTAGCTGAGAGACTCGTGCGAGTGAAGCACGATGTCAGCTTACCTAGATGCAAGGCTGCCTTCACGACTTACGGATGCATCATTACATCGATTATGGAGGCCGCAGGAGTAGACACTAACATAGAGGCGCCCTTAGATGAGGCTTGGTGACTTGCTCCAGTTTCAGACGGACAGGAACTTGACAGGCGCAGCCATGGATCCAGACAGGTTCGGATACCGATACCGACTAGGGAAGGAAGAGAGCCGCATGGTCTATCTACCGTCTCCCACAGTCCCGCGCCTTTCAGAGGGTTCGCCACAGTGGATACCGGAACACGAAGAGTTCCGTGCCGAGTTCTCACGCCTCCCGCTCACTATCGGGGAATACGTAGCCGCCAAGGATAGGAGAGAGGCGGCTCATCAGAGAACCCACCACACCTCATCTTCCTCCATGCGCAACACCTCACGGTCCGCTGCACCATCCACCTCAGCTGATCCCGCGATCATCGCACTTCAGGAGCAGCTGACACGCCAGAACGAGATGCTTGAGAAGATGGCACGACAGCTTCGAGATAGAGGACACATAGATGGCGACCTTTAGACCCTGAGTTCAAACGCCTTGAAGACTTCGCGTCTCGGCCAAAACTCTTTCTGCTTACGAGCCTGCTTCCATCTATTCCACCACTATCTTTTACGTATGCTTTATTTTTCATATTTTTAGTCATTCCCGACCTATCATCACTATTTCACACTGGGGAAAGTGTGATTTAAGTCTGGGGGGGGGGTTCATACTAATGACTTTTCTTTGTTTTGGTGTTATTTGAGTCATTTTAATGATTTCTATCTACCCTAAGAACTAAGAATGATGTATCTCGATACATATGATATGGTTTTAGGGACTATGATGCAAAATCAAGGATGATATTCGTGTGCTTATACGCTATTTCTAATAACAGATCTTTCAAGCTTTAGTACTAGACAAGGCGGTAGCTAGAAAGCCAGCAATGCGAAATCCTGGAGAATGTCGATCTATAGAGATTTCAGGGGAAGGAATATACTAGCTCTATTTTTATTGTACTTTAACCGGACTTCTAATTTCCTTGTCAACAGATTTAAACATTCAACGAAAAAGCCAGAACGTTCAGGACATCTTTTTCCATTTTTCACATTCCCTTGTTGTTCCCGAACGGCCAACATATCAACAGTTGGTACCATACCCGAAACCTTTAACATCTTTTCATACATCACGCAACTCTCTTGTTTTCACAATATGCAGATATGTGCAAAAACGCCAAAGAGGGAGGAACGACACGATTTCTAGTCACTCGAGAAAAGGATCAAATGGTTAAGGAACGGAAGTGTTAGCAACAAAAGTAAACGACTCATGCCTCAGAAAACTCGAAGGAATAGTAATATTTTTGTGATCCTTAAGACTCTTACACTAAGGCACTTCCCGTTTCATAAAAATAAAAAAATAATAATAAGAAAAAGTAACTCGGATAAAGGACCCGAATTCCTTGGAATGATGACGGTACTTATCCGTGTAAAAGAAAAGTTACATGAAAAAAAAAATGAAATAGAGAAAAGAAACGGGAAGAAAATGCCTAAGGGTCTTAAGAGAATCAGAACATTCATAGAGGCGGAGTCTGGTCAACATGGTGAGAAGTTTAGGACACATCCAATCCGAACCAGAAGCAAGAAACCAAGTCTGGGGGCATGGCAATATCATGGAGAACTTGATAAGTAGTTTTTTCGGTGTGGTGACTTAACAATTACTCAAGCTACTACTCATGTCATTGTAGTGTTTGAGGATCAATCCATATTGAAATGGTTAAGACACTAGGAATGCATATAACTTCTTAATCTAAGCTAGCAATAAAGTTTTGGGGTTTAACTAACAACCTAAGTGATTAAACAAGCCAAATTGAAGCTAATTAACTACTAATCAAGATTATCAAAAGATTAAAACGAATCCAAGGATGGGGTTATCAACCTAAGGTGTTCCAAGAATCAATATTTGATGTCAATCAATCACAATATATGCTAATCCCTAAGCTTAGAACTCAAAAGCAAGACTAATCCACTTTCATGGCACTAATCTCTTTATTAATCATCCTAATCAAGAACTAACTCTCATTAGTGAAAAGAAAGCTAACAAGCATTATGAAACAGTTCTAAATTGCCAATAAACACCCTAGACAATCACTTCCATGAGCTAGGAATGTAAATCCCTTGTTTAGTTGGTTGGGGAATTTCATCAAACACCTTGTGGGTGTGAAATTCCCTAAGGCCTAGTTTTAGCTTGATCATGGCTAAACTAGCATTTAGAGCACTAAACAAGGAGGGAAATGAGAAGATCTAATCATAGACATCAAGATTAACTCTTAAAACACCCTAGATCTAACCCATCCTTAGACCCTAATGAAACTACTCACTAATCATGGTTAAACCCTCAAATTCTATGAAAGAAATAAAGTTAAACATGATTAGAGAGATAGAGAATGAAAGATTAATAAAGACAAGTGCTAAATTTCATAAACTTCAAAGAAATGTCTTACAAAATCACTTAGAAACCAAAAGGGAAGGTTTTCTAAGGAAGAACAAAGGATTAAAAGATACTTAGGAAAAATTAGGTCTTTTCCTATTTATAGTGAACAGTTGACGATCCGAGTCAACCCAGAACAAACCGGGTATTGACCCGGTTAAGGTCTGAAAATCGGGCAGCGTATCGAGCTTGCTAAGTTGATATGCAGCTCGATACGCTGCTAAAAGTTTTCTTCAAGGAGTGTGTCGAGCTTAGAAGCTCGACACAGATGTCCGATATTCCATCTTCGATCTTCGGCTGAGGTATGTATCAACCTTAGCAGTCCGACACAAATGCCCGATACACATCTTCCAAAACTCCGGGTGGCCTTTGTATCGAGCTTAGTAGCTCGACACAATCGTCCGATACGCGCACTCCGTTTTCTCTGCCGAGCTATATCGACCTTGGTAGGTCGACACCAAGGTCGATACACTTCTAAAACTTGTCTGCTTCATGTTTGGCTCTTTCTCTTCTTCCTCCTTGTCACCCAATTCTCCATAGAGGTCCTCCAAGCCTCCAAGGTACCTAATTAAGACTCAATATGCACAATATGCAACAACTTAAGCTAAAACTTGCTAAACTCTAATATGTATGCAATTTGGACTAAAAGTAACCAAATAAATGCATAAATGAATGCAAAGCTATCTAAAATGGATGCTAAAATATGCTAATTTATGAGTATATCAACTCCCCTAAACTTGCCTTTTGCTTGCCCTCATGCAAACAAACATGACAAATTGATAACTCCATATTTTACACCTTTTTAGCATGCATTTAGTATAGGTTTTGCTCTCTTTTATGCATTTATTCATTAGTTTTTGTCCCATTTCCATACATATTAGGTTTAGGATAGGCATTGCATATTTTGCATGTTTGGAGTGCTTGGCAGGTACTTTTGGAGCCTGTGGAGGTTCTATGGAGTTTGGGAGAAGAACAAATGAGCAGCCTAGGCAAGAAGGAGCAAATTAGAAGACTTCTACAGCCACCACGGTCAGCCACAACGACCTCATCCAGATATGAAGCAAGACGTCTGCTTCTAGATCAATCAACTAAACCGAAATGGACAACCCGTTGTGGAAAGATCAACTCGGAAGAAGGGCTTCTGGCTCGATTCAGCTTCTGATGTCTTCATAAGATTTGTAGAAGATCAAGCTAGCGTTCGTCTGGTGGAAGTATCAAGTCATTACAATCGGCGGTTCAGAAGATACAGTGGAAACAGTGATCATCGGTCTGATCTGCTCGGCAAGCTAGTGTATAACGGGCAAGCATAACGACTTGTGCCCGATGAAGCTTCTGCTGGGAAGATAAGAGCTTGGAGCCAAAATCGGGGTACCATATCGACATGAAGCTGTTGCAGCATAAGTCCAAAGAGAACAAGAGTCCAAAGAAGTTTGCTTTAAGCATTGGATCCCATTTTTGTGGATAAGGGTCACTAGGGTTTTTGTGGCTCAGCTATAAATACCCTAGCAACCCCAAAACGAAATCCCTCTCTTCCCTCTTTTTCACTTAGACAATTTTAGTTTTTGCTTAGTTCTCTTTTTATTTTCAAGAACCATGTAAATACTTTTTATTTTAATTTAGTTTTTGCACTTCTCTTATTTATTTTGCTCTTGTTCTTGCCTTCTAATATTGTTTAGCCACATATCCTTCATAGGATTTCGTGGTTATGCATTATAAGGATTTATGTTTAAGCTTTTATTTTGTTCTTGAGTTCAAGAACTTTTCTTTTAGGTTTATGCTTAACCAAGACTTGTTCTTTAGCATTTCTTGGTAAAGCCTTTGCCTTTATTTTATTTCTTGTCATTGATCTCTCTCTAATCATGCTTAGCTTTTATTTCCTTATGGATCTAGAGGTTAACCACATGAAAAGAGAGTAGATTTCGTGGTTCTTAGGGTGTGAAAGATTTATGGTGATAGATCTTGATGCTTATGCATTTAATGATCTTAATCCTTTCTTGTTTATTGTTCTCAATGCTTAGTCTAACTTGATCAACTAGTATAAAGACTATAGGCGGCTTGACATGTACACCACGTGCTTGCTTAGCCAAACCCATAAACAAGAGTTTGATTTTCCTAGGCTCAGACGAACCATCTGTCTAGGAGTCTTACGGCTTTATAGGGTTGGGTATTCTTGCTTGCCAATCCTCATGTATCATTGTGCGGGAGCCAAGCTAGGTTATGAGTTAGTAAAGTGACTTCTATCACGACAGTGGATTAGTCTTGATTAGAAACCCTATGCCTAAGGATTACCATCTAAGACCCAAGGTCTAGATATTGTTTTAAGTCATCATTGATCGCCCATGTGCATAAATTATATCAAATATCTCATCCTAGGAACCACTTTTGTCATTAGTTTATTTTAAGTCCAAGCTTGTGTCTAGTTTTGTCTTGTCTAGCTTTATTCCTTTTTTTTAGTCTTTGTTTAGCTTGTGTTAGATTTTGCTCTTTATTTGCTTTCTCTTATTTTCTGTTTGTCTCTAGGTTGTTAGAAAATTTTCCTTCTCTATTAGCTTAGCTTAGTAAGATCTCTATATCTTAAGTGTCATTAGCATCCCAAGTGGATTGATACCTCAAATACTACAATGACATGTGTGTTTGAGGATTGACCAGAAGGCTAAAAACTACTTGCATCACAAATCCAAGAGAGAGGTTTAAAGGTGGGAGCTCATCATCCAAAAATGCCAACAAATACAATCAACTCAATATCCTAGTTCTTAATTCTAAGGTGCATTTGAATTCATCCTACTCCAAAAGATTTAGTCATGCCCATCTCAACAATCAAATGCACTAAGACCTCAATCTAGATAAGTCTCCCTATCAAGCCAACTCTTTATCATTCATTAAGTTGCAAATCATGGATCATGACAATGCAATGCAAGTGAATTCATTTGGCTAAGGGACTAGGCTTTGAGATAAAAATGATCTAAATTCATGTGGCTTCCAATTCGCCTAAGGGTTTCACTCAAAAAGGATTAAAGTTCATGCATAATGCTAAAGGTAAAAGACAAGTGATGCATACAATACTAGACTCTCATCTACCCATAATGCTATCAATGGTCCTATACCCCTCTCATTCATCTTCTTAAAGGCTCACTCAACCCTCTAAAGCTTCCCTTTTCTCTCAAGGCTATTTGTGCCTTGCTAAACCCCATGAATCTCATAAACCACTTCTTCTTCTTATAGCACTTAAGGGGGAACTTCTTCAACTTTAACTCATAGCGAATGGTGTGATCTTTTAACAACCTAGCTCTTCTTTTTATACTTGGGTAGCCCTTTTCTCTTTCTTTGGCCTTTTAGCCTCTTTTGATTTTTTTCTTTTTTCTTACTAAGGCTACCCAATTCCTTTTTACACTTAGGGCTATACTTTTTCTTTTCAAACACATGATCCACCATTTCAAACTATGCTTTCCTTATTTTCCTTCCAAGCCTCTTTCATTCCCTTCCTTTCTAATCTCTTTCCACAACTCATCATGCTAAAATGCAAGCATATAATCCATTCCACAACACCAAGCAATACCACGACCCATACCCCAATTCCTAAACCTAAAACTAGCATCGATATGTGAGAGCTAGAATCTACATGGGAGCCTAAACTTGTCGTCTCTAACCTAACACTTTATGCTAAGTTTAATCAAAATAGGGCCTGACAATTAATATCACTAGAACATTAGGCTTTTAAGGAGGTAAGGTAAGGTGGGAGTACTACTTGAGCTAGCAAGAGAGTGGCAAAGTGAGTAAGAAAGCTCAAGTATGTTTATCATCCATGAATTCACTTTCAATGCAAGGCATGATATTTAAATGTCAAATTTCGGTACAAGTGAGTAGAGTTGGCTATCAATTTCAAGACCCTATTTCGACCAAAATCTAGTGGCAAGTGAAGTGGTCCACGCATGGTTCTTCCTTACTTTCAAGATTTGTTCAAATGCAACAAAGAACTACTAACTAGGGCATTGAATTGATTACATGAGTTGGCATTCTACAAGGATTAGCTCATCATTGCTCCCAATGCATATGAATGCAATTCCTACATGTAATGCAACTAGACTCAATCATAAAATGCAAATGCAACATCTAAATGACTTTCTTCCTTCTTCTTTTTTTTGGAAAATTTTCAAAATTTTCAAATTTTTTGGTTTTCTATGCCTTAAGTGAATGCATGAGACTCAAGATGCATAAAAAGAAAATAAGACTCACAAAACACAATGTCAAATCTCTCAACCTCTTTCCCAAACTTAAATTACACAGTCCCTTGTGTAATAAAAGTCTAGAGGAGACCTCAATCAACATAACAAAAAACACAATATGAAAAGCTAAAAGAAATATTTACAAAGGAGGTGGAGGTACCTCAATTCTCGGAGGAGGAGGATGAGTAGGAGGACTGCGAGGATAAGTCTATGGAAATTGGGATTGCGGACGTGCTTCCTAAGGGCACGTAACACTCTTCCTCGGATGACAGAATCTCCATGCTTTCAAGACTACCCATTAGCTCCACATTCGTGTTTGGGAATATACCGTCCCTTTTCTTATTTTCTTTGTCGGTGAAGTGATGGGCGAACGTGCCCGGAGTCAGAGGAGGTCCGCAAAAAACCCATGGCTCCCATGTAGTTGTGGTCCAGGTAAGTTCGATCCATGCACGCTTCGAACGATGACAAGTCAACACCGGCCTTAGTGAAAAGAGGGGTAAAAAAACCTCCTATGTAGATCGAGCACGGCCGAGACATCAACGCCCAACCCTTGTACTTCATTAGTGAAGAAGCTAAGATGCACGCGTAGTTCACATCTTCTCCAAAATTATCATCTACCGAGCCCTCCAAGTCTCCCGTTAGCCAACCCTCATCCCACATGGTCTCTTTGACTCCTTGAAAAAGGAAGCAAAGTTCATTCTCCGATACGGTAGCGGATGTGGTTCTTCCCGTGAGTGTGTTGGCAAGGAGTTGGAGTGTGTATCTAAACAAGGGATTCCTCACCCTTGTGGTCTTGACTTTATTGTTTCTAAAGTTCCCTTCGCCAATTAGATTCCACAGGGACCGAGCCGACTCGAATTGTGGGAAGTCCACGAGGTGCCCCTCATCATTGAAGTTGTAGGCTTGGCATAGCTCTTGCACGAATAGGTCGTAGGTGCTTCCCCTTATCTTGAACGTCATCCTACCCGTCGGTGGTGATGGGGAGCTTGGATCTTCGTTGGAGAAGTTCATCGTTGAGAGGAAGTGCATAGTGGCCTCCGGTTAGGTGGGGCAATCCATTGTTTCTAAGCAAGGGAGCTCCATCCTCCCAAGTAGATCATCGAAAGTATCCAACATCCCGACCCCTTGTAAGAAGGCTCTGCTTGCAAATTTGGTGGGCTCAAAGTGCATTCTTTCAAGCCTCGGTTTAGCCTTTTTCTCCAACTCGTCAAATCCGCTCTTCGTCGTGCCGAGTACCAAGCTCCACTCCTCGATGACATTGTACCTATAGGGCAAGCAAGTCTTGGATACGGAATTAGAAACGAGTTTTGATAGAGTGAATAATGCATCAAGCAAGCTTCTAGCAGGAATTAACGCCCCGATTCCCGAATTCTCATCAAATTTCACACTTAGCAAAAATTTGGGGAAGCAAATAATTTTTCCAAAAGTTCAAGTTGTCTAATTCTGAGTGCTAGCGATTGGCAATCTCTATGAATGGTAAATGCAAGCTAATGCAAGTGGAAATTCCAAAATCCACCAAGGTTCAAGAGCCTAATTTGGATTTTCGCACTATGAACCCTAAATACCGAATTTTTGCAAATCATCCATGGAAGTCCTAGTATGGCACTCAAAATTTACTCCTTGACCATAATCAAACAATGCCCAACCCCTAAATCATCAATTTCAACATCCTAACACATAGTCCCGAAAGTTTCCACCATTAAAGCAAAGAAGAAAATTTGGTTCCAAGATTGTTTTACCTTGTAGGTGAAAGAGATGATGAACAGAAATGGATATGAAACTCAATGCAAGCACAAGAATTCGAGCTATTGGCACTTGAAATCACAAATTTCGCTTGAGAATAGAGGAAAAAAAAAGCAAAAATTGCGAGCTAGTGAAGAAATGGGGTTGTCCGCGATTTTGGGGAAGAAGACGGAGGGCAACCCGATTTAATTCGAGTGAATTAAACCGGTCAACCCCGTTGACTTACCTGGAAAAGGAGTGTATCGAGCTTAGTAGTTCGACACATAGCTCGATACACTTTTAGACACAAGTTTTAGGACTGTATTGAGCTTAGTAGCTCGATGCAAACATCCGATACGCAGGCTGGAATTCTCCGGGTTGAGTATGTATCGAGCTTCCTAGCTCGATACAAACGTCTGATACACTCCCTCCGAGACTTCTGTGAGAGTTGTATCGAGCTTAGTAGCTCGATACGTAGCTCGATACGTAGCCAAAAATCCCTTGGCAAGCTTATTCCCCTTGGCTCATCATCCTTGATTCAAACCTGTCATCCACAAACACTATAAAACACATTATTGAAATGAAAAGTGCAATATGTACAAAGATAGCCATGATTATGCCTCCCAAGAGCGCTTGTTTAACGTCTTTTAGCTCGACTTTTCAAACCCTTAGGCTTGTGGAGGATCTTGAAGAGGGATGGTATTTGCCTCTTCAACCGTGCCACTGCCCAAATACATCTTCAGTCTATGGCCGTTCACAGTAAACTCTCCACCCCCTTGACCAAAGAGCGTGACTGCCCCATAGGGTAAGACTTCTTTGATTGTGAAAGGGCCGGACCATCTAGACTTTAACTTCCTCGGGAACAACTTTAACCGAGAGTTGTATAACAATGCCTTATCTCCAGCCTTGAATCCCTTCGGTCTCAGCTTTTTGTCATGAAACGCCTTGGTCCTTTCCTTGTTGACATTCGAGCTCTCAAAGGCTTCCAAGCGAATCTCATCTAGTTCTTGGAGATTGATCAACCTTTTCTCTTGAGCGGTCTTAATATCAAAATTTAGGAGCTTTATCGCCCACAACGCCTTGTACTCAAGCTCCACGGGTAAGTGACAGGATTTCCCATAGAGAAGAGAGAACGGTGACCTCCCAATAGGGGTCTTGAAAGCTGTTCTATACGCCCAAAGCGCGTCGTCTAGCTTGGAGGACCAATCCTTCCTTGTAGCACCAACTGTATTCTCTAAAATGGTTTTGATATCTCTATTGGAAACCTCCACTTGCCCACTTGTTTGAGGGTGATAAGGTGTTGCAACCTTATGCCTCACTCCATATTTCTTGAGGAGACCTTCGAACACCTTGTTGATGAAATGACTTCCAACATCACTTATCACAACTCTAGGAACTCCAAATCTTGGGAAGATTATGGACTTGACAAGCTTTACCACGACCTTAGCATCATTTGTGGGACTGGCTACTGCTTCTACCCACTTTGAGACATAATCCACAGCAACTAAGATGTATTTGTAGCCATAGGAGGATGGGAAAGGTCCCATAAAGTCTATTCCCCAAACATCAAACAAATCCACCTCCAAGATTGGATTTTGTGGCATCTCATCTCTCTTGCTTATGTTTCTTTTTCTTTGACATGCCTCACATGTAGAGATGTAGGCATGAGCATCCTTGAACAAACTTGGCCACCAAAACCCTGTTTGAAGCACTTTTGTTGCAGTTTTAAATGTAGCAAAATGTCCACCATAAACTGACCCATGGCAATGATACAATATACTAGGCCTCTCCTCTTGAGCTATGCATCTCCTATAGAGGCCATCCGAGCATCTCTTGAAAAGGTAGGGTTCATCCCAATAGTAGTGAGACACATCCCTAAAAAATTTCTTCTTTATGTAAGCATCTAGATTAGGAGGCACATCTCCACACACCAAGTAGTTCACAAAATCAGCATACCAAGGCAATCTTTTTTCCTCCAAGCTCTTGGCTTCTTCTAGCTTCTTCCCCAAGTGGTATCCTTCTTTTACCACCTTAATCATCATGAGTTGCTCTTCGGGAAGAGAGTCATTAATAGGAATTAGCTCTTCTATCCTCATCCTTGATAGGTGATCGGCTACGCCATTCTCAATGTCCTTTTTATCAACTATTTCCATGTCAAAATCTTGGAGAAGAAGTATCCATCTAAGGAGTCTCGGTTTGGTGTCCTTCTTTGCATAGATGTATCTTAGGGCTGCATGATCCGTGTAAACCACAACCTTAGACCCCACTAGATAGCTACTAAACTTCTCAAAATCAAACACCACGGCTAAGAGCTCCTTTTCGGTTGTTGCATACTTATTAGAGTATCATCCAAAGTCCTACTTGCACAGTATATGACATGAAGTTTCTTGTCCTTTCTTTGACCAAGGACAGCACCAACCGCATAATCACTTGCATCACACATGATCTCAAAAGGAAGATCTCAATCCGGTGCTTGGACTATTGGAGCACTCACAAAAGCCTTCTTAATCTTCAAAAACGCCTCAAGGCATTCTTCATCAAACACAAACTCGATCTCCTTGCAAAGTAGCCTTGTTAGGGGTCTCGCTATCTTGGAAAAATTCTTGATGAACCTCCTATAGAACCCGGCATGCCCAAAAAACACCTTATCCATTTCACATTACTTGGAGGAGCTAAAATCATCATGACTTCAATCTTGGCTTTATCAACCTCAATACCACTCTCTGAGATTTTGTGGCCGAGCACTATTGCTTTTTTAACCATGAAATGTCACTTCTCCCAGTTGAGCACAAGATTCGTCTCTTCACATCTCTCCAAATTCCTCCACAAATTCGACAAACAAGCACCAAAAGAGCAACCATACACAGAGAAGTCATCCATAAACACTTCTACCATTTCCTCGATAAGGTCAGAGAAAATAGACATCATACACCTTTGGAAGGAAAGATTGACAAACAAACACCAAAAGAGCAACCATATACGGAGAAGTCATCCATGAACACTTCTACCATTTCCTCGATAAGGTCAGAGAAAATAGACATCATACACCTTTGAAAAGTTGCTGGTGCATTACATAGCCCAAATGGCATCCTTCGATATGCAAAGGTACCATAAGGACATGTGAATGTTGTTTTCTCTTGGTCATTAGGGTGAATGGGTATTTGAAAGAACCCACTAGCACCAAGATCGCAAAAACAGTGATAGAATGCCAAAGGTCCCAAGGCACAAGGGAGCGTGAAACTTCCGGGGTCATTTAGGTTTTTGGGAACAATTGTCCTTTGAATGATGGCACTACATTCATGAGTGAGGACTACCATTCCTTGAAACTCCTTGGTCCTTTCCATAACAGCATCCTTGAGTAACTTGGCATATTGAGGGAGTAGCATGAAAGCGTCCATCAAGGGCATTATAACTTGGATTTTGCTTATTTGCTTATCGAACATGGCCCTATATTTCTCCACAAGCTGCTTCTTGAAGCGACCCGAGAATGGTAGCTTAGGCTTGTAAGGTGGTAGAACAAAAGGAGATGCCTTGTAAGTTGTAGGTGCCTCCTTTTCCTTAACCACAACCTTCTCTTTACCCAATCTTTGAAGTACCTCATCATCAACAACTACTTTCTCATCATCTTGAAAGATCACCCCCCCAGCTTGGTCTTCAATGTCCTCATTGACTTTGTAAGGAGGTTGTCTAGTAGGTAATGCTTTACCACTTCTCAAGGTGATTACATTGACACATTGGTGAGATCCAAATATTGGAGAAGTTCCATTGTTCTCCAAGTGTTGGATTTTTGAACTCAATGTTGCAAACTTTAAATTGAGGTCATTGTAAGAGAAATCTACCTTGTTGCTCATATCCTCTATTTTCTTGTTCAACTCATTTGTCCCATTGGTTTGTCCTTGAAGGATTTGTTGTAGCAAGGTTCTCATGTCTAGTTCTTTGTGGAAATAATTGCTTGCTTCTCCTTGTAGTGCGAAACCTTGTTTGTAATAGGTCTTTGGGACAAAGGGTTGTTGGTGTCCTTGCCCTTGATAGGTGGGGTTCCAATATTGTTTGGTGAAACGCAATGGAGAACTTTTCCCGCCAACATAGTTGATCTCCTCTTGTGTTCCATCATGCATCTCTTGATTATGACCAAAACTGTCCTTATATTCATTAACATGATGAACCGTCTTCGAGGAAACATGTAGTAGCTTATCCATCTTCGCATTAAGGGATTTCATCTCCCTTTGCCTTTGTTCCTAATGTGCATCCTCATTAGTCGAAGAGTCACCATAGTTCCCATTACTTTGAGTTAAGTTCTCTACGAGCTCTAAACCCCTTTCAACCTCCTTTCCCAAGAAGTTTCCATTGCTAGTTGTGTCTAGTAGCATTCTATACTTAGGGAGAACACCTCTGTATAATTTTCTAAGTAGAGACTCATTTGAAAATCCATGGTGGGGACATTGAGTAGTATAACCTTTGAATCTTTCTCATGCTTCACAAAAACTCTACTTAGCCTTTTGATTGAAACTAGAGATCTCATTCCTCAACCTTGCTGTCCTCGTGTTGGAGAAAAACTTGGCCAAGAATGCTCTCTTGCATTGATCCCAAGTAGTGATTGAACCTTGAGGTAGATTCTTTTCCCAAATGTGAGCTCTATCCCCTAGTGAGAAAGGAAATAATCGCAACTTGAACTCATCTTCAAAGATGCCATTGATGTCAGTCAAGCTACATATTCTCTCAAACTCATCCAAGTGGTCTAGAGGATCTTCCATATCCAATCCATGAAACTTATTTTGTTGCACCATGGAAATCAACCCACTTTTGATCTCAAAACTGTTTTGTTGAACCGAAGGAGGAGTAATACCATGACGAGTAGTATGAGTTTGAGGAGAGTCACCAAAACCAATGTGTAGGTCGCCTTGGTGGTTGTCCATTAGCACCCAAACCTTGTTCATGATCCATACCCAATCTCTCAAAGCAATGTCCTCTAGTGGTGTGTATACCTAATAAGAGAGAGAGTAGTACACGCAAAAGAGATTAGTAATCAATGAAAAATAAAACTTAGTCTCAAGAAGATGTAAAATCCTAATGCTTAAACCACAATCCAAATGGCAACGGCGCCAAATTGATAAGTAGTTTTTTCGGTGTGGTGACTTAACAATTACTCAAGCTACTACTCATGTCATTGTAGTGTTTAAGGATCAATCCATATTGAAATGGTTAAGACACTAGGAATGCATATAACTTCTTAATCTATGCTAGCAATAAAGTTTTGGGGTTTAACTAACAACCTAAGTGATTAAACAAGCCAAATTAAAGCTAATTAACTACTAATCAAGATTATCAAAAGACTAAAACGAATCCAAGGATGAGGTTATCAACCTAAGGTGTTCTAAGAATCAATATTTGATGTCAATCAATCACAATATATGCTAATCCCTAGGCTTAGAACTCAAAAGCAAGACTAATCCACTTTCATGGCACAAATCCCTTCATTAATCATCCTAATCAAGAACTAACTCTCATTAGTTAAAAGATACTTAGGAAAAATTAGGTATTTTCCTATTTATAGTGAACAGTGGACGACCCGGGTCAACCCGGAACAAACCGGGTATTGACCCGGTTAAGGCCTGAAAATAGGGCAGCATATCGAGCTTGCTAGGTCGATATGAAGCTCGATACGCTGCTAAAAGTTTTCTTCAAGGAGTGTGTCGAGCTTAATAGCTCGACACAGGTGCCCGATACGCTATCTTCGATCTTCGACTGAGGTGTGTATCGACCTTAGCAGTCCAACACAAATGCCCGATAAACATCTTTCAAAACTCCGGGTGGCCTTTGTATCGAGCTTAGTAGCTCGACACAATCGTCCGATACGCCGAGCTATATCGACCTTGGTAGGTCGACACCTAGGTCGATACACTTCTAAAACTTGCCTGCTTCATGTTTGGCTCCCTTCTCTTCTCCCTCCTTGTCACCCAACTCTCCATAGAGGTCCTCCAAGCCTCCAAGGTAACTAATTAAGACTCAATATGAACAATATGCAACAACTTAAGCTAAAACTTGCTAAACTATAATATGGATGCAATTTGGACTAAAAGTAACCAAATAAATGCATAAATGAATGCAAAGCTATCTAAAATGGATGCTAAAACATGCTAATTTATGAGTATATCAGAACTCGCGGATGTGTACGTGTGAAGAGTGATTGGATATTGTGGATCTCAACAGTTCCACCTTGTCTTGTTGTTTTGCATAATATCTAACACCTTTCGGAGATTTATACGGTAACACGAAACACTCTAAACCTCACCAATAAATGCCTTTATGCACCTAACCTCGTTGAACCTAGCTTAATATCCCTTGACAAGGATCACGCCAATCTTAATACTACTTAGAGAGCTAGTTGACTGAAACCTGGGATTTAGATAGTGAAAGCTTCAAAAAGGACTAGTGTTGAAGGAACTATAGTGAGAATTTTCTAGGCTGAGCTTGGATAGACTTTTTCGATGATTTATGGTTTAGAAGGACGGTCGCTAAGTTTTTGCTAGTTCCCATATTTTCAAACCTCTTTCCGAGCTTTTATCTGCGTTTTGTTTGAGGACAAACAAAGGTTTAAGTCTGCGGGAGTTGATAACACTCATATTTTACTCCTAAAACCTATCATTTCAAGATCCCTTACAAAGTGATTTCCACGTTTCCTAGTCTTAAGGGTCATTTCAGGGAAATTGGACAAAAAACATACATTTTGGAGCAAAACGGGAACTTCAAGGACAAGTGCTCGGAGCCATAAGTTCAACATCAGACGACGACCTTACCACCACAAGATCAAGCTCATATTTGGAGACAAGATAGCCCTTTCAGCTATCTTTCATCTTGAGGTGGTTTGAGTTCAATCCCACGAATGGATCTCAAGTTACGAATGGAGCAAGAAGGCTCGTCATACACATCCTCAGAAGAAGGACGGCTGCACCATGCCTTACCAGACGACCAACGGCCGCGCCACGCTCGGTTGCTCGCGCGGCCAGACCATTCCAGCCCATCCGGAGCCCGTTTGCACTTATTCGATATTTCCCGAGGTTAAAACATGAAGTCCACTTTCTGAAGACACGATGGCCTATATAAGGAGACCTTAGGGCTTCACAAAGGACGTGACCTCTTCACAGAGTTTTTCCGGAAACACTTTCACGCCGCCGGAGAGAGAGAGAGGGAGTGATCGACGGCGCCCAGAGTTGAAGACCTCGAGAGAGATTTCTTCTGCAGCCGCCACCATTCCTTCCTTCTCTTTTCATCTTTTGTTCTTAATTCGTTGCTTTTCAACACTTTTAGAATATATCTTCATTCGGATTTCCTTTGAAGAAGTTTTCTCACTTTGTTTCTTATTTAATACAATTCGCACCTTTCTTATCTCGAAGATGTCTCTCATTCCCATGAACGAGTAGTCATCTAGTTGGGTTTTAAGGGGGTTTTTCAAAGGAGTTTAATTATGGATCGATTTCGCTAGGTTGATAGAGATAAAGTTTCTTTTAGGTATCTTCGTTTATGTCTTGCTCTTATTGCATGTTTGCTTTTCTGATCAATTAGCAGCTGATTCCAGGACGATTAGATACAAGAACGTGTGGTCTATTGTCTGGATCTAAAGGTTAACGAGCGGACCGCACAGTAGGTTGCTTAGACATATCGACGGACCTGATAACTAGCTTTTTCAGTGATTATCAAAGCCTAAAACATAGTCATGTCATTGCAATACTTCAGGTTATCAATCCAAATCAGGTTGTGAAAGGTACCAAGAATACAAGAGCTCAAAGTAAAGTTAAGTGAAATCCGGATAATTTGGGGAGAAATTCTATAAAAACTACTTGCAGCTATAAAACGAAGACGAAAACTATTTTAAAATCCCTACAGAGGGGTTAAACATAAGCTAGACTACTGAAAAGATTTTTAAAGACCGAGAAACTAATTTTAGAAAAACAAAATCTAAAACCGGATAAACTTGGAAATTTCTGGCAAGTGATAAGATTTTTTAAAAAACTATTTATAAAAATCCTACGACTACCAACTCAATTCCAAACTGTAATATAAGACTCTAGGGAATTTCTAAAATACAAAAGCTAACAAGAACACGACTTTATGAATTTTAAAGACCCTAATGCAAGTATTAAGCTAAAAGGATGATTTTTGAGAAACTAAGAGCAAAGACTTAAACTTTAAGATTTCGAAAGCTAAAGACAGATTCAAGGTCGAGGTTCATGCTTAGGGAGGTTCAAGATTCGAACTTGAGGATTTAAAATATAGATCTACACATTTCTAATGAGCTATCTCTAGGTCCAAGAAGCAAAACAAGATTAATCCATGGTGTATGGTAAAAATCCCTTTATCAATCTTTCATCCTAACACATGGTGTATGGTGGAAAGATAGATTGATAAGCATAGAGCAAGGATCTCGAAAATGACCTAACTACCTCCCTAAACATCCATGGTGTATGGGGAAGGATGAGCTAGCCTCTTGGATTTGGGTTTAGGGGATTTCCTAAGTCTTGTTAGGATAAGAAAATCCCTAGAATCAAAGAGATCTCCATAGAGAATCTCTAGGCTTTGAACCCTCCAAATCCAAGAAGAGACATAGAATAAGAACAAGAAAAACCCAAGATGAACTCTTAAAAACCTCCCTAATCCCCTCAACCTTAAATCTAAGAACAACTACTCACTAACCATAGTCTTAGCCACGAAATCCATGAGGATAGTATGGTTAAACATGATTAGAGAGAGATAAACAAGAAGAAATGAAAGATAAGTGCAAGATTTAATTAAAAAGCAATGATCCAAATACAAAACTCAAACTTTGTGTCTCTTGTTCTTGAGAGATTGAGAGAACCACGAAAATAGGAGAGAAAAAATAGGTGGATACAAGATAATATCTAGGTTAAAAGGTATTTATACTAGAGTCCAAAAGAAGTAGGTAAAAAGTTGTCAAAAAGGTGGTCAAACTTCGGATAAGGTTTATAACGGCTTCAAGCCGTTGCACAAGGTCGATATGGGTTTCAACTGGCTCATCCCGTTGCATAAGGTCGTGTGGATTCTGCAACTGGGTCATACCGTTGCATCACCTCGATATGGGCTCCTCAATGGACTCAAACCGTTATGCAAGACCGATGCTCACTGTTTCCGCGGTAACTTCTGAACCGCTGATGCTAATGACTTCAAACCAACTCCATTCGAAAGCTAACTCGATCCTCTAGAACTTTCATGAATGACGTTGAACCTGAATCGAGATGGAAAGCCTTCTTCCGGACCGATCTATCCACAAAGGGTTGTCTAGTGTGGTGCTAGACCTCGTCTTGCTTCAAATCGGGGTAAAATCGTTGTGGCTGGTCGACATGGCAGGAGAAGTCTTCTATTTTGCTCCATAATGCCTTGGCTTCTTTTTGGTTATTCCCTCAAACTCCATAGAGCTTCCACAAGCTCCAAAAGCACCTGAAATGCACTCCATATGCGACAAAGTATGCAACTCTAATCCTAAGACACACTAGTCCTAATATGAATGCAAATGGGATACTTATATGCATGAAATGACACTTAACTACTCTAAATTATGCACTAAAATGATGTAAATATGCGAGCTATCAACACCCCCACACTTGCCTTTTGCTTGCCCTCAAGCAAACAAAGACAAACTAGGAGAAGAAGTTTGAAAATGGGAGTTCAAATCCAAAAGTGTTCTTCAAATGAATCAATTCAATGGTCCTTGTTCTCAATCCTAAGATGCATGAAACAAACTTTACTCCAAAGGACTTATCCATATTCATCTCAAATTGAATTTCAAATCAAGTCTTGTCTACACTCACAATCCAAGAATCCTAACCTTTAACATTCATTAAAGCTCCAACCGTGAATCATACTTACACAATTAAAACCGAATACATTTGGCTAAAGGACAAGGTTATGAGATAAGGATGATCTCATTTAAGTGGGTACTCCAAGCAATGGTTCCTCTCAAGAAGGATTGAACTCATGCATAATGCTAAAGGTAAAAGGCAATTGATGCATACATGACTAGACTCTCATCTACCCAATACACTAACAATGGATCCTAGTACCCCTCTCATTCATTTTCTTTTCCAGCTCACTCACCCTCCTAGAGACTACCCAAATCAAACATGGCAAGAAACACCAAGCAATAACCCACTAAAACTTCCTCAATTCCAATTCATCCTAGGGAAACTTCTTCAACCTTTCTTATAGTGAGTGGTATGGTCATACATAGACTTAGCTCTTTATATTTTCTTTGGGTTAGCTCTCTCCTTTTTCACATATATATTTTTTTTTATATGCATTTGGCCCTTTGGCTCTTTTACTTTCACATTTTTTTTTTTATAAGAGAGCTAACCTTTTTCTTGTAAACACTGAAAACATTCCAAGACCAACCACTTCAAACTATGCATCCCTTTTTTTTTTCACTTCTTACACCAACTTCTTCTCAAAGCCTAACCAAGGTTTCGATTTTCAGTGACAACACCCATGAACCCCACCCAAATCAAGCCTAGAACTAGCTTTAATATGCAAAGCTAGAATCATATGAGAGCCTAAAACATGTCGCCCTAAACCTAACACTTTATGCCAAGTTCAATCAAAAATTTAAGGCCTCACATACACACACGAATTTTGGCTTCAAAGGAGGTAAAGGTTAAGGTGTGGAAGTCTATTTAGGCTCACAAGAGAGTGGTGAAGGGAATAAGAAAGCCTAAATATTTTTTTGTAATCCATGTATTCTTTTTCAAATGCACAAGTATGATAATTAAAAGTTCATGTTTAGGTTCCACTTGATAGGAAAGGATTCAATTCATGCTTGCTTCAACTTAAGCCAAGAAAATCAAGACAAATGATCCAAATATGGTTAGAACTTAATTTCATAGTTTGCATAAGCATCAAAGGACTACTAACTAGGGCCTTGAACCAATTCATGAGCTTAAAACATTTTACAAGGAAAATTACCCCCTATGCACGTGAATGATGCAACCTATATGATAAAAAATCTAGACTCAATCCTACAATATTTACAAATGCAAATGCAAGCTACATGAATTTTTTTCGAAATTTTTGAAAATTTTCTGATTTTGTTATGCAAATGTATATGCATGAAGACTCAAATATGCTAAAGGGAAAATAAGAACACAAAACACAAAATTAAATCTCTCAACCTCTCCCCCAAACTTAAATTACACAGTCCCTTCTGTAATAAAAGTTCAAGAGAGACCATCAACAAAAAGTCATAATCGAAAATCTAAAAATACATGATATTTACAAGGCTTGTGGATGGTGTACCTTGGAGCTAGCTGAGGTTCGACCTTGCCCTTTTAACTCCAAAGAACCTGGTTTTGGATCTCCTTTCCCTTGTTCCTTCTCACTCAAACTCAAAAGGATAATCTAGAACAAAAATCAAAACTGTATACACAAGGATAGACATGGGATTGCCTCCCAAGTGCGCTTTGTTTAAAGTCTCTTAGCTTGACTTTCCTTACAAATCTTTTTAGGCTGGCTTAAGAGTGAAGTGGGTGGCTGAGGACGTGGCTGGGTGTTCTCCTTGAGGCATGTCCACAGTGTAGATAGTAGACAGCATCTCTTGCACCCTTGCTTCATCCTTCTCTAACCCCGGTGGAAGAATGAACCTTGCCTTTGAGAATGGTTTTGAGCCCCCTTTTCCACAGGATGTAAACTCAAAGTGTTCCTTGGGACAATACGTCCATCACCAGTCTCATCCTCAGCTTCATCGGGCAATCTCACTAACGCTCCTTTACCCTTGCCTTTCTTGTTTGGTGGTTCCATCTTGGTGGTTACTTCTCCTTCATGGCCAAACAGCATCAGCATTGACTCACCATCATACTCTTCTTGGGCAGTAGACTCGCCCCTAGGCTCGGCCTTATCCTTGCTTGGACCCGATACACAACGTTTTTTAGATTTGGTCGCGTGCTTGTCTTGCAAGCTCTTTGCTAGTTGCTTGTTTCCTAAAGCTTGGGCTTCCAAACGCCTTTTCAAGTCAGCCTCCTCTCTAATCTTCCTACAGACACGATCCTCTTGATCAAAAGAGTCCTCCTCTGGTTCCATCATTCCACAAAACTTTGCTAAAGGAGGTGTGATCGGGTATGAAACCGAGCTATTCACATTCCTTAGGATGACCTCTTCTTTAGCAAAATCAATTGCAGCACCTACAGTGCTGAGGAATGGCGTACCTAGGAGCATATGGAGATTCTTGGCCTTGTCTATATCCATGATCACAAAATCAGTTGGTACCAAGCAATTCCCAACCTTCACCGGATAGTCTTTTACCAAACCAAGAGGTTTCCTTGTAGACCCATCTCCAAAAGTGATCTTGGTAGGATGTCAATCCATACTCCTTATTCCAGTTCTCTTGGCCATGTCTAGTGCCATAACACTCACTTTGGAACCTGAATCACACATAGCATCTTGAACCTCTACATCGCCTAACGTGCACACAATTGAGAATTTTCCCGGATTGGTGTGTTTTTTCAAGGTCTTGAACTTATCAGTTGCTGCAATGTACTGTCTTGTAAGCTCCTTGGTGTGCTTCTGCTCCTCAGCACACGATTCTTTCATCAGCAGAACTTCTTTAACCGGTTTGTTTGAAGCATCATGGTAGAGTTCCTTGAAAATCCCCCCCCCCAAACTTGGCTTTTCAATGACCTCATTGAGAACAGAAGCATCATTGGAGTGGATGTCAGTCTCATACTCAGCTTCATACATTGGTGGAGCCACGCCATCAAGAGTGGTGGTCTTTTCTTCAATAGCTTGAATGGCTTGACAATAGTCCTTAGGTTTTGCATCACTTTTTCCCGGTAGAGTTCCTTGGCTGGTTGAAATAGCTTTGCCTTTCTCAAGCTGCTTAATCTTGGTGTTGAGGCTGCTGATTTGTGAAGCTAACTCAGTACAAGAAGCGTCCATCCTAGCATTGATTTCAGCAAACTTCAAATCAGTAGACGCTTGGCCTTGAAGAAGTTGTTTGAACATAGCGTGAATATGATCTTGAGGTGGAGCTTGGACTTGTTGTTGCTGTGGCACAAAACCAGGAGGTCCATATGGCTTGTTCCCTTGTTGTTGGCCTTGATTGGCTATATAGTTAACCACCCCTTGTCTTTGTTCCTTCTCTTGAGACACATCCGGAGTTGCACTAACAAAGTGCACTTGGTTTTGAGTTGCAAGCAACATCATGTCAATTTTCTCATGGAGTGACCCGATCTCTTTCTTGTGTGCGTCAAGCTCACTGTCCCTTGGTGCTCTATCATATTCCTCTGAATAATTTCCATCACTCAAAGCCAAATTTTCAATGAGTTCCATACCCTCGCTCACCTCTTGTCCAAGAAAATGTCCCTTGCTTGCGGTGTCCAATATCATGCGAATCCTTAGCAAAACTCCATGGTATAAGGTACTCAATAGTGATTCTTCTGTGAAGCCATGATGTGGGCACTGAAGTGTGCAGCTCCTAAACCGTTCCCAAGCCTCAGTAAAGGTTTCATTTTGCTTTTGAGTGAAACCGGAAATCGCATTCCTCAAATGAGCTGTTCTTGAGCGTGAAAAGAATTTTGACAAGAAAGCCTTCTTGCAATCAGTCCAGGACGTGATAGTGCCTTGTGGGAGTATCTTCTCCCAATGCCTAGCCATGGCTCCAAGTGAAAATGGGAACAACCTAAGCTTCAAGCAATCTTCGGATACACCATTTAGCTTGATCAAATGGCAAAGTTTATCAAAGTTGTCTAGATGGTCAAGGGGGTCTTCTATTGACAAACCATGAAACTTGCTGTTCTGGATCATAGAGATGAAGTCTGGATGTATCTCAAAGTTGGTATGCTGGACTGGTGGTGGAGCAATACCAAAACGGTTGTGATGCATGTTTGGCGCATCACAAGCGCCTATGATCCTTCTTGGTCTATGGGCGTGGTTGGAGTTTCCATTGCCCCAACCTTTAGCACCCTGTAGTGCAGCATTAATACCTACTGCTTGAGCTCCATCATGCTCTTGTTGAGCACCAAAAACCGCTTGTGGATATGCCATAGCTGGATGGCCAACCTCTTGAACTTGTGCTCTTTCTTTTCTCAACTTTGTACTTCCAAGTAGTTGAGTATTATCTAGAGGGTCAAACAGGTAGTTGTTCCCTCTAGACCTTATATTTAGGTACCTGAAAACACAGACAGTAGAGTAGAGATATTAGTAACCACAATAAAAATAAAAACTTAGTCTTTACTAAGCTCCAAATCCTAATACTTTCAACTAAACCCAAGTTGGCAACGGCGCCATTTGATAACTAGCTTTTTCAGTGATTATCAAAGCCTAAAGCATAGTCATGTCATTGCAATACTTCAGGTTATCAATCCAAATCAGGTTGTGAAAGGTACCAAGAATACAAGAGCTCAAAGTAAAGCTAAGTGAAATCCGGATAATTTGGGGAGAAATTCTATAAAAACTACTTGCAGCTATAACACAAAGACAAAAACTATTTTAAAATCCCTACAGAGGGGTTAAACATAAGCTAGACTACTGAAAAGATTTTTAAAGACCGAACAACTAATTTTAGAAAATCAAAATCTAAAACCGGATAAACTTGGAAATTTTTGGCAAGTGATAAGATTTTTTTTAAAACTATTTATAAAAATCCTACGACTACCAACTCAATTCCAAACTGTAATATAAGACTCTAGGGAATTTCTAAAATACAAAAGCTAGCAAGAACACGACTTTATGAATTTTAAAGACCCTAATGCAAGTATTAAACTAAAAGGATGATTTTTGAGAAACTAAGAGCAAAGACTTAAACTTTAAGATTTCAAAATCTAAAGACAGATTCAAGGTCGAGATTCATGCTTAGGGAGGTTCAAGATTCGAACTTGAGGATTTAAAATATATATCTACACATTTCTAATGAGCTATCTCTAGGTCCAAGAAACAAAACAAGATTAATCCATGGTGTGTGGTAAAAATCCCTTTATCAATCCTTCATCCTAACCCATGGTGTATGGTGGAAAGATAGATTGATAAGCATAGAGCAAGGATCTCGAAAATGACCTAACTAGCTCCCTAAACATCCATGGTGTATGGGGAAGGATGAGCTAGCCTCTTGGATTTGGGTTTAGGGGATTTCCTAAGTCTTGTTAGGATAAGAAAATCCCTAGAATCAAATAGATCTCCATAGAGAATCTCTAGGCTTTGAACTCTCCAAATCCAAGAAGAGACATAGAATAAGAACAAGAAAAACCCAAGATGAACTCTTAAAAACCTCCCTAATCCCCTCAACCTTAAATCTAATAACAACTACTCACTAACCATAGTCTTAACCACGAAATCCATGAGGATAGTATGGTTAAACATGATTAGAGAGAGATAAACAAGAAGAAATGAAAGATAAGTGCAAGATTTAATTAAAAAGCAATGATCCAAATACAAAACTCAAACTTTGTGTCTCTTGTTCTTGAGAGATTGAGAGAACCACGAAAATAGGAGAGAAAAAATAGGTGGATACAAGATAATATCTAGGTTAAAAGGTATTTATACTAGAGTCCAAAAGAAGTAGGTAAAAATTTGTCAAAAAGGTGGTCAAACTTCGGATAAGGTTTATAACGGCTTCAAGCCGTTGCACAAGGTCCATATGGGCTTCAACTGGCTCATCCCGTTGCATAAGGTCGTGTGGATTCTGCAACTGGGTCATACCGTTGCATCACCTCGATATGGGCTCCTCAATGGACTCAAACCGTTATGCAAGACCGATGCTCACTGTTTCCGCGGTAACTTCTGAACCGCTGATGCTAATGACTTCAAACCAACTCCATTCGAAAGCTAACTCGATCCTCTAGAACTTTCATGAATGACGTTGAACCTGAATCGAGATGGAAAGCCTTCTTCCGGACCGATCTATCCACAAAGGGTTGTCTAGTGTGGTGCTAGACCTCGTCTTGCTTCAAATCGGGGTAAAATCGTTGTGGCTGGTCGACATGGCAGGAGAAGTCTTCTATTTTGCTCCATAATGCCTTGGCTTCTCTTTGGTTATTCCCTCAAACTCCATAGAGCTTCCACAAGCTCCAAAAGCACCTGAAATGCACTCCATATGCGACAAAGTATGCAACTCTAATCCTAAGACACACTAGTCCTAATGTGAATGCAAATGGGATACTTATATGCATGAAATGACACTTAAATACTCTAAACGATGCACTAAAATGATGTAAATATGCGAGCTATCAGGACCGCACCACAAGTGTTTACAAATAGGTGAATGATATGTTTGCGCGGTTGTCTTGCATCGTGGGATAATAACTCATATCCGCTGAGCAAGGCAAGCGTAGTTGGCTAGATCCGCGAGTGCGGGGTAGTCATAATCGATCGTTTCAGTTTAAGAATCTAACCCATTAAGTCATTTAGAACCTAATCTATTGCTTGTTAGATCCAATCCATGAACCCCGGAGAACACCCCTGAACCCAACGCCTTTTACCTATTGATTTACAACCATTTAATTCTCTTCTGCTGCTTGATATCACAACTGTAAACCGTGACACACAAACCCCCAACTTCCCTTTTGGTTTAAAGAAGTTAGAAATCCTAGAACTTTCGCAAAACAACAATCTCTGTGGATTCGATACCTTAATATACTACTGTGATTGATGTGCACTTACATCTATCTTAGGGGTAACACTTGAAGTAACAAACCCCACCGCATCACTCTTCCTCGATATACTCTCCTCCTGTTTCTCCAGTGTTTCTCACTCCAATGCCTCTCATGGGGAGTCTGGCTGTTCGCTTCGTCGGAGCTTTCTTCTTCTTCTTCGTCTTCTGGCTCCCCTGGCTGCATATTGGCTCCAAGCCGTGGCGAGGACGTCGGCCCCTTGAATTTGGCTGAGAGAGTTTTGATCTGGCCTTTCAGACGTCTTATGTGCCCCTTGATTCCTTTGACCGTGGAGACGAGATTCCGAATAGACCGGTCTTACCACTTGCAGTACCGCTGGAGAACGTTGATGCGATCGTGGGCTGTCTTGACGGTTCGGTGCGTGGCACTCGTGATCAGATCGAAGTGGTAGCGTTCTGCTCCATAGAGTGGGAAGCCATACTCATCTGTTGCTTCCTCATAGCCTTCCTCTTCCTCTTCTTCTTCTTCAGCACCAATATCGGCATCCTTCCGATATTCCTCCTCGTAGTCCCCTTGGAAGTCAGCTCCATAGGGGAACATGTACTCTTCTTGTGGCTCCAAATCCAGGTGAAGAGGCTCACAGATCGTGGTGAGATACGGGTTTGGCAGGAAGAAGACGGCTGCTCTGTTGGACGGAAGAGTGAACTGATATCGGTTTCCATACCGATATGGCTTCTCGCGAAACTAACACTTCTTCATATACGGGATGTCGATCCATCAAATCCCGTGTGTTGGCTCCTCCAAATCAACTCCAACTCCTCTCAGGATCGCAGTCACAATCCTTCCACACCCTACTTGAGGCATGTCACTTGGTGTGGATATCATCCACGACTTATAGTGGATATCATCCACGACTTATAGTGGATGAGCTCCCTGAGAAATATCGTGATCAAGCCGGTGCTCCTCCTGCTTCCTCTCAACTCTATCCCGTTTCGAGTCTCTTGGATGATCTCCACCAGAAAGGCATCCATGATCTCCAGCTCTTTGGTCAGCACAGCTCCACACTCCTTTCTTGCAACGAATGTATGTGCAATGGCTCTTTGCATATACCGCAAGGCAGGATGCCTAATCTTGATCATCTTGTTCACCCCTGACTTATACGAGACTACACCGATATGACCCCACAGCGCTTCCAGCTCTTCCCTTTTAATATTGAGTGCCATTTCGCGCATATCGCCTTGGATGAACCCGAATATCGATTTGAGTTCTCAAAATGGCATCCGGTGTGTCTCGCTTCCATACTTCAAACGGACGTATCCATCTCCATCTTCCTCGGGAGTCTCCTCCCCAAAGGCGTAGAAGGTCACTTCGAGTGAGGACAAGAACTGGAAGGTGGCCTCGTCGTGTGAGGCATATGTATTCTCCATTAAACCCCTTAGACCCATGGCGTTGAAAAGGATTTGCCAATTTGATAACATGCATATTTTACCTATTTTTACTATCATAAGTGAGTGCTTTAATAAGTATTTCACTAAGGTTTTAATGCATAAACACTAGATTTCGAGTATTTGGTTGTTCAAGACTCTTTTCAGGTAATCTTAGCAAAAGACGCATATTTTGGA
>JAHZTW010000003.1:31600302-31614710 GCA_020283515.1 Alliaria petiolata
ATTTTTACTATCATAAGTGAGTGCTTTAATAAGTATTTCACTAAGGTTTTAATGCATAAACACTAGATTTCGAGTATTTGGTTGTTCAAGACTCTTTTCAGGTAAACTTAGCAAAAGACGCTTATTTTGGAGCCAAATGGATATTTTCGGAAACAGTGCTCGAGGACAAAAGTTCAACATCAAACGAAGGCCTTCCCACCACGAGATCAAGCTCATATTTGGAGACTAGATAGCCTTATCAGCTGCATTTCACCTCGAAGTGGGTTGAGAACAATTCCACGGTTGGATCTCAAGTTATGGAAGAAGCAAGAAGGTTTGTCATGCACCCAGAAGAACGAGCTGGCCGCGCCACGGCCAAGCCAGACGACCAGTGGCCGCGCCACGGCCGATCGCTCGTGCGGCCTGGCCACTCGCGGTTCCTGAGCCCATTTGAAGCCCAACTTAAACCCACATCCGTCTTATGCAAGTCAAGACCTAATCCACGACCTAGGGCACTTGAAGACCTATATATACTCATTGTCTAGGGTTTTTCTAAGCATCACGAAATACTCTAAGTTATAGATTTCTTTTGGTGGCCGCGAATCTCTGATTCGTGGTTTTCACCTTGTTCTTAAGGAAGATTGATTTGTTCTTACTTTATATAAGTTATGCATTCATCAATCACGTTTTCTGCTTCTTCTTTCATGTCCGAGTAGTTTATTTTCGTTGGGTGTTCTTCCAGGGGATCTATGGGGAATTTCATTAACTGTTTTCTGTCTCACCATATTCGTTCTTATTGCATGAGTCTAGTGTCATGAACTATATTCTGATCGCAGGGTCTTGAGAGCGACGAATGTCCTGAATCTCAGATCTAGACCAAAATAGGGTAGAGAGCATCCTTTAAAAGATGTATGAATGTTTATCGTCCCGATCTTATTGCATGTTCGTCTAGGACGCAGGATACGACAGTATACCTGCGAAATAGATGTTCACAGATCGACCTTGCTTGACAAAGTTAGGTTGTTAAAACCAGTGAATCAGTTTAGGGAAAATCGCCTAGTCTCGTTTGCCTGACTTTTGTGAGTTTGATTTCTAGTTAGAACCCCATAGATTTCCCGAGAAGATCCCCAACGTGTTTTACCCCATCTGCTTTTAAATCGAGATTTACGCACTTCAATATTTACTTTTTCTGCACTGCTCATCTAATTTCCTTTTTACAAGTCTTTAAATTTATTTTCCTTTTCCCGTCGGCTATAGAAGAGATTGACAACCTTCTCTATATAAGGCGTGATACTGCTTTCTTTATTTCTTGCAAAAACCGTGACACTTACCTCAAAACCCCAGTTCCCTGCGTCTTTGTTTGCCTTGATTCTCTGTTTTGCAGTTGACATCCTCCATGTGATTCGATACCGTAAGTACTACAACGCACGCTGTGCACTTGCTGCTTAAGGTCCTACAAATTCAAAGCTCGACAAGTCCCCAAAGAAATCCTCCAATCTCGGACGACTACTTAGACCCCATCAAGCTTTTGGCGCCGTTGCCGGGGAGGTTGCGTTTCGCTGTCCAAACCAAAGGTCAAGATCACAACTCAAAGACATTATTTTTTTCTAACTTCTAGATTTCTTTCTATGAGTTTCAGAAACCCTAAAACCGTGGAGGTCCCAACGAACCAAGAACAACACGACCCTGGACCCCCATAAGCTGATATTGCTTCCAGAGCTCGCGTCCCACGCAGACTTGCTGACCAAAGACTAGCCTCGAGAGTCAATCACTTGGACGCACTGGAAGTCTCTCAACTATGCCGCCACGCAGAGGTCGAACAAGCCCGCCAGCTCGACAAACTCATAGACTCAGTCAATGACATGGTGAGATATCAGGCAGATTGCACCAAAGATGTCTATGGGCATATAGACGAAGTTCGAGCCGAACTCCTCACTAAGCTAGAAGCTCTTTCCGAAGAGATGAGGCTACATAAAGAGCAAGCAGCCAGCAATGCAATCCAGGTGAAGAGAATCTTTGATGCACTCGAACATCGCAGACCCATCCTCGAGCAAAGCATAAGAGACATCCGTACCTTGAACGAAAAACTCGAGGAGACCAACGAATCTATCTATGTCAACAGAGATCGAGCCGAAGCTGACATCCTTCAATTGGTAGAAGAACAACGACGATCCGAGTACAAGGCCGCGGCGATCAACGATAGGATCGAATGCATATTCAACTGTTTGAAAAGGAAGGCGGCGGCGGTAGATAAGCTGACCAAAGAACAATGGAGGTTTGGCAAGATGGTCTCTTCGATCAGCTTAGGCGAAACAAGGGGACCTAATCACCCTCTTGGAGAGACGGTGAAAAGAGTTTCCAAACTCTCGATCCGTGGAACAACTCGAGGAGACACGCCGGCTGCACCAAGTCACTACTCAAGCCATACCACGTTTAGACAATGCAATGCGGTCGAACACATCACCGAAACAAGGTTCTCAAGTCCTGAAACGAGCTTCACTGCCAGCTGCTCGAGTGATTCAAACTACGAGTTCGAAGAGACATATTCGGCTGGGTCGTCAAGGCGTTCGTCTCGAGAACTTCTCAAGGAAGAGACCTCTGTCCGTTCGACTGGAGGGAGCAAGGCCGGCCATGCAAGACCCATCACGATGCACATCCAGAGAAGGAGGCTTATGGAGTTTAACGCCAAAATCAAGGAACTCCTTACAGAGATGTATTTCGAGGACGCTTGGAAAAATCAGGGTTTGGCCGATTTCTTTCAAGATAGCATGGAAAACAAAGTCGACATAAAGGTCTAGTTTAACCAAGCAAGACATTCAGCCACCGAGGGCGCTATCATAATGCCACCAACAAAGAGGTACGAGCAGCACCAAAACAGGATAGAGTCGTTGGCACTTGAAAAATTCAACGCGGTGGTCTAGAATCTCCCTCATGAAGTGGATTTCGTGGAGGCATGGAGAGATCACCTAATCGGGCATCTTTTCTGCGAATGCAGAGAAACGGTATCTGACATTCAAGTCCTTTTCAACCTCGCTAGAGTCGGAAAGCAGATTAGGAACCTCCACAAGATCCAAGACCACGAACAGTATCTCATGACTTGCAGCATCCGAGGAGACACCTTCAGTAATGCCCTATGCGATTCGGGGTCATGCATAAATATCATGCCAGCCAGTGTAGCGCGGAAACTTGGTGTGAAATGCTTCTTCCCAACTGAGATCAAGATTAGATTGGCAGACCAATCACAACCCCGAAAGGAGTCGTCTATGATCTCCCGGTCATCATTGGCGATTGTAGAATCCCGGTAGACTTCTACATAGTCAAAACACGCCAAGAAGAAGCTGCACCTCTCATCTTGGGATGGGCATTCTTAGCCACTGTAAGAGCCATCATGGATTGGCCCAATAGGCGAGTCTCATTCGCAAACATCGACGGGAAAAAGTTATATCCCGCAATACCATACACCATGGAGAAGCATCTTCTTGAGAGGGATGAAGATGAAATCATGGAGAGACTCGAGGAGCCTTCAGCAGGAGAGGCCGCGCAAAAGGCAAAAAGACGTTGCCTAAGGTCGAGCTCCACCTCCAACTAAGCTCCCAAACTACCAAAGTCTAGCTAAAAGACTCTAAACAAGAGCGGCTCAATGGGAGGCAACCCATTTTAGGTATTCTCTTTCTCATCTCCTTAACCATACTGGTCTTTAGTTTTGGTTTCTTCTTAGTTTACAGCATTTTCATTAACCCCAAAAAGCACAAAAAAATCAGAAAAACCCAAAAAGACCAAAAAAAAATATGAAGAAGGAGCCTCGAAGAACACTCACCGGGCGACGAACCGCCCGTGGGCCGGCCACAAGGAGCTTGGCCACGCCACGAGCCACGATGGCGCGGAGAGGACGTGCCCGGCCGCGGCCGCGAGAACCTGTCACGCGGCCGGCCCTCCTCTGAGACGTTTTCCATCCCGAACTTCACAAAACTGGATCCCCTTCAACCTGTGTCAAGCCTTTCAAGAATCCTCCTTGATCCAAGGCTTGAACACGTCCTAAAGACCGCAAATACAACTTTCACAACCGCGGCATACTGTTGTTGCATCAAAAATGGCGAGACAAGACAAGACTCCATCCAAGTCAAGATAAGTCAATGATCCATCTCATTCTACTTCTTCCTGCACTGTCAACGGACCTGTATCCACAAAGACGAGGAAGAATACAACGGTTCTAGAGGATGAAAACCGTTGTGCAAGCTCCAGAAGGAAGAAGATGCAACTTCCTTCACCAAACCGGAAAGAGAAAAGTTCCTAAAGACTAGCTTCTCTCTTCCGCGACCAGGACATTTACCAAAGCAAAGTAAGGATTTCATACGGCGTTGAAGTTCATACTAGCAACACCTGTCTTCCGGGATACCGAACACATCACCGGATAGGCCAGCATAGACCCAAACTTCAAGTTTCTGAGGTGATGCAATCTTTAAGACGCAAGGACGGAATATTTTCCATCTCTCATTCACGGTGTTTTACAAATGTCAAGGAACCAAGACAAGTACTCAATAACCGGAGTACCTGTTCTTCTCAACAAAGGCGAGCCAATCACCACCACCAAATGCCTATCACCACCCTCATCCATCATCACCACATTCCCACCACCACCATCCGAAGCAAGGAAGCTCAACCGCGCAACACATTTCCTTTCGAGCTAAGTTTTCGATTTCTTTATTTCAATTAAATCGATTCTAAGCAGTGACATAAGGAGAATGATCAAGTCCTTAGCTTAATCATACCACACGCCCATCCACCCATACCAAACCCAACAGCACTTTCAAGTAAGTCTTCACGAGCTTGTACTTGAATTTACCTATCTTTTTCACCTCAACTTGATTTAAACAAACTGGGGACAGTTTGATTTAAGTCTTAGGGGCTTTCTTATATTACTAACTATGCTTTGATTTGATGAGTCTTTTTATAGAGTCGTTTTATAGAGTTTAAACCTTTTTTTTTTCTTTTAGTCGGAAACTATGAACTTTACTAGGTACAAGTCATTTCGAACAAGGAACCTTAGTGACCATTCTCACGGTTTTAGAAGCATGGTTTACTAAGTTGAACATTGCGAGTGGATCATTCCAACGGAGAAAGTTCTAATCTCTAGAGTACTCGAAGGATCTTGCGTTAACTCCGCACCTAATGAATCAAAACTTCTCGTCAAGGGGCTTGAGGTACTTCGAACTTTGCTCCTCTTTTAGACTCTAGCATGACTAAGTAGATGCAATGCAACCTCTCCTTGATCTTCCCTTGTTATAGAAAAGATAAAAAAATAGAAAGAAAAGTCTTAGTTTGAGAATGGCAACTCGAGTTCCACAAAGGACAATGACGGTTCGCAGACATCATAAAAGCTTCGAAGAAGTGATCATTCTCATTCTAAGAAAGAATAGAAAAAAAGTCGATAGAAAAAATAAAATGATACCTTAGAAAAGTAGGGAGAAATCGACTAAGGGAAGAGAAAATAGGAGAGTTGTGTCTGAAATGTCTTTGTCTAGATGTTTGGAAGAGAAGAGTATAATGTCTCGTCGTCCAATACTCCCTCGATAGAGACCGCACGGCTAAATGAATAAAGGGGTTGATAGTAGGATTTTTCCTCTTTCAATTAATCTCTACTACTCATGTCATTGTAGTATTTGAGATGTCAATCCATATGGGGTTAAGATTAACAACACTAGGAATACATGAAACTATCTAAGCTAAGCCAAATTCGAAATTTAGTGACAAGGAACAAATAAAAACAAGCTACAAGTTAAAAGAGACACTACAAGACTAATTATAAGACCTTAAACATTAATTATCACTAATCAAGCACTAAACAAGAGTTACTACTAAGCAAGATTACCAAAATACTAAAAACGAAACCTAGGGATGGAATCATTGATTTGGGCAATCAAATGGACAACCTTGCAATCATTTAAGCAACTAATCAAGCTATCTCTATGCCTAGAACACTTAATAAAGACTAATCCATGATGTTTGGCACTAATCCCTTTCCTAATCACCCTAATGAACTAATGATGTGTTAGCATTAAAATGATTAGCAAGCAATAAGCATAAGTCTAAACGGCATGATAAACACCCTAGGAAACTAATATCTTAGGCTAGGAATGTAAATCTCTTAGAAAAGTGGTTCAAGCATTTCATCAAACACTTGGTGGGTGTGTGAAATGCTTATGATCCTAAATAGCAAAAGATTAGCTATTTGGCATGAAGAACACTTTAATAAGAAGAGAGATGGAAGAATCTATCCTAGATTGCAAGTTTGAACCATAAGAAATCCCTAAATCTAACCCATCCCTAAGTTCCTAAGGAAACTACTCACTAATCATACTTAAACCCATCAAATCAAAGATTAGAGAAAGGTTAAACATGATTAGAGAAAGATTAAACAAGAGATCTAAGAAAGATATTGCATTAAACTCAAAGATTCAAACTTAAACAAAGTATTTGCCCAAAGTGGCTCAAGGTTTAAGCTAAGAACAAGAGAATAAAAGTTTTTAATAAAAAATTAGGTCTAAAGAGTATTTATAGGAGGGACCCATAAAGTAGACAAAAAGATTCGTCTGGCAAAAATTCGACGAGGTTCACCGAAACTACTGGTCGAAACTTCACCCTGGAGAGAAGTTTAGGTGAAGCCTCGTCGAACATAGTCGTCGAACCGTCGTCCTGGAGAGAAGTTTCGACCAGCCTCGTCGAACCGCCTCGTCGAACCGTTTTAAAATCGATGTAACTTTCTAACCAGGGGTCCGAATGACTTGATTCCAACGGCACTACTAGAAAGCACAATGGATCCTCTACAACTCTTAAGAAGGCTTCAGAGTCAGATTCTAAGTTCAAGGCCTTCTTCCAGACACATACATTTTGCTCCTCCAAATGCTTGATATGCTTCTACAAGACTTTTGCTTCTCATTTAGCTGCTTCTCTTCTTCCTCTTGATGATTTCTTGCCCTTCCTTTGCTATGTCATCCTTCTCCAACTCCATTCATGCTTACAAAGCATCCAAATCACCTGATCAAGACTCCAAATGCACCAAAATATGCAAAGACTATGCAAATAAACCCTAGAACTCTAAATGATCAAAATGCAATACAATGATGCTTAATTAGGTTCCTAAATGATAAGAAACTTACACTAAATGGAGGTAAATATAATGCAAATTATAGACATATCAGGGGTCAACAAGAGAGAGCTCGAAATACTCAAAGGGACCATGAAGCGTATCCGGGAAGGGTGAAAAACTCAAGGTAACTAGACCCAAACGCCTTGAAGCTAGATTCCGAGTTACGTGGCTCAAACAGGTCGATTATTAGACTTGATGAGTCCCAAAGTATTGGTGAGTTTCCACGTTTTAAAACCTCTTTTCCTTACTTAGATTTCTGTTTTGTTTGAGGACAAACAAAGGTTTAAGTCTGGGGGAGTTGATAACATGCATATTTTACCCATTTTTACTATCATAAGTGAGCGCTTTAATAAGAATTTCACTAAAGTTTTAATGCATAAACACTAGATTTTAAATATTTGGTTGGTGAAGACTCTTTTCAGTTAAACTTAGCAAAAGACGTTTATTTTGGAGCCAAATGGATATTTCCGGAAACAGTGCTCGAGGACAAAAGTTCAACATCAAACGAAGGCCTTCCCACCACGAGATCAAGCTCATATTTGGAGACAAGATAGTCTTATCAGCTGCCTTTCACCTCGAAGTGGTTTGAGAACAATCCTACGGTTGGATCTCAAGTTATGGAAGAAGGAAGAGGGTCCGTCAGGCACCCGAAAGGACGAGCTGGCCGCGCCACGGCCAAGCCAGGCGACCAGTGGCCGCGCCATGGCCGATCCCTCGCGCGGCCAGGCCACTCGCGGTTCCCGAGCCCATTTGAAGCCCAACTTAAACCCGCAGCCGTCTTATGCAAGTCAAGACCTAATCCACGACTTAGGGCACTTGAAGACCTATATATACTCATTGTCTAGGGTTTTTCTAAGAATCACGAAATACTCTAAGTTATATATTTCTTTTGGTGGCTGCAGAATCTCTGATTCGTGGTTTTCACCATGTTCTTAAGGAAGATTTATTTGTTCTTGAACATTCTTTCTTTCTCATCGATTTATATAAGTTATGCATTCATCAATCACGTTTTCTGCTTCTTCTTTCATGTCTGAGTAGTTTATTTTCGTTGGGTGTTCTTTAAGGGGATCTATAAGGAATTTCATTAACTGTTTTTAAACCGATTTTTTAGGCCGAAGATTAGGGTTTCCTGTCGCACCATATTCGTTCTTATTGCATGAGTCTAGCGTCATGAACTATATTCTGATCGCAGGGTCTTGAGAGCGACGAATGTCCTGAATCTCAGAACTAGACCAAAATAGGGTAGAGAGAGCATCCTTTAAAAGATGTCTGAATGTTTATCGTCCAGATCTTATTGCGTGTTTGTCTAGGACGCAGGATACGACAGTATACCTGCGAAATAGATGTTCACAGATCGACCTTGCTTGACAAAGTTAGGTTGTTAAGACCAGTGAATCAGTTTAGGGAAAATCGCCTAGTCTCGTGTGCCTGACTTTGGTGAGTTTGATTTCTAGTTAGAACCCCATAGATTTTCCGAGAAGATCCCCAACGTGTTTTACCCCATCTGTTTTTAAATCGAGATTTACGCACTTCAATATTTACTTTTACTGCACTGCTTATCTAATTTCCTTTTTACAAGTCTTTAAATTTATTTTCCTTTTCCCGTCGGCTATAGAAGAGATTGACAACCTTCTCTATATAAGGCGTGATACTGCTTTCTTTATTTCTTGCAAAAACAGTGACACTTACCCCAAAACCCCATTTCCCTGCGTCTTTGGTTTAGGGAAAATCGCCTAGTCTCGTGTGCCTGACTTTGGTGAGTTTGATTTCTAGTTAGAACCCCATAGATTTCCCGAGAAGATCCCCAACGTGTTTTACCCCATCTGTTTTTAAATCGAGATTTACGCACTTCAATATTTAGTTTTACTGCACTGCTTATCTAATTTCCTTTTTACAAGTCTTTAAATTTATTTTCCTTTTTCCGTCGGCTATAGAAGAGATTGACAACCTTCTCTATATAAGGCGTGATACTGCTTTCTTTATTTCTTGCAAAAACAGTGACACTTACCCCAAAACCCCATTTCTCTGCGTCTTTGGTTGCTCTGATTCTCTGTTTTGTAGTTTACCTCCTCCCTGTGGTTCGATACCCTAAGTACTACAACGCACGCTGTGCACTTGCAGCTTAGGATCCTACAAATTTAAAGCTCGACGAGTCCCTAAAGAAATCCTCCAATCTCGGACGACTATTTTGACCCCATCACAATTCTCATAGATGCCCAGCTTGACCATGGTCTCCACATGGGGGTAGCGAGTGGCCTTAAACTCCATTCGCTTGAAGGCTGCTCGCATTTCGGCCAATGTGGGTTTGGAGCTTGTACTCCTTCTTCCCGATGTCCTTGTTGGTGACCGAACCGTGACAGCTCGGCTTGAACTCCCCACCGGTTTCTTTCCATCTCTCTTTTCCTTTTGGTAATCCCTTGATCTCCCAAGGACTGCACCGCTTCTTGTTGCTCCCACCATTGTACCTATCAACAAAAACACTCAAAGGTGTGTAAGTACAAAGTAGAAATAACAAAACAGTAAGTCTCTTGCATGCGTGTTTAAACCTAACCATCTCTATTCATGACTAGAGAAAAACTCAAGCAAGCACAATCATTTTCATATTAGACAAAGATGAGCTCGAATCGTGAAATGCAAGGGTTTTTCAATAAGCAAATTATCACGGATTCAAGCATTTTAATAAACATTGCATAATTAACAAGGATGAACAAGGGATATTTCAGGGGCTAGACTTGTCAAAAGAGTATAACCCAGAAGCTATCTCACAAAAAGAAGTGTCAAAACCAAAAAAAATTCCACCAAAAATCCTAGATATTTATGCAAAAATTCATCAACCAAAATATCTCCATCTACTTTCAAAACCAAGGCTTTCGAATCAAGGCTAATTGTGCAAACAATAATCTAAAAATCCTCAATCTACGATTGCAATAAAACGATATCCAGCAAAAAAAAAAATAGTTACCTAGCACGATATTGATTAAGAACGGTTCAAAGGAGATGCAACAATTCACACAAAACTTCGAAATGAAAAAGTTTTAAAAGCACGAATTTCTGGGTTTGAAAGAGATGGAGAGAGTGAAAGAGAAAGAGGTGAAAACGATGGCTTTTAAAGATAAAACAAAGAGAGGGGGGTCTACTAGGGTTTCTTGATTTGGGGAATAGCAGTCGGCTAACCCCAGCCAAGTATTCTTGCCTTATCCGGAAAAATGGACTATGGAATAGGCGTTTTTATCGGATTAGCCAAAAGAAAATCACAATTACCTTGTTGACCATATTGAATGGGTACCGATATGGCTGACCGAAGTTTGGATTTCGGCTTGTCTGCCCGATATTGAAACTCAATAAGGATAGTCTGGCTTGGACTTCGTTCCATATCGGCTACACACCGTTGTGCCTGCTCGAAATCGAATGTCCTGGGGTATTTACCATGGTTTTAAACCGTTATATCACCCCGATGCTATGCCAGACAATCCTTAAAATGGTTCCTTTTTCCAAAAACTGCCCACCTTGTCTCCCTTAGATACCTGAAAACATTAACTAAACTAGAAAAAATATTAATATGTACAATGATAAGCTTAGGGAGCCTCCCAAGAGCACTTTGTTTTGAGTCACTTAGCTTGACTTTACTTGTTTCTTTTTCAGTGTGAAAGGGGGAAATGAACACCCCTTGATCCTATGGGAGGATCCTTACTTTCCTTGATCAAACAGATGAAATCTGCCAGAGATACACATGAGACTTCCTCTTTGCTTGCCTTAATACCCTTTTGATTAGTCAAATCGGTGTTGTTCATCACCTTAAGGTAAGCAAAGGGTCTAGTCTTTCCCTTGCATCTCAGCTTGTATATCACCTCACCAGCAACAGAGAACACATGTTTGAAGGTCATACCTTCCAGAAGATCACCGAGGGTAGGTCCTTGTCCATTGGACTTTTTGTACGTGATCACTGCCCTTGGTGCTTCTTGGATCTCCACGGGTTGCTCCTCGAACATTGCATTGAGGCTAGACACCATCAAAGCTCTCTCCATCATAGCATATCTCCAAGGATGGGTCCTCGGACTTTTTGATCGTCTTCTTGAGTACGAGAGAGTACGCATGCTCTTTCTCCTTAGTCTTTCTTCCTTTGGTGTCAAAATGCATTACAACACTCCCGGTTAGCCTCAACTCTACCACGCCACTCTTGCAATCAAACATGCATCCGGCTGAAGCTAGAAAAGGTATCCCTAACAGAAGCGTTTCCTTGACATCCTGGTCCATTTCAATCACCAGGAAGTCACTTGGGAGTATCACATTGCCAATCATGAGAGGCAAGTCTACCAGCTTCCCAACTGTCTTCCTTTCTCTTTCATCGGCCAGGGCTAATGGCTTCTTGCAGTCGGTATAGTCGTTATACCCGAGACGTTCTGCCGTGGCTAGACTCATCACATTGATGCTTGCACCGATATCACACAGACTGTTGTCAAAAGTGATACCACCGAGCGTGCAAGGGAGAGTGAATGATCCTAGATCCTCAATATTCTTGACTACCAAGGGTTCTTCCTCGGGTTTCTTCTCACGGGCTGTTGCATTCCTTCCTATCGTTGCGATTGCCTCGCCATAGAGCTTGTCCTTCAGAGCCAAGAGAAAAACTGGGACATGCTTGGTTTCGTATATGTTGCTGAATTTCTCTTCAACCTTTCTCAAGGTTTCAACCAAATCGGCTTCCTTTTCTTTTAGGAGACGCTTCTTATGCTTCTGAGGGTAAGGCATTGATGGTTTGCTCTTCATGGACTGCCAAATTTTGAAAACTGCCTCCCTCTCTTAGGATATCGATGTCCGCATCGACTTGAGCCCGTTTTGGAGAAGTAGTTTCGACTTGATCCCGTTTGCTCTTCATGGACTGCCAAATTTTAAAAACTTCCTCCCCCTTTTAGGATATCGATGTCTCATCCACTTGAGCCGGAGAAGCAGTTTCGGTTTGATCCCGTTTTCCTCATCGATAATAGTGATCATTTGGTAATACTCCTTTAGATTCAGGACGGACTTCCCGGAAAGGTTACTTGGTTGGCTTGTAGAAGCAATGCCTTTGCTGTTTTCAAGCGTCTTTACTTGTACGGTCAATGCCTCGATCTTCCTGGATAGCTCGGTGTTTAAACGGTCTATCTTGTTATGCACATCGGCAAAATGCTTGGGCATATCTGTCTGAAAGTGTGTTTGACCTTGGAAGAGTTGCCTGAGAGTACCTTCCAGGTCGAAACCAGCTTGAGTAGTTGGATTTTCTTGTTGGTATTGAAAACTGGGAGGTGCAACGACTTGTTGCCGTGGCGGATAGCCACCTTGAAATGGGTTTCGTGGTACGAACCCTTGTTGAGTTGTGTAAGTCACGAACTGCTTGGTTCCTCCTGCTTGTTGCTGTGGATAAGTCTGGTCTTGTGGGTTGGCGACGTTTATGCTTCGGTAAGAGAGATTGTTGTTTGGTCTCCAAGCATTGTAACCTCTTTGAGCATTGATGTAGTTAACATATTCGTACTTAAAGTCCTCCCCCTCTTGAACTTGAGTGAATTCCTCCACGAAATGGACCTCCTTTTGTGTTTGGACAAGTAGCAAATTGTCAAGTTTTTCATTGAGCTCTTTGATCACCTTTCGGCTTCCATCAACCTCTTCTTTGGAGCCACGGTTTGATCGGTCGTAGTCTTCGTGGTAGGAAGAGTCACTTTGAGCTAAGTTCTCGACTAGCTCGAGACCACCTTCCACGTCTTTGGCTAGAACCCATGGTGAGGACACTAAGTGATGTAGCCCTTGAATCTTTCCCAAGCTTTGCCGAAGGTCTTATTGGCTTTTTGGGTGTAGCTACTGATTTCGTTCCTTAATCGGGTTGTCCTCGATGTGAAGAAGAACTTGGTCAAGAAAGCCTTCTTGCAGTCTGCCCACGAGGTAATGGATCCCAGTGGCAGAGTCTTCTCCCATGCGTGAGCTTTGTCCCACAGTGAGAAAGGGAATAAGTGCAGCTTGAAGCCATCTTCACTTACACCGTTTATCTTTGTCATGGAGCACACCCGGTCGAATTGGTCGAGATGGTCAAGAGGATCTTCCAAAGGCAGACCGAAGAAACGGTTGTTCTGCACCATGGAGATGAGAACACTCTTGATCTCGAAGTTGTTGTTCGCCACGGGTGGAAGCTAAATGCTGTGCCGGCTTGCAGTCGATATCGGTGCATCACTCGCACCGATTTGCCGAACAACTCGCTGTGGAGCTGCAACACCAGGTTTTTCCTTGTACTCCTTGGACTCCTTGTGGACCTTGGGGTCCTTGTTGACCTCGCTGGCCTTGAGCACCAGCTGCTCTGATATATCATGGTTTTTACCCATTTTTAGACCATGATATAAGTGTTTTTATAGAGTCTTTTGGCTATTTTCGAGTCTATATAGAGTCTTTACAGGTTGAGGTACAATTGGAGACAAATTGGTGATTTGGATACATTTTGGAGCTTAATGGAATGAAGTCACGAAGTGATGAAGTCAAGACTGGAATTACACGCAAGGTGTCGATCGACACCATGTAGTGTCGATCGACACCAGGTTTTCCAATTACCAGAATCGAGAAGTTTCCAGTTTTTGAAGAAAAGGAAATCTCCAAGACTTTTCCTAATCTTAAAAGGAATTGAAGACTCGTACCTAGGTCTATAAATATAGTTTTTCAGCCATTATTTAGGCATTATCTCATACTTTAAGAATCATAGAAGTTTAGGTTTTTGGAGAGAAGAATTTGTCTCCTTAGAGCAAATTTGGAACTCCCTTTATTTATTCTATTGATTTCTTTTATGCTTTCTATTCAAGTTATGATTTCTGTTTCATTGATCATGTCTGAGTAGTTTACTAGTTAGGTTTAGAGTTTTTCAAAGGTGATCAATGAATTGTTAGGTCAAAATATATTGTTAGGATAAAATCCTTAGAGTTCTTCATCTGGATTTGTGTTTAATGCATATTCTAGCTTCGCGACCTAGAATCTGATCTTAGGTTAATTAATAGATGCGAGAGTATTATTGATTGCCTGAACTAGTGTTAGATGAGCAAAATACCCATTCACAAAGAGATTTGGTTTAGGATTTTGTGAACAATTGAACTTGATATTAATGCTCGTCTGAATTGTTTGAATTCACAAAGAGATTTGGTTTTATGGAATTTAGGCATAGATAATCTTCGCAGCGAGAGTTGGTTGATTTTACATTAGTGTTTCAAGTTCAAGAACAGTGCTTAATAATTCCTAACATTCGCCTAGACCTAGAATTTAGATCACCTGAGAATTT
>JAHZTW010000003.1:31616250-31655228 GCA_020283515.1 Alliaria petiolata
AATAGTGCTACTCTCTACTTGTGTTCCTTGTGAGGAGACGTGTTCAAGAGCATCACTAATATTATTCCTTGTGAGGAGACAGGCTCATGACAAAGGCACTATTCCAGACTTAGACTCTTTTTCTTTCTTTTCTTTTCTCTTAAGGGAAGATCAAGGAGAGACTGCAATTGCCTATCTGTTCGGACTGAAAGAGGAATCAAGTTCTGCGCATACCTAGTTCTTATAAGGGGATCTGAACTCGCCCTGTTAGACTGATTCCACTTGCAGCTTTCTACTTAGTAAATCCTGCAATCAACTCTTATATCAATGGTTCTTCAAGTGTTAACTTCATGTGGTTAGTTTATAGAAAAACTGAAAATTCCAACTGATTTTGACTCAATAAAACAAAATTTGAAAACTTTTGACTCAAGACTCTCAAAATAAAACACAAAGTCAGTAATCACCTCCCCCAGACTTAAACAACACTGTCCCCAGTGTTATCAAGCCCGAAGTTGACTGAAAGAAGGATTAGAAACAACATAAAAGACCAGATAGAAGACTTACCTTTGTCTGCGCGTGGTGTCGATCGACACCTAGTAGTGTCGATCGACACTGGTCAATGTCGGGTCCAATGTCTCCTTTTTTCAACTGACTAAAACTTAGGACTTAGTAAAACCAAAACAAAATAAAAAGAAAAACATACCTAACAGTGGGTTGCCTCCCACTCAGCGCTCGTTTTCAGTCATTAGCTTGACTGTGTCGGGGTTCAGACGTCTGATGGATCAGAGGGTGGCATTGAATGCTTCCCAGACGAATGTCTTCTCATCCAAGGTGGTGTATAGGCATTAGGTGCATGAGAGCGACCAAGGTAATGAGGAACAGCAGCAGGGTGGGACTTGAGTTCGGGTGGTACACTTCTTTTTCCTGCAGCATTATCAAAAGAAACACCAAGCCTTCTACGAGAATCTCGTGGCTTGCATGAGTGCGAAGCAGCTTTTGAACTTTTGGTATTCTTATTGACAAGATCAAGGGGTTTGGAATTCATTCCAGGAAATGCGTACCTTTGCTTCCTTCTGGGTTTATGGCATGTAGGATGTGGAGGCATCAGTTAGACCAAAGATGATGGTATTACAGCATTGGAAACGGTTTATGGCATGATCCGCGAAGTGTGTCAATAGACACAGAGGGTGTCGATCGACACCAAGCTTGCAGCTCGAGTTTCTGTGCTTTTTCTGCAACTCAGCTCTGCAATCCTTGCTTCCATGATGAACACGTCTTCCTCCATCAACTTGTCATTGATTTGAACATCCTCGCTGCTCATAGTCCTGAAGATATGATCATTTCCACCCCAGTCTTCAAGCTCCACAACTTCCTCAAAATTTCCATCCAATGCCTCTGGAACAGCCTCTTTGTTCACTTGCTCTTTAGAATCCAGCTCCTTGTCATTTCTAGCGGCAATGTCATCTGAATCCTCTTTGATTGGATCTTCTTCCACGGACATCTCTACTGAAAAAGCTTGACCATCAATGGTGGATGGTCCTCTTAACTTGTCCATCTCAAAATTCATGATAACATCACCCAAGTCAAGCTCTATTTTCCCTTTCCTCACATCAATAATGGCACCAGCTGAAGCCAAGAATGATCTTCCCAAAATAAGAGGATCTGCAGGTTCTTCATCATACTTCAAAACCACAAAATCTGTAGGAATCATGCAGCCTTCAATCTTCAGGGGAACATCTTCTAGAACACCTTCTGGGATTCTCTTTGATCGATCAGCTAGGACAAGGGAGATTCTGGTTGGCTTGAAAACAGTCATTCCAAGTCGAACAACAACTGAGTATGGTATCAAGTTGATGCTTGAGCCTAGATCGCAGAGAGAGCGAGGAAACCTTCCTGTTGAGATTGAGAAACCTAGCACAAAGTTCCCTGAATCTGGTAACTTCTCTGGAATCCTCCTCTGAATCACAGCACTGACTTGTTCAGAAACCCACACCTTCTTCTTCTTCCTTGGAACTATGTTCAAGAGAATTGCAGTCACTTCTCTGATAAGCAATGCTCCTTCCTTAGGACTAATGCTATTGACAACCACTCTCTTGACATATCTTCTTAATGCAGGTGAAAGTCTGACTGCATCAACTAGGGGTAACTCAATCATCAGCTTATCCATCATCTCCTTGCATCTGGCTTCTTCTCTCTCCTGTTTAGATTTTCAGGGAGGCAGGGGGTAGGATATCTTAGGCTTGTACACTTTTTCCTCTTGAGATGGTAAAGCTGCAGCTCGATCCAGCGATGTCTGTATAGGGTGTTGATCGACACCAGCCTTGTGTCGATCGACACACGGGCTCGAGCTCTTGATTTCGCGATGTTCTTCGGGTGTCGATCGACACTCTCCTGTGTCGATCGACACTGGATCTGCAGGGGCGTCCGGAGCTTCTTTTTCAATTTCCTCCAACTCCACAAGGTCTTCAGCACTTAGATTCTCCTTCTCCTCTGGTTCCATCTTGCTTCTGCTCCTTGTCGTGATTGCATTCACATGGCGTCTGGGATTTGTATCAGTCTTCCCAGGAAGAAATCCTTCTTGCCTATGAACAGCTTCTGCGGTTTGAGCAACTTGAACATCCAATTTCTTGACATGGTTGTTCAGAGATTCGAATTTCCCATTCAAGTCTTGGTACATGGCGTCCATCTTTCCAGTCACATCTTGATATAATGTGTCAATCTTCCCATTAAAGGCCACTGTCATCTTCTGTTGCCCTTCTAGAAGCTGTTCTATCATAGATTCCATCTTGTTGTCTTGTGCAGGAGGCTTCTGGTAAGAAGAAGAACCATAGCTTCTCTGGAAGTTGTTGTTCTGAAAAGGCTTCTGGTAAGAAGAACCATAGCCTTGCTGATTGCTGAACCTTTGACCTTGAAATCCAGCACCATTGATGAAGTTAACCTCTTCTTGTTCTGGCTCAAAGGTCTCCACTTCTGCAGCAAACTGAACTTGCCTCTTTCCCACCAAGAGATTGTGTACGTTGTCCAGCTTCCTGTTGACTTCAGCGATATGGGCTCCTCCATTCACTCCAGCGTGTTGTCTTCTTTCGAAGTCTGCGTTCTTGGTGCTGTTACTAGAGGCCAAATTCTCTATAAGCTCTACCGCACCTTCTGGAAATCTTGTGTTGAAGTTGCCATTGCTCGCAGCATCTAGGGCCATCTGGTACCTCCAATCGATCCCTCGGTAAAAGATACCGATAAGCTGCGGCTCGCTGAATCCATGATGTGGACAGTCCCTCTGGTAAGATCTGAACCTCACCCAAGAAGCTTTGAATGCTTCAGTGGGTCCTTGAGAGAATGTAGTGATCTTCATCCTCAGCTCCTCGGATCTCGCATCATCAAAGAAATTGCAAAGGAATGCATTCTTTGTATCTTCCCATGTAGTCAAGGATCCTGGTGGCAGCTGCTTCAGCCAGTATGATGCATCTCCAGCAAGCGAGTAAGGGAAAAGCTTGCAGAAGAGATAATCATATGTAACTCCATTAGCCTTGATGCTTGAGGCTAAGTCCTCGAATCTCTCAACGTGGTCCATAGGGTGCTCATTAGGAAGACCATGGAAGGGATGCTGAGCCACTAAAGTGTAGTAAGCAGGCTTCAGCTCGAAGTCATTCCTCTGAAATGCAGGAGGACGGATCGCAGCTCTATTAGCATAGAACTGGTCTGGGCGGTTGTACTCGCCAAGTGTTCTTCCACGTCCAGCTTCTGCACCGGCGATTTGTATCGCCGGTTCGACTATGACGGCGCCAGCCTCATCAAGTCTATGTCCTTGGGCGTTCCTTCTGTTGCCCTGTAGGTCGACAAAGTCGCCAGCCTCGTTGCGCATTAGGATCAGTGGTTCTGCCATCTCAGTCTGCGTCTGGTGTCGATCGATACAAGCGGTGTCGGTCGACACTAAGGTATGGTGTCGATCGATGCTCTCTGTGTCGATCGACGCTCGAGCAGATGCTCGGTTTGTGCGTTCGAGATGACCGAGCTCCTGGTTCAATGGGACTAGTTCCTCTTCCTTGTTGCTTCTGGTACTGGGCATGCACCTGAAACCAAAGATGAGAAACTAAATCAGTAACAAAAACAAAAATAAAAACCTAGACAAAATCCTAATACTAGAAATCTGTAGGCAACTAATCTCCTTCCCCGGCAACGGCGCCAAAATTTGATATGGGTCAAATTTACCCTAAGCAACTCTCTCAAATTAAGAGATCAGTTGTAGTACTTAGGGATCGAATCCACAGAGAAGGGATAGTCACACAGCAGTTTTCTAAATTCGAATTAAGCTAAGAAAAAAGATGGAATTAAAAGACAGAAAGCAATTAAAAGCGATGTAAATTTCAGGAGACAAAACGCTAGGTTTAGGGAGATTCTCAGGTGATCCAAATTCTAGGTCTAGGCGAATGTTAGGAATTATTAAGCACTGTTCTTGAACTTGAAACACTAATGTAAAATCAACCAACTCTCGCTGCGAAGATTATCTATGCCTAAATTCCAGAAAACCAAATCTCTTTGCGAATTCAAACAATTCAGACAAGCATTAATATCAGGTTCAATTGTTCACAAAATCCTAAACCAAATCTCTTTGCGAATAGGTATTTTGCTCATCTAACATTAGTTCAGGCAATCAATAATACTCTCGCATCTATTAATTAACCTAAGATCAGATTCTAGGTCGCGAAGCTAGAATAAGCATTAAACACAAATCCAGATGAAGAACTCTAATGATTTTATCCTAACAATTTAATTCGACCTAACAATTCATTAATCACCTTTGAAAAACCCTAAACCTAACAAGCAAACTACTCAGACATGATCAATGAAACAGAAATCATAACTTGAATAGAAAGCATGAAAGAAATCAATAGAATAAATAAGGGAGTTCCAAATTTGCTCTAAGGGAGACAAATTCTTCTCTCCAAAAACTATCTATAAATCTCTCTCTAAAATAATTGGTAAAATAAAGTGTAGCCTAAACAATGGCTGAAAAACTATATTTATAGAAGAGGATTTTCGTCCAGGGGCAATCTTGTAATTTCAAAGCTTGGCCAATTTCCTTTTTCTGATGGAAGTCCGAACAATGCGTCGGTCTTGTCTGGTGTCGATCGACACAGATGGTGTCGATCGACACCCTGTGCGTAATTCCACTCTTCTGACTTCATCACTTCGCAGCTTCTTGCAGAATGCTCCAAAAAGCTTCAGAATCTCCAATTATGCTCCAAACGTAGTCCAACCTATAAAGACTCTAATAGGACTCTAAAAGTACCCAAAGACTCTATAAAAACACTTATATCATGGCCTAAAAACGGGTAAAAACCATGATATATCATTAATATCGTCGATTAGGGGAACAAGATTTGTTGTACTGTGTGACCGTAGGTTCATGTACCTATCAAAATAATGGGATCAAAGTAAAAGAGTTAAATAACAAGAAAATAAAAACTTGTCCTTGTAACGAACAAGAACCGAAGTGACTAAACTTTAACCCCCAATGGCAAGGGCGCCAATTGATAACATGGTTTTTACGCTGTTAGGGAGTTCAATGACCCACCACTAGACCGTTGCAGTATAGTGTATGGGGTATCAATCCATTGGAGGTTGTTTAGCTGACACTTCGGCTATATCGGTTTTAAAAGTCAAGTTTAATATGACTAAAGGTTGGGACTTTACTACTGAAAACATCTAAAGACTAGATCTTGTGTCACTCAAGACCATAAAAATGAGAACTTTAAACTACTTGAGCGAGAAGTAATGATTTAAAAGATAAAAGGGATAGACTTTATGAATAAAACAAGGATCAAGTGGGTTTTTTGAACTAGGTAACTCTCGGATTGCCTTAACAAGCTAAGCGTTTAGATCACATCAAGACTTGCTCTTTCGATGGTGATTCTTAGGTAAAGGGATCCACAAGACGTTTAGCTCATGATATTTGGGTCTAGCCTTTTTGAATCTCTATCACCATAGACAAGCTTTCGTAAAGCGGTACAATAGAAGAAACAAGCATGCTAAATCGTCCCTATTGATTCGTAAGATGCCCTAGACAGCTAATGTCTTAGGCTAGGAAATATCAAACTTTTGTTTATAGGTCCGGATAATCTTGCACGTGGTGTTCATGCAAGACGCCTAAGGACTTTAGACTAGATAATCATGCTAGAATAATCATTGGTCACAATAAACAAGAAATAATCAAACTTTATGTTCTAGCTAGGCAAGAAATGTAAATCCGAGGGTCCTTTGGTTCTTTTAACCAATCAAAATCCCTAAAACGACTACTCACGAACCATTAGAGAAGCCTCAAGATCCATGCGGATGAGAAAGCAACTCATAGCTCGTAAGATAGTCAAAAGCAAGAAAAGAAAGAAGCTTTAACAAGAAATGATATGAAACAAGACTTGATTAACTTCAAAAATGCATAAAAGGTTCAAGCTTTTAAACATAGCTTTAATGGAGAAAAATAGAGAGTTTCGGTTACAAAAAGATAGATAAAATAATAGTGGAACGAGAGAGAGAGATAAGTGTGGGAGACAATGTGTATTTATACATAAAAGAGGAAAAACCCTACATGCCGGGATCACTTGCCCGAAATGGGTACTTTCTTGGCGTGTAGTGTTTCGGGGACAAGCCGTTGTGGCAAGTCGAGATGCCAAGTCCTTATGTTCTTCGGGTAGCCTCCATATCAGGTATGTGTTTCGGGACCTTGACGTTGTGAAGTCTATTGCCTGCTGCTCGTATCGGGCTCATCATGTTGTCTTGCTCCGATATTCGTTCTCGAGGAACACCTTGTGGAATCTTCACTTCGGGGACAAGTCGTGTCACACTTCGAGGTCTGTCCTTGCGCTTGCCTGTATCGACTTAGTGTTCGTGATCAATACCCGATTCTGCGAGGGGAAGCGTATATCTCCTCTTCTTTGATCTCTCTTTGAACCTTCTTCCTCGGACCAACCTCCATACACTCTTAGTACCTGAGAAACACTCCAAACATGCAAGAATATGCAAAATCATAACCTAATGCATCCCAAACCTAACATGAATGGATATGAGACAAAAGTTAAGACAATAGTGCATGAATGAGATCCTAACTAGCATGAAATGTATGCGAAAAAGGTGTAAATTGCAGGGATATCACTGGTTCTCTTAGTATTTTCGTTTCACACTTTATTACATACTTAGTTTGATGCGATTCTAAGAATTTGCTGTGCAACATTAAGTCTCGAGGGATTCGATAACCCTTTTATGCTAAAACTGCAATTTTGTGCACTTGCAGAAATATTTTTAGGGTAAAACTACACCTATCGAGTTTTTTTCTCGTTGTCGGGGACTTAATTGTTGCCTACTGATTTTTAGTTGTAGAATTTTGTCTAAGGTTTTATTTTTATTCTTTGTTACGTACACGCTCTGTCTCTTACTCTTGTTTGTTTCAGGTGTATGCCTAATCGCAGATCCATAAAAAACAAGGATCATGAGCTAGTCAAACTCAGTAATCAAGAGCTAGCACACTTAGAGCATACAAACAGGAAAGCAAAAAAAGCCAGCCAAGATGGTTAATCCGATAGTGCATGTTCGGAATGAAGCTGGTCAATTGTTTGATGAAGAGGGCAACAGACGCAATGCGCAAGGTCAGAAGCTTGATCCTAATGGGATTGTGATTGTAGAACATCATGAGCGTCAGCTTGAGCTCAACATTCACGAGCAGCATGAGCCCCAAGAGAATGAAGTAGTCAGAACACTTGATGATTACAACATGCCTTATCAATTCTATGCCAACAGATCCGCAATCAGACCTCCTTCTTTTGAGAGGTATGATTTTGAGATTCTGCCTCAATACTACACTCTCGTGGGACAGCACCAGTTTCATGGATTCTCCAATGAGCATCCCATAGACCATATCGAGAAGGTTGAAGATCTGGTAGGTGGTATCAAGGCGAACGGAGTCAGCAATGACTACCTGTTCTGTAAGCTTTTTCCATACTCTCTTGCAGAGGAAGCAGCTAGTTGGTTGAAACAACTCCCTCCAGGTTCGCTGACTACATAGGAAGCAACAAAAAAATGCATTCCTGAATCACTTCTATGACGATGCGAGGTCTGAAGAGCTGAGAACCAAAATCTCCACATTTGCAAAAGGTCCTATGGAGTCTTTCAAGGCAGCTTGGATTCGTTTCCAGTCATATTGGAGAGACTGTCCACATCATGGGTTCAGTGAAGCTCTGCTACTTAGCACCTTCTTCAGAGGTGTTGATTGGAGTATCAGATGTCACTGGATTCTGCAAGTAATAGGAATTTCATGGCGAGGAGCCCACGAGATGCTTTGATTCTTATGTAGAACTTGACTTCGAGCAATAGCACAAAGATTTCAGATTATGAGAGGCATAAGCAAGCTGGAAGTTTAGAGGGTAGTCAGATTGCAGAGGTTCAGGCTAGTTTGGATTCAATGCAAAGTCTCTTGTTAGGTAAGAATAACATTGGTGGAGGATATCAGGGTCAGTGGTCAGAACAACAACTTCACTAGCAATGCTCAAAGAGGAGGTTACAAGAAATAAGATTTTCACTATCATCATTTGACTTTAAAAACATATTTTTAAATTTTAATTTGTGTCAACACTTTGAACCAGATTATTAGTTATCATTGTTAGACTTAGTATAAAAATGATTTTTACTAAAAATAATATATAATAGGTAAATTTTAATTAAATGAAATATACTTAACAAAAAATTATTCAAAAAAAAAACACATATTCATTATATAAGGATTATTTTAGGTTAATGATACATTAAATATATCAAACATGTAAAACAAATATTTTACCAAAATTATTTATAAATATCATTTAACGTTCGGTTAAAAAAACAACAAAAATGAAAATATTCATTGAAGGTCAAGAAAATTATAGACCATACTAAATTATTCCTAAAAAACATGAAAGATTATAGAACATACTAAATTTTTGTATTTAAAAAAAATAAAATATTTATACATTAAAATAATATAATAATCACACTTCAAAAGTTATTTCATAATCTCTTCCATTCCGTGATTATGTAAAACATTTATTATAAAGAGAGATGAGTGTTCAAGATTGTGCATCCTAACAAGTAAAGAAATTCTTAACACCAAGTATATTATAATTTAAGAATAACCTCAAACGGCAACATAAAACTTTATTAAAAAGTTTGACATTTTGAAACAGTAACAACAAAGTATAACATTCGTATTCGCAAAACTACGAGAGTTTTAGTTTGAAGAAATTTTAAACAAAAGCATATTAATACACATTGGAAGCATCTGCTCCATATACTATTTTATAAACTTGTAATTGATATACCAAGTTTTAACCCTACAAAAACTATTGCAAGTGCACAACAAGTATTGCAGTAATGTAAGGATCGAATCCACAAGGACCAAGTGTCACACTATGATTATTTAGAATGAAACTAAGCTAGAACATCAATATTGTTTGTTGGTTGCAAGTATGAAATGAAAATAACTAAGCAACGGTGTCGATCAATTAAATAAGCATTAGGTCAAGGGCATGTTAACCGGAATTTGGAGATCATGAACAAGAAAATTATTTAGGAAACAAATACGCGCAAGTATTGAATTCAAATATGAATGTTTAACCAATCCACTGTCGTGGTATCAATCACTTTATCTAACAACCTAAGATTCTAAACTATCGTTTGAACTTAGAATTCTAAACAATCACTAGCGCGCAAGTTCGATTTGTTCACCTATCGCCTTAGCATCAGCTTTCGTTGGCTAAGTACAATCCGCTCGCCTATGTTCTATCAAGATATCTATAACACTTTTGATGAATAAATCAAACCCTAAATCAGAGAGAGTGTGATCAATTCAATCTAAGCAATGAACACAACGGTAGACAGAGACAACAGATGAATAATCCCTATCTATGTCTAGTTCATTGATTTATAAATTCATTTAAAACATTTAACCTAAATATGAAACTACTCAGACATGGAAGCAGAGAACAAGCAAAGAGATGACGAGAAATTAATAATCAATAGATAAGAAATCCAAAGGGGTTTAGAAATCTTCTCCAGAAATGCAGACACTCCTCTCCCCAAGCTTACAAAGTTCCAAAACCAAAAATCTCAATAGGAAAGAAAGTGTTCTACAAAAGAATCTAAAATAATGTATAAAAAGGTTTACGGTAGAGATATATTGATTTATGATGATTCCGGGGCAAAATAGGAAATTTTAGATTTCTTTTTTTCGTCTAGCGATTGGATCGATTAATCTGGTTTTTAAATGGTCGATCCAATGTCGAATGGTCGATCCAAAAATGTCTTGCATTACTTGTTGATGTTGGATCAATCGATCTATGAGTGGATCGATCGATCCGATAAGTTTCTGGACTTTTCTGCACATGTTTCTTCTGCTCACCAGGCTGGACAGGTTTCACGAAAACTGGCATAACTTTTGATCGCACCGTTGGATCGACTTCCAACTACTTTCAAAAGAAAGATAACTAAAACCCCTAGTTTGTGCCAAAATTTTACCTTGATCCATCGGTGGAAAGGGCTTCAACTTCAGACATCTCTGCATAGTTCTGCATCCATTTATGTTTGTATGCACCCAAAATGAGTTTTTCACCCAAAGCGACCTAAAAAAATTATAGAACATACTAACTTTTTGTAATAAAAAAAATAAAATATTTATACATTAAAATAATATTATAATCACACTTCAAAAGATATTTCATAATCTCTTCCATTCCGAAATTATCTAAAACCTTTATTATAAAGAGAGATGGACGTTCAAGATTGTGCATCCTAACAAGTAAAGAAATTCTTAACACCAAGTATATTATAATTTAAGAATAACTCAAATGACTACATAAAACTTTATTCAAAACTTTGACATTTTGAAACAGTAACGACAATGTATAACATTCGTATTTACAAAACTACGGGAGTTTTAATTTGAAATTTTTTTAAACAAAAGCATATTAATACACATTGGAAGTATCTGCTCTATATATTAATTTATAAACATGTAATTGATATACCAAGTTTTAACCTTACAAAAACAATTGCAATTGCACAACAAGTATTGCGGTAATGTAAGGATCGAATCCACAAGGACCAAGTGTCACACTATGATTATTTAGAATGAAACTAAGCTAGAACAGAAATATTGTTTGTTGGTTGCAAGTATGAAACGAAAATAACTAAACAACGGTGTAAAGATCAATTAAATAAGCATTAGGTCAAAGGCAAGTTAACCGGAATTTGGATATCATGAACCAGACAATTATTTAGGAAACAAATACGCGCAAGTATTGAACTCAAACATGAATGTTTAACCAATCCACTGTCGTGGTATCAATCACCTTATCTAACAACCTAAGATTCAAAACTATCGTTTGAACTTAGAAAACAAAACAAGCACTAGCGCGGAGGTTCGATTTGTTCACCTATCGCCTTAGCATCAGATTTTGTTGGCTAAGGACAATCCGCTCGCCTATGTTCTATCAAGATATCTATAACACTTTTGATGAATAAATTAAACCCTAAATCAGAGAGTGTTTGATCAATTCAGTCTAAGCAATGAACACAACGATAGACGGACACAACAGATGAATAATCCCTATCTATGTCTAATTCAATGATTTATAAATTCATTTAAAACCTTTAACCTAAATATGGAACTACTCAGACATGGAAGCAGAGAACAAGCAAAGAGATGAAGAGAAATTCATAATCAATAGATAAGAAATCCAAAGGGGTTTAGAAATCTTCCCAGAGATGCATACACTCCTCTCCCCAAGCTTACAAAGTTCCAAAACCAAAAATCTCAATAGAAAAGAAAGCATTCTCCAAAAGCAGCTAAATTAATGTATAAAAAGGTCTACGATAGTGAAAGATTGATTTAGGATGATCCCGGGTGATAAGCGGTTTCTTGGTGTGTTACTTAACAATTATTCAAGCTACTACTCATGTCATTGTAATACTTGAGGATCAATCCATATGGATAGGGTTAAGACACTAGGAATTCATAGAACTTCTTAAGCTAAGCTAGCAAATAAGTTTTGGAGTTAAACTAACAACCTAAATGATCCAAATGAACCAAAGCAAGCTAATTAACAACTAATCAAGATTATCAAAATACTAAAACGAATCTAAGGATGGGGTTATCAATCTAAGGTGTTCCAAGAATCAATCTTTGATGCCAAACGATCGCAATATAAGCTAATCCCTAGGCTTAGAACTCAATAGCTAGACTAATCCACTTTCATGACACTAATCCTTTCATTAGTGAAAAGGAAGTTAACAAGCATTATGAAACAGTTCTAAATTGCCAATAAACACCCTAGAAAATCACTTCCATGAGCTAGGAATGTAAATCCCTTGTTTAGTTGGTTGGGGAATTTCATCAAACACCTTCTGGGTGTGAAATTCCCTAAGGCCTAGTTTTAGCATGATCAAGGCTAAACTAGCATTTAGAACACTAAACAAGGAGGGAAATGAGGAGATCTAACCATAGGCATCAAGATTAACCCTTAAAACACCCTAGATCTAACCCATCCTTAGATCCTAATGAAACTACTCACTAATCATGATTAATCCCTTAAATCCTATGAAAGAGATAGAGATAAACATGATTAGAGAGATAGAAGATAAAAGATTAAAAGAGGTAAATACTAGATTTGCATAAACTTAAAGAAATGTCTTACAAAAATCACTTAGAACTCAAAAGAGAAAGTTTTTAAGAAAGAACAAGAGATTAAAAAGATACTCAGTAAAAATTAGGTCTTTTCCTATTTATAGTGAACAGTGGACGACCCGGGTCAACCCGGAACAAACCGAGTATTGACCCGGTTTAGGTCTGAAAATCGGGCAGCGTATCGAGCTTTCTAGGTCGATACGCAGCTCGATACGCTGCTAAATGTTTCCTCAAGGAGTGTGTCGACCTTGGCCGGTCGACACAGATGCCCGATACGCCAAACTTCAACTTCGGATGAGATGTGTATCGACCTTAGCAGTCCGATACGAATGCCCGATACGTTGTCTTCAAAACTCCGGGTGGCCTGTGTATCGATCTTAGTAGCTCGACATAATCGTCCGATACGCGCACTCCATTCTCCCTGCCGAGCTATATCGACCTTGGTAGGTCGACACCAAGGTCGATACACTTCTAAAATTTGTCTACTCCATGTTTGGCTCCATTTTTTTCTTCCTCCTTGTCACCCAACTCTCCAAAAAGGTCCTCCAAGCCTCTATAGTACCTAATTAGGACTCAATATGCACAATATGCAACAACCTAAGGTAAAACTTGCTAAACTATAATATGGATGCAATTTGGACTAAAAATAACTAAATGAATGCATAAGTGAATGCAAAGCTATCTAAAATGGGTGCTAAAACATGCTAATTTATGAGTATATCAACTCTCCCAAACTTGCCTTTTGCTTGCCCTCAAGCAAACAAACATGACAAATCCAAGAGAGTGGTTTGAAGGTGGGAGCTCATCATCCAAAAATGCCAACAAATACATTCAACTCAATGTCCTAGTTCTTAATTCTAAGGTGCATTTGAATTCATCCTACTCCAAAAGAGTTAGCCATGCCCATCTCAACAATCAAATGCACTAAGATTTCGATCTAGATTAGCCTCCCTATCAAACCAACTCTTTAACATTCATTAAGTGCAAACTGTGGATCATGACAATGCAATGCAAGTGAATTAATTTGGCTAAGGGACTAGGCCTTGAGATAAAAATGATCTCAACTCATAAGGTTTCAAATTCGCATAAGGGTTTCTCTCTAAAAGGATTAAACTTTATGCATAATGCTAAAGGTAAAAGACAAGTGATGCATACAAGACTAGACTCTCATCTACCCAAAATGCTAACAAATATCATATACCCCTCTCATTCAAATTCTTTAAAGCTCACTCAACCCTCTAAGACTACCCTTTTCCCAAAGCATTTTGTGCCTTGCTAAACCCATGAATCTCATAAACCACTTCTTCTTCTTATAGTACTTAAGGGGAAACTTCTTCAACCTTTAACTCATGGCGAATGGTGTGATCTTTTAATGATCTAGCTCTTCTTTTTACACTTAGGTAGCCCTTTTCTTTTTCCTTGGCTTCTTAGCCTCTTTTGATTTTTTTTTTTTCTTTTTCTCTTACCAAGGCTACCTAATTCTCTTTACACTTAGAGCTATCCTTTTCCTTTTCAAACACAAGATCCACCATTTCAAACCATGCTTCCCTTATTCGCCTTTCAAGCCTCTTTCATTCCCTTCATTCCTACTTCCATTCACAACCCATCATGCCAAAATGCAAGCATACAATCTATTCCACAACACCAAGCAATACCGCGACCCAAACCCCAATTCCCTAAACCTAAAACTAGCCTCGATATGTGAGAGCTAAAATCTACATGAGAGCCTAAACTTGTCGTCTTAAAACTAACACTTTATGCTAAGTTTAAACAAAATAAGGCCTCACAATCATTTTCACTAGAACATTTGGCTTTTAAGGAGGTAAGGTAAGGCGGGGGTACTACTTGAGCTAGCAAGAGAGTGGTAGAGTGAGTAAGAAAGCTCAAGTATGTCTTTTATCCATGAATTCACTTTCAATGCAAGGCATGATATTAAATTGTCAAATTTAGGTTCAAGTGAGTAGAGTTGGCTATCAATTTCAAGGCACTATTACGACCAAAATCTAGTGGCTAGTGAAGTGGTCCAAGCATGGTTCTTCCTTACTTTCAAGATTAGCTCAAATGCAACAAAGAACTACTAACTAGGGCATTGAATTGATTACATGAGTTGTCATTTGATAGGGCTCAGGTTTTACCCAAATAATCAACTACTGCAAGTGCACAGCAATGCAGTTGAAGTATAAGGGGTATCGAATCCTCATGGAAGTAGATGCTACACTAATAGTTTCTAGGTTTAGATTATGCTAGGCGATTTATAATTAAGTAACCTAAAGACTTAAGCGAAATAAATAAACGAGTTTTAAAGCGATGTAAGTTCAGAGACAAAGGCGCTAGGCAAGGGTAATTATCAGGTTTGAATCCAAGAATGCAGAATCTAAGTTTATTAGGGATTTATTAAGGACAGTCTAGAACTCAAAACTCTAAGTTAAAACCAATCAACTCTCGTTGCAGAAGTTATCTATGCCTAGATTCCTAAATCCCAAATCTCTTTGCGAATTTAAACAATTAAGGCAAGCAATAAGAACAGGTTCGATTTGTTCACAAAATACCTAAACAAAATCTCTTTGCGAATAGATATTTTGCTCACCTATGATTAGTTCAAGTTACTAATAATGCTCTCGAATCTATTAAATAACCTAAGGTTTGATTTCTAAGTGATCAATTCAGAGAATCAAGTTAAGCACAAATCAAGGTGAGGATCCAATTGATTTCCCTAATAATTCTAATGATTCTACAAACTCTTCATCAAACCCTAAATCACCCTAACCTAACTAGCAAACTACTTAGACATAATTATGTAAACACAAATCATGGCTGAAATAAATTGCATAAAAGAATAGAGAATGATACAGGGGTTCAAAATCTGGCTCAGATGAGTTAGAATTGTCTCCCCAAAAGCTCAGGATCAACCTCTCTCTAAGTCTCAAAAACAGAAAATAATGATAGGGTATTTGGCTAAACAATGCCTGAAAACTATTTATAGAAGGGGATTTTTCGTCCAGGGGCAGACTTGTAATTCTTCAAGCTTGAGATGATTTCCTTTTTCTGATGGAAATTGGTAAACTCGGCCGACCTTCATTGGTGTCGATCGACACTGATGGTGTCGATCGACACTCAGCTCGTCAATTCACTCTCTTTGACTTCATCACTTCGGCTACTTCTCCAAAATGCTCCAAAATGTTCCATATTCTCCCATTTAGCTCCAAGTGTTCTCCATCCTGTAAAGACTATAATAGGACTCTAAAACTAACAAAAGACTCTATAAAAACACTTATATCATGGTCCAAAAACAGGTAAAAACCATGATATATCAACTCCCCAGACTTAACTTTTGCTTGCCCTCAAGCAAAAAAGAAACTTAGAATGAAGTAGAAGTTTGAAAACAGGAACTTCGAGTACCTCTTCAGAACGCCACATTGATTAACACTTCTTGAATCCACATGATATAGAACCAACCTTAGGAAAGTTCAGTGTACTTACCACAAGCTTAGCAATCTCCCAGTTCGAATCCAGATCCTTTCCTTGGTAAAAGTTTCGAACTCTAACAGTGGTAATGCCACATAACTTTGCTGATCCTTTTCCCTTCCTTAGTGCCTGAACAAGACATTCTCATACAGCTCCCCTATTCTCTCTTCCCTTAGTCAACTTCTGCCCATTTTCAGGGTGTTCTAAGATCTTTTCATTGACTCTTCTTTTTCTTATGAAATCTCTGGAAATAGTGCTACTCTCTACTTGTGTTCCTTGTGAGGAGACGTGTTCAAGAGCATCACTAATATTGTTCCTTGTGAGGAGACAGGCTCATGACAAAGGCACTATTCCCAGACTTAGACTCTTTTTTATTATTTTTCTTTTCTTAAGGGAAGATCAAGGAGAGACTGCAATTGCCTATCTGTTCGGACTGAAAGAGGAATCAAGTTCTGCGCATACCTAGTTCTTATAAGGGGATCTGAACTCGCCCTATTAGACTGATTCCACTTGCAGCTTTCTTCTTAGTAAGTTCTGCAATCAACTCTTATAGCAATGGTTCTTCAAGTGTTAACTTTCTGTGGTTAGTTCCTAGAAAAACTAAAACCTCCAACTGATTTTGACTCAATAAAACAAATTTTTGAAATTTTTTTTGACTCAAGATAGATTCTCAAAATAAAACACAATGTTAGCAACTACCTCCCCTAGACTTGAATAACACTGTCCCAGTGTTACTCAGAATGAGTTTGGATAGAAAAAAGTTATGTTAAACTGTTACAAATCAAAGAGTGAATCGGATTACCTGACTTCTGCGCTCAGCATCGATCGACACAGGTGGTGTCGATCGTTGCTGTGTATGATGACGGTGTCGATCGACACAGGTGGTGTCGATCGACACTCTGTTTGTAGACAGAGTTCCGCCACTCGAACAATGATTGTTGTTAAGTAAGATTTGTTGTTAGAATCTTCCTAGCTGTTAGAAAAACTCAAACAAACGTTAAAAGCATAAGATAATCCAAATATCTCAATAAGTGCAACAAGTTTGAAACAAAGTACTGAAGCAAATGAAGCAAAATGCAGACTCAAGAGAAAAAGAAAAACTGACTCAAAATACTAAAAAGGATGGAAGAGTCACTCATCGTCATCAGCAGGTGGTGGAGAGGAACGTGGTGGAGTGGGAGGGCGGACGCATGTAGACACAGCGGCAATGGCATTCCAGATGGTCTGGAAGCTCTGAACCACATATCTCTGAAAAACATCTGGCTCCATAGGAATCTCGGGAGTGTCTGGAAGGTGATGAGGACCAATAGGCGTCAAGGTGGTTTGTGCTCTGCGCCTAGAACATGAAGGTCGAGGTGTATCCTCAGCTGGTCGGGATGAGATGCCTCTGCGTCTGGCAACGGGAGCAGTCCTAATCTTGCTCGGACTGGGGTGAAATGCGAGGCGTCCTGGATCGCTGGTAATGTGAGTGAGGTCTCTGTCAGGTAGCTGAACCAAGCACTGCACTCTCTGCTCGTCGCTGAATGCCCACATCCTCTCGCCAGTCACCCAATGAGTTCTCTTCAAGTACTCCATATCAACCAAGGCACGCGATGTAATAATGGAGCAGCTGGAAGTGTCTATCCCGCAGTGCTGGAAGATAGGTGTAAGAAGACTCCCGATAGTCTCTGGCTTAGCCTTCGTCCTTAGCAACTTCCTTTGCTGGTGAATCTTCCCAACGCCTTGTAACTCAAACCTTCACCTTTTCAGGCTTAGGCCATGGAGGAAGAGATGAAATTGCCTCATCATTGGCAGTTCCTGAGGCTGAGGCATCAGTATCACGTGCTCTCTTAGGCATCTGCAATGAAAAATGAAAGCAAAAATCAAATCCAAAGTCCAACAATTGAAAAATAATGTGTCTGTCCTGGTTGGGTGTCGATCGACACCACATGGTGTCGATCGACACCATGCTTGGATTTCGAATCCGAACCAGAACTGACGAGTACAAAGGCATGCAACAATAATTAGCAAACCCAACAAACCCAATGATATGTCTATATTTTGCATCATATTCTCACCCATTTAGTGTAAGTTTATCATCATCTAGGAGTATATTTAAGCATCATTGTATTGCAGATTGATCATTTAGAGTCTAAGGTGTCTTTGCATAGTCTTTGCATATTTGTTGCATTTGGAGTGTTCCTCAGGTACATTTGAAGCTAAAGAAACCATTTGGAGCTTTGGGGATGAGTTCGGATCAAAGAAGAGTCGAAACAAAGATTGACAGAAGTTGTCTGGCATCACCTCGGATTGGAGCACCTCGGATTGCCAAACCGAGACGACCTTGGCAGAGAGTTCATCGGTTTGGCTCCATCTGTTTGGACGCGCGGAGCAGCTCAGGACAAAGCCACCAGAACCTTCATCGGTTTGGCCTCCTCAGATTGCCAAACCGAGACGACCTCGGCAGAGAGTTCATCGGTTTGGCTCCATCGGTTTGCAAACCGAGACGGACGCGCCAGAGTTCCCATCGGTCAAAACGCCTCGGACGGACAGGCCGGGACGCGTCCCTCATCTTGCATCGGTTTGGAGCCCATCGGTTGGGCAAACCGATGCGGTCTCTTTTTCCAGCCAAAACCGGGTCAATACCCGGTTTGTTCCGGATTGACCCGGTCCGATCACTATTCACTATAAATACATTTTAGACCTAATTTTATGTAAAAAAAACTTTTATTCTCTTGTTCTTAGCCTAAACTTTTAGCCTCTTTGAGAAAAACCTTGTTTAGCTTTGAATCTTTGAGTTTAATGCAATATCTTTCTTAGATTTCTTGTTTTATCTTTCTCTAATCATGTTTAACCTTTCTCTAATCTTTGATTTGATGGGTTTAAGTATGATTAGTGAGTAGTTTCCTTAGGAACTTAGGGATGGGTTAGATTTAGGGATTTCTTATGGTTCAAACTTGCAATCTAGGATAGATTCTTCCTTTTCTCTTCTTATTAAGTAGTTCTTCATGCCAAATAGCTAATCTTTGCTATTTTGGATCATAGGCATTTCATCCACCCACCAAGTGTTTGATGAAATGCTTGAACCAACTTAATAAGAGATTTACATTTCTAGCCTAAGACATTAGATGTCTAGAGTGTTTATCATACCATTTAGACTTGTTATTAATGCTTGTTGATTATCTTAATGCTAAAACATCATTAGTTCATTAGGATGATTAACAAAGGGATTTGAGCCACACATCATGGTCTAATCTAAATTAAGTGTTCTAGGTATAGAGTTAGCTTGATTAGTTGCTTAAATGATTGCAAGGTTGTCCATTTAGTTTCCCAAATCAATGATTCCATCCCTAGGTTTCGATTTAGTCAATTGATAATCTTGCTTAGTAGTAATCTTTGTTTAATATCTTGATTAGTAGTGATTAAGGCTTAGTTTCATAGTATTGCTCTAGTAGTATCTCTTTTAGTTTGTGTTTAGCTTTCAATACTTGTTTGTGACTTGCTTTTATCATTTTAGCTTAGCTTAGACTTAACTTTGTGTTCTTATTGCATCATCTCCCAAGATAGATTGATACCTCAATATATTGCAATGATATGAGCAATTGAGGAATTGCTTGCAAGTGTAAAAACGCTTGTTTCACCCAACATCATCAATCGACCAAGTCTAGACCATAAAACCCAAAGAAAAATCCAATTTCGCAAAATGCATCATCAATTTCCAAAAATTTCGAAAATTTCAAATTATGCAAATTAGAGGATGAAAACAGTTTGGGGAATGATCTAAATCATGTTATACAACCTAAACAAGCATCATTCAACCAAGAAATCAAGCTAAAAAAGTTGAATTCAGAAATTTTCACCTTAGGTCCGAAAATGAAATTGGGAGATTTGAAAAACATACCTTTGTAGATCGAATGAAATGACTATGAATTATGAAAGAGGGTGAGAATCCGCACGGATTGGAGCTTTGAATCACTCAATTTGGTTAAGAAATGAGAAAGTTGGGATTTGGAGAAAATCCTCTCAAACTCACGGTTTTGAAAATATGAGAGAATGAAGAAGAAGTGTCGGGTTTTGAAGAACTTACCCGTGTCCCCGCTTGGTGTCGATCGACACAATGGGTGTCGATCGACACTGAGTCTGATCGTTCCTCCTTATTATTTTTTTTTTTTTTAAAAGCCAAAATAATTAGTAAAACCAAGACAAAATATAAAGAAAAACGTACCTAACAGTGGGTTGCCTCCTACTCAGCGCTCGTTTAACGTCAATAGCTTGACTGTTCATGTGATTTAGGCGTTGGGTGCATCATCCAAAGACACAATGTGTCCTTCTGGAATCTTGGCTTGAGCCCAATAGTGTTTCACTCTCTGCCCATTCACAGTGAACTCCTCTCCTTTGGAGTTTGTCAAGACAATTGCTCCATATGGTCTGACCTCTTTGATGGTGAAAGGACCTGACCAACGAGAACGCAGTTTACCAGGAAACAATTGTAAACGAGAGTTGTATAGAAGTACCTGGTCATTTGGCTCGAATTGTCTGGAAACAATCTTTTTGTCATGATATGCCTTTGTCATATCCTTGTAGAGCTTTGAGTTCTCATAAGCGTGATGGCGCAATTCGTCGAGCTCATTTAGCTGAATTAGGCGCCTTTCCGCAGCTGGCTTCAAGTCGAAGTTCATCTTCTTAATAGTCCAATGTGTCTTGTGTTCCAACTCTACTGGAAGATGGCAAGCTTTGCCATAGAGTAGATGGAAAGGTGTAGTCCCAAGTGGCGTTTTGTAGGCAGTCCAGTAAGCCCAAAGTGCATCATCCAGCTTTGCAGCCCAATCCTTCCTTGTCTTGCCCACTGTCTTCTCCAGGATTTGCTTGATCTGTCTGTTGGAGACTTCTACTTGTCCACTCGTTTGGGGATGATAAGGAGTAGCTACGCGATGTTGAACACCATGCTTCTTCAGTAGCTTGTTGAAAACCTTGTTGATAAAGTGAGAACCACCATCACTTATAACAATCCGAGGCACTCCGAATCTTGGGAAAATCATGATTTGGAATAGCTTGAGAACCACCACAGCATCATTGGTCTTAGAAGCAATTGCTTCTACCCACTTAGAGACATAGTCTACAGCCACCAAGATGTATTGCATTCCATAGGACGGAGGAAAATGGCCCATGAATCAATGCCCCAACAATCAAAGACCTCAACTTCAAGGATGAAGTTCTGTGGCATCTCATGTCGCTTGCTGATCTTTCCTCTCCTTTGACAAACATCACATTGAATGATGAACAGCTGTGCATCCTTGAACATAGTAGGCCACCAAAAGCCTGCTTGAAGAACTTTGGATACTGTCTTGAAGGTTGCAAAATGTCCAGCATACTCGGATCCATGACAATGGAACAGTACATCACGAACCTCACTCTCTGCAATGCATCTTCTGTAAACATTGTCTGAACAATGCTTGTACAAGTGAGGTTCATCCCAATGGTATCTTCTATGTTCCCTCACGAACTTCTTCTTCTCATAGTCCTTGAGATGTGTAGGCTCAATGTCAGCAGCAAGAAAGTTCACAATGTCAGCATACCATGGCCGATTCGCGGCATTAATGGCAAAGATTGGCTGTCGAAACACTTCGCCCAAGATTCTGCGAACCCATGATGACCCCTGGTGTCGATCGATACTCTCGAAGTTGGTAAACGTCGAAGTGCTGAATCGCGACTCTTCTTCCTGGTTTCGGATGGGGTGTCGATCGAAACTACCCCATTGTCGATCGACACTGTGCGTATCTGCTCCGAACATGCAGCTTTAAAACGACTCTCAACAAGGTAAACATTCTCTTCAGGCAGAAAATCATCTATTGGCACGTCATCTTCAATTCTAATCCTTGAGAGATGATCAGCTACTCCATTTTCAACTCCTTTCTTGTCCTTGACTTCTATGTCAAACTCTTGAAGAAGTAGAATCCATCTTAGCAACCTTGGCTTTGCATCCTTCTTCTGCATCAAGTACTTTAATGCAGAATGATCAGTGTGAACAATTACCTTCGAGCCAACAAGGTATTGTCGAAATTTCTCAAAGGCAAAGACCACAGCTAGCAATTCCTTCTCCGTTGTTGCATAATTTTTCTGCGCGTCATCCAATGTCCTGCTGGCATAATAAATGGCGTGAAGCTTCTTGTCCTTCTTCTGTCCCAGAACTGCTCCTACTGCGAAGTCACTGGCGTCACACATCACCTCGAAAGGCAAATCCCAGTCTGGAGGTTGAACTATTGGAGCACTCACTAAGGCTTGCTTGATCTGTTCAAAGGCTGAAAGACATTCTTTGGTGAACTCGAACTTCACGTCTTTGCAGAGAAGAGCAGTGAGTGGTCTTGCAATCTTGCTGAAGTCCTTGATGAATCTTCTGTAGAATCCAACATGACCCAGAAAACTCCTCACTGATTTCACAGAATCAGGTGCTTGCAAAGTCGTCATCACTTCAATCTTGGTGCGATCCACTGCAATCCCTTCTGCTGAAACCTTGTGTCCAAGTACAATCCCATCTGTGACCATGAAATGACACTTTTCCCAGTTCAGGACCAAGTGCTTCTCTTCACACCTCTGCAACACTGCACACAAGTTGTCCAGGCAGTCTTTGAAGGATGACCCATAAACAGAAAAGTCATCCATAAAGACTTCCATAAACTTCTCAATCATATCTGTGAAGATGGACATCATGCATCGCTGAAAGGACGCAGGAGCATTACAAAGTCCAAACGGCATTCTGCGATATGCAAATGTACCATAAGGGCATGTAAACGTGGTCTTCTCCTGATCATCTGGATGGATTGGAATCTGAAAGAATCCCGAATAGCCATCAAGGAAACAGTAGTAGGGATGATTCGCCAATCTCTCCAGCATTTGGTCAATGAAAGGCAAAGGAAAATGATCCTTTCTGGTCGCAGCATTCAGCTTTTTGTAGTGTATGCACATCCTGTGTCCAGTCACAGTCCTCGTAGGAATCAGCTCATTCTTCTCGTTCTTCACCACTGTGACTCCTCCTTTCTTAGGAACCACGTGAACCGGACTGACCCAAGTACTGTCTGAAATGGGATAGATGATCTCTGCTTCCAAGAGCTTCATGATCTCCTTCTTGACTACTTCCTTCAGGTTCGGATTCAGCCTCCTCTGATGTTCAATCGACGACTTTGTTTCATCCTCAAGGTGAATCCGATGCATGCACAAGTCTGGTGAAATACCTGAAATATCATCAAGAGAATAGCCAAGAGCTTTGCGATACTTGCGCAGCTTGCTTAGGTGCCTTAGCCTCACTCCAATCGGCTGCTCTTGAAGTGCGCGCAGGGTGTCGATCGACACTCTCTGGTGTCGATCGACACAAGTCTTCCCGAGAGACTAGTTGCATGACTTGCTCGCTTGCGTCCAGCATCTTCGTGTATCCAGCAGCTGCATCGTCTAAGTGTTCAATATCCTTTGTAGAAGTGGTCAGTGCGCGCTCCAAGGGGTCTGTAGGGTGGTCCTCTTGGAATATTTCTTCAGCAAGGTTGGTGAGTGAATCGACATAGAAGGTTTGTCCATCAATTGTTGGTCTCTTCATCAGCTTCTCCATGTCGAAATTCATCACCAAGTCACCAATGTTCAGTGCGATCCTGCCCTTCCTCACGTCAATGATTGCTCCAGTTGTAGCCAAGAATGGTCTACCAAGTATGAGAGGGTCTTTTGGTTCCTCGTCATATGCCAATACCACAAAGTCTGTGGGAATCAAACAATCTCCCACTTTGCCCTTGAAATCTGTCATGTCCAGCCTTAGAGCAACTGAAAGAGGCATAAAGTTGACACTTGAGCCTAAATCTCGTAGAGATCTCTCAAACTTGTCTGAAAAGATGGAGCAATCCAAAACAAAGCTTCCCGGATCGGAGAGTTTCTCTGGAAGCCTGTTCTGAATGACAGCACTAACTTGCTCTGATATCATTATCACTCCTTCCTCCATATCCATGTTCTTTGTCATCATCCACTTCAAGTATCTCTTTATCACTGAGTAGATCTAATGGCATCCATCAAGGGGATTTCAACCACTAGTCTATCCATGATAGCCTTGCATCTGGCGTCTAGCAGCTCCTTCTTTGACTTCTTTGGATTCAAGGGGAAAGGGATCTTTGGTTTGTAAACTCTTTCTTCAGCAGTTTTCATGGTCTTGGCCTGATCTGGTGCTGTCCGCGATGAGCGTCGATCGACACGCTCAGTGTGACAGCGTTCACATGGCGTTTGGGATTGGTATCTGTCTTCCCTGGAAGGAATCCTTCTTGCCTGTTAACAGCTTCTGCAGTTTGAGCAACTTGAGTATCCAGCTTCTTGACATGGTTGTTCAGAGATTCGAATTTTCCATTCAAGTCTTGGTACATGGCGTCCATCTTTCCAGTCATATCTTGATATAATGTGTCAATCTTTCCATTAAAGCTAACTGTCATCTTATGTTGCCCTTCTAAAAGCTGTTCCATCATAGCCTCCATTTTGTTGTCTGTAGCTGGAGGTTTATGGTAGGAAGAGTTTCCATAGCTCCTTGTGTAATTGGTGTTGTTGTTCTGGAAGGGAAGCTTTTGAGTGTAAGAGTTCTGATTTCTTGTGAAGGAGCTCTTCTGATAGTTTCCATTGAAGCTCCTGTTCCCTTGCTGGTTCCCATAACGTTGGCCTTGAAATCCACCTCCATCGATGTAGTTGACATCCATCCTCTTCTTCACATTCTTCACTAGGCTCGAGTTTCTCCACTTCATTGGCAAAGTGGACTTGCTTCTTCCCCATCAAGAGATTGTGTACGTTGTCCAGCTTCCTGTTGACCTCAGCAATTTGGCTTCCTCCATTTGCACCAGCTTGTTGTCTCCTTTCAAAATCTGCGTTCTTGGTGCTGTTACAAGAGGCCAAATTCTCTATAAGCACCACTGCGTCAGCTGGGTATCTGGTGTTGAAGTTGCCATTGCTTGCAGCGTCTAGAGCCATCTGGTATCTCCAATCGATCCCTCGGTAAAAGATACCGATAAGCTGCGGCTCGCTGAACCCGTGGTGTGGACAATCTCTCTGGTAAGCCTTGAATCGCACCCAAGAAGCTTTGAATGCTTCAGTGGGTCCTTGGGAGAATGTAGTGATCTTCGTTCTCAGCTCCTCTGATCTCACATCATCAAAGAAATTGCAAAAGAATGCATTCTTTGTGTCTTCCCATGTAGTTAAGGATCCTGGATCCAACTACTTCAGCCAATATGATGCATCTCCAAAAAGCGAGTAAGGGAACAGCTTGCAGAAGAGATAATCATAGGACACCCCATTAGCCTTGATGCTTGATGCGAGGTCCTCAAATCTCTCAATATGATCCATCGGATGCTCATTAGGCAGACCATGGAAGGGATGCTGAGCCACCAATGTGTAGTAGGCATGCTTCAGCTCAAAGTCATTCCTCTAAATGCAGGAGGACGGATCACAACTCTATTAGCATAGAACTGGTCTGGGCGGTTGTACTCGCCTAACGTTCTTCCACATCCAGCTTCTGCAGGGGCAATTTGCATCGCTGGTTCGACGATGACGGCGCCAGCCGCATCAAGTCTCTGCCTTGGGCGTTCCTTCTATTGCCTTGAAGGTCAACGAAGTCGCCTGCCTCGTTGCGTATCATGATCACAGGTTCCGCCATCTCGGTTTGCGTCTGGTGTCGATCGATACAAGCGCTGTCGGTCAACACTAAGGTAGGGTGTCGATCGATGCTCTCTGTGTCGATCGACGCTGAAGCAGACTTGCGGTTCGTACGTTCGAGACGGCCTAGTTCCTTGTGCAGTGCGATTAGTTCCTCTTCCTTGTTGCTTCTGGTACTAGGCATGAACCTGAAACAAAAGTTAGGAAACTAAATTAGTAACAAAAATAAAAACAAAACCTAGTCAAAATCCTAGTACTAGATTCCGTAGGCAGCTATTACTTCCCCGGCAACGGCGCCAAAAACTTAATAGGGCTCAGGTTTTACCCAAATAATCAACTACTGCAAGTGCACAGCAATGCAGTTGAAGTATAAGGGGTATCGAATCCTCAGGGAAGTAGATGCTACACTAATGGTTTCTAGGTTTAGATTATGCTAGGCGATTTATAATTAAGTAACCTAAAGACTTAAGCGAAATAAATAAATGAGTTTTAAAGCGATGTAAGTTCAGAGACAAAGGCGCTAGGCAAGGGTAATTATCAGGTTTGAATCCAAGAATGCAGAATCTAAGTTTATTAGGGATTTATTAAGGACAGTCTAGAACTCAAAACTCTAAGTTAAAACCAATTAACTCTCGTTGCAGAAGTTATCTATGCCTAGATTCCTAAATTTCAAATTTCTTTGCGAATTTAAACAATTAAGGCAAGCAATAAGAACATGTTCGATTTGTTCACAAAATATCTAAACCAAATCTCTTTGCGAATAGATCATTTGCTCACCTATGATTAGTTCAAGTTACTAATAATGCTCTCGCATCTATTAAATAACCTAAGGTTTGATTTCTAAGTAATCAATTCAGAAAATCAAGTTAAGCACAAATCAAGGTGAAGATCCAATTGATTTCCCTAATAATTCTAATGATTCTACAAACTCTTCATCAAACCCTAAATCACCCTAACCTAACTAGCAAACTACTCAGACATAATTATGCAAACACAAATCATGGTTGAAATAAATTGCATAAAAGAATAGAGAATGATACAGGGGTTCGAAATCTGGCTCAGATGAGTTAGAATTGTCTCCCCAAAAGCTCAGGATCAATCTCTCTCTAAGTCTCAAAAACAGAAAATAATGATAGGGTATTTGGCTAAACAATGCCTGGAAACTATTTATAGAAAGGGGATTTTTCGTCCAGGGGCAGACTTGTAATTCTTCAAGCTTGAGATGATTTTCTTTTTCTGATGGGAATTGGTAAACTCGGCCGACCTTCATTGGTGTCGATCGACACTGATGGTGTCGATCGACACTGATGGTGTCGATCGACACTCAGCTCGTCAATTCACTCTCTTTGACTTCATCACTTCGGCTGCTTCTCCAAAATGCTCCAAAATGTTCCATATTCTCCCATTTAGCTCCAAGTGTTCTCCATCCTGTAAAGACTCTAATAGGACTCTAAAACTAACAAAATACTCTATAAAAACACTTATACCATGGTTCAAAAACAGGTAAAAACCATGATATATCAGCATTCTACAAGGATTAGCTCATCGTTGCTTCCAATGCAAATGAATGCAGTTCCTACATGCAATGCAACTAGACTAAATCCTAAAATGCAAATGCAACCTCTAAATGACTTTCTTTTTGGAAAATTTTCAAAATTTTCAAATTTTTTTTTTTTTTGGTTTTTCTATGCCTTAAATGAATGCATGAGACTCAAGATGCATAAAAGGAAAATAAGACTCATAAAACATAATGTCAAATCTCTCAACCTCTCCCCCAAACTTAAATTACACAGTCCCTTGTGTAATAAAAGTCTAGAGGAGACCTCAATCAACATGACATAATACACAAGATGAAAAACTAAGAAAAATATTTACAAGGGAGGTGGAGGTACCTCAAAACTGTGAATAAGAGGATGATCCTAAGGAGAGCGATTGCTTGCTTGAGGAGGGAGATCGGCTCGGCTTTCTCTTCCTTGGACGTGCTTCGTAGGAGGAAGAGCGAGGTGGGTCTTCTTGGACCGGTTTCCTTGGGCGCATCTCGAATGAATGGCGCCTATCAAGGTCCGTTTCACTCTTTTCTTCATCCGCTTCCTCACCCGCATTGCTCGTGCCCTCTTGTCTACCCCTTGTGGAGGACTTTCCTTTGATGATGGTTTTCAGCCCTTTGACCGTCTTCTTCAAGTCCTTTACCGTCTCACCGAGCTTCTTGATAGCCCGGTCTTGATACTTGCTCCACCTTTTGAGAAGATCAATGTGTGCATGGGCTTCTCTCAATGCCGGGCTTGTCATTGAGTCTATGCAAGAGGCGAAGTAATACCTCTCGCTACCGTAGACCGGGCTTGAAGCTTGATCTTCGACCTCCATATCTTCTTCCTCTTCAAGAGCTTGGCTTGGGTCAAAGTCAAATGTTCCTCTCTTGGCAATGGAGTGAAGAGGGGGACTAATGGCCGGATTGTAGAGGTCCTCGTATGGGGGGGGGGGGCAAAGTCGATGTGGGCGATGTCTTGGAAGGAGGTGGCTTGCAAGTTCGGGAGACAAATCTTTGCTTCGTTTTTTGTGTCCACAGGGAACTTGTATGCGAACCGGTTGCCCAATCTTCCCGAGAGAAACATGGTCCTCCCAAGGTAAAAGATATCCATCCATTTGGGCTCTAGACCATCCGTCCCTAGCCGATGCCCACAAGCTTAAAGAATCGGGGTGATGATCCCTCCAATGCTGTGCTCGGGGTCCTTGTCCTTCATAGTGGCAACCCAATCTTGGTAAGAGAGCAGCTGCCTAACCAATAGGCTAACCATGCCGGCTCTCGTCCTATCTCCACGGACTCTTGTGCCTCCTCTTGTGTGAAAACCTGTGAATTTTGCAAGACCCACGTCTAGCAGCTCGAGCTCCTCCTTGGCGACTTTCCCGGCCTCCTTCCTTGCATAGAAGGTGTGAGCAAGAGCTTTGTGTGCATACCTCAAGGGCGGATGCCTTATCAAAGTTACCGTGCTTCCTCCCGGCTTGAATTTCCCAACCGCGATTGTCTCCCACAATCTCTTCAACTCACACTCATCAATGGTGAGCATCTTTGTTCTCCTCTCTCCTTCAAGGAATCCAAAGATCTTGTTGAGTTGGCGGAAGGTCATGGAGTACATGGTCCTATGTATCTTGAAGTTTATGTAGCCATGACCATGTAGCGGTGGCGAATCTTCACCATGATAATAGAAGTACGCGGCGAGGAAAGGCAAGAACTCACATGTCGCGAGCTTGTAAGCGGGACGAGCCATGGTGATGAACTTTGCCAAACCCATGTTCTTGAAGAGGGCTTGGAAGTCCTCATAGATTCCCAAGGCCCGAAGCGTCTGCTCATGCGGGTACTTCGTTGCCTTGAACCGGATGCTCATGTATGCCTTGAGGAGTTCCTCGGGTGAGAGCTTCTTCTTAGGGCCCTCTTGTGTGACCTTTGCCTTCCCCTTTTAGGCTCTCGTGACTGGCTTCTTTCTCCCTCCGAGCGTCAACTGCTCCTCCTCGCTACTGACTTCTCGGTCCTCAACTGCTTGCCTCTTCCCTTGGCTCTTCGATGACCTTGCTTGAGAGCTTGCCCCTTGTTTTGGTGTACCTCCTTTTTATCTTCCCATTGTTCCTACAAGAGAGACAAAGCTTGAAGAGAGAGTAAGCAACCCAATTTGAAGATCAAATAGCAGCAACTAGCAAGCAACAAACAAGATCAATGCCAAAAAAAATTCGAAACTTTTCCTAGTTTCACAAAATTTTCAAATCATCGAAATTCGAGTGCTACCTATTGCGAATCCATAAGCATGACTAATGCAAGCTAATGCAAGTGAAATCTATCAAACTTCAAGAGTTGAAATTAAATTTTCGGACCATGAACCCTATATGTCAAATTTTCAAAATTTGACCTCTGAAATCCTAATGTAGCACTCGAAACCTACTCCCTAACCATAATCAAGTAATGCCCAAGCCTCTAACAATCAATTCGAACATCCATAATCAAAAATCCCCAAACTTTCCACCATTAGAAGAAAAGATGAAAAGCTTGGTTTTTGGATTGATTACCTCATTAGTGGCTTGAAGGATGAACGAAATTGACTTAGAATCAATGAAAGCACAAGAAGTCTAGCAAGAGGCACTTGAAAATCAAGAGAGAGAGAGAGCCAAAAATCGTAAGTGTGTGTGTGGGGGCTAATTTTCGTGTTTCGGGAAAAAGAAGGGGCGTATCGAGCTTAGTAGTTCGATACATAGCTCGATACGCCTGCAGACGAGGCTTTTAAATAGCTCGATACAGAAGCCCGATACGGGGGTCAAACTCTTCCTGGCTTCGCCTGTATCGACCTTAGTAGGTCGATACAAACCCCCGATATGGCTCTGCCAAAATCCCTGTAAGAGCTGTATCGACCTTGGTAGGTCGATACGTAGCTCGATACAGTGCTAAAATTTCCTTGGCAAGCTTTCGCCCTTGGCTCAATTCCCTCAATCCAAACCTGTCATCCACAAACACTAGAAAACATATTACTGAATTAAAAGGTGAAAATATATATAAAGATAGACATGGGAATGCCTCCCAAGTGCGCTTGTTTAAAGTCACTAAGCTTGACTTTTCAAACTCTTAGGCGTGGGGGTGAACAAGGAGTGGAATTGGTTTTCCTCCTCCTTTCTTGATGTAAATGGTGCCTGCTCCAGCTTGCAGCACCTTCCTTTTCTTATTAGACTTCCTTGGTGACTTAGCTTCATGTTCAACAACCTTGATGCTATCAAACATTGCTAGAAGACTTTCACCATCAAAGCTTTGCCCGTTATACTCATTGTGATCAAGGGTTTCATCCTCACTCTTCATCACACTAGTGGGACCCATCAGCTGCTCCTTAGGTGGCTCTTCTTCAACTTCCTCCGGGTAACATGTGATTGTCCCACAAAGGCTCAAAACAGAAGGTTTCATAGGATAGGAGACCTTTGCATTCACATTCTTGAGAATCACCCTCTTGTTGATGAAATCTAGGCTTGCACCAGCTGTATTGAGGAAGGGTGTCCCTAGAAGAAGAGGTAGCTTCGCTGCTTGGACCATGTTCATCACAATGAAATCAGTTGGGACCAGACACTCCCCAACTTTCAATGGATAATCTTCTACAAGGCCCAGAGGTTGCCTTGAGGAAGCATCAATAAAGGTGATGTGTGATGAATACTTCTTCATAGTAGTGATCCCAAGGTTCTTGAACATTTCAAGGGACATGACATTGACACTTGAACCGGAATCACACAAGGCTTCTTCAACTTTCAAGTCCCCAAGAGAACAAGAAATCAAAAATTTTTGGTTACTGATTTAGTTTCTAATTTTTTGTTTTTCAGGTGCATGCTTAATCGCAGTACCAGAAGCAACAAGGACAAGAAACTAATCGCACTCAACCAGGAACTAGGCCGTCTCGAACGTACGAACCGAAAGACTGCCCGAGTATCGATCGACACCACCCATAGCATCGATCGATACCCCTTAGTGTCGATCGACATTACAGATAACATCGATCGACACCCTGCGCAGAACGAGATGGCAGAACCTGTGATTATGATTCATGACGAGGCTGGCAACTTCACGGATTTAGACGGCAATAGAAGAAACAATCGTGGACAAAGACTTGATGAGGCTGGTGTCGTCATCGTCGAACCAGCCATACAAATCGCCCCTGCAGAAGCTGGACTTGGAGGAACGCTTGGCGAATACAACCGCCCAGACCAGTTATATGCTAATAGAGCTGCGATCCGTCCTCCTGCATTCCAAAGGAACGACTTCGAGCTGAAGCCTGCTTACTTCACATTGGTGGCTCATCATCCCTTCCATGGTCTTCCTAATGAGCACCCTATGGACCATATTGAGCGATTCGAGGACTTGGCTTCCAACATTAAGGCTAATGGAGTGACTTATGACTATCTCTTCTGCAAGCTTTTCTCTTACTCGCTTGCTGGAGACGCGTCATACTGGCTGAAGCAGTTGGATCCAGGATCCCTGACTACTTGGGAAGACACAAAGAATGCATTCTTATGCAACTTCTTTGATGACGTAAGGTCCGAAGAGCTGAGAACAAAGATCACTGCATTTTCCCAAGGATCCACTGAAGCATTCAAAGCTTCTTGGGTGAGATTCAAGGCTTACCAGAGAGATTGCCCTCATCACGGTTTCAGCGAGCCACAGCTCATTGGAATCTTTTACCACGGGATCGATTGGAGGTACCAGATGGCTCTAGGCGCTGCGAGCAATGGCAACTTCAACACCAGATACCCTGAGGACGCGATGGTGCTTATAGAGAATTTGGCCTCTTGCAACAGCACCAAAAATGCAGACTTTGAGAGAAGACAAAACGCTGGGGTAACTGGAGGAAGCCAGATAGCTGAGGTGAACAGGAAGCTAGATCTCTTGGTGGGCAAGAAGCAAGTACACTTTGCTAATGAAGTAGAGACGTTCGAACCAAATGAAGATTGTGAAGAAGAGGATGTCAACTACATTAATGGAGGTGATTTTCAAGGCCAAAGGTTTGGGAACCAACAAGGGAATATGAGTTTCAATGGGAATTATCAGAAGAGCTCCTACACAGGATACCAAAACTCTTCTGGTTACACTCAAAAGCCCCCATTCCAGAACAGCAACTACACAAGGAACTATGGTTCATCTTCCTACCAAAAGCCTCTTGCATAAGACAATAAAGTGGAGTCTATGCTAGAGAAACTTTTGGAAGGACATCAGAAGATAACAGTGGATTTCAATGACAAGATTGATTCACTGTACCAAGACCTGAACGGGAAGATTGAAAGCTTAGCCTCTCATGTGAAGAAGCTGGATGTTCAAGTTGCTCAAACTGCAGGAGCTGTTAACAGGCAAAAAGGATTTCTTCCAGGAAAGACTGATACTAATCCCAAACGCCATGTGAACTCCATCACATTGAGGAATGGAAAGAACCTTCAGCCTGTGAATACCTGAGAGCTTAGTGTTGAAGAATTCGAGGAGCTTGAAGATGTTGAAGATGCTGCGGAGCCAGTGTCGATCGACACCTCTAAAGAGTGTCGATCAACACCCATGGAGAAGGCAGACAGATCGAACAAACCCGACGCGAAAGACTCGACACCAAGAGGGTGTCGATCGACGCTCCTCTCTGACCAAATCAAGCCAAGACAACGAAAGATGCAGCAGAAAGAGTCTACAAACCGAAGATTCCTTTCCCCTTGATACCAAAGAAGTCTAAGAAGGTGCTACTTGATGCCAGATGCAAGGCTATCATGGATAGACTAGTGGTTAAAATTCCCTTGATGGATGCCATTAGAACTACTCCAGTGATAAAGAGATACTTAAAGTGGATGATGACAAAGAACATGGACATGGAGGAAGGAGTGATGATGATATGAGAGCAAGTTAGTGTTGTCATTCAGAACAGGCTTCCAGAAAAGCTCTCAGATCCTGGAAGTTTTGTTCTTGATTGTTCCATCTTTTCAGACAAGTTTGGGAGATCTCTGTGTGACTTAGGATCAAGTGTCAACTTGATGCCTCTTTCAGTTGCTCTCCGGTTAGATATGACAGACTTCAAAGCCACCAGAATCTCCTTAGTTCTTGCTGATCGCTCTGTCAGGATCCCTGAAGGTGTCTTGGAAGATGTTCCTATCAAAGTGGGAGATTGCTTGATTCCCACAGACTTTGTGGTATTAGCTTATGATGAGGAACCCAAAGACCCTCTCATACTTGGGAGACCATTCTTGGCTACAGCTGGTGCCATCATTGACGTGAGAAAGGGGAGGATTGCGCTGAATGTTGGTGACTTGGTGATGAATTTCGACATGGAGAAGCTGATGAAGAGACCTACCATTGATGGACATAAATTCTATGTCGATTCACTCACCAATCTTGCTGAAGAGATTTTCCAAGAGGACCATCCTACAGATCCTTTGGAAAGAGCCTTGACCACTTCTATGACAGAAGCTGAAGACCTAGACGACGCTGATGCTGGATACGCGAAGCTGATGGACGCAAGTGAGCAAGTGCTGCAGTTAGTCGCTCAAGAGGATTGGTGTCGATCGACACCAACACATGGTGTCGATCGACACTCTGCGAAATCTGCGACACCTGCAACATTGGCAGACTGGAGCGAAGTCAAGGCACCTCAAGTTGAGCTTAAACAGCTCCCTGTCGGGCTAAGGTACGCATTTCTTGGTCCTAGATCGACTTATCCTGTTATTGTGAATGCTTCCTTGAACAATGCATAGCTCACTTTATTGCTAAACAAGCTGCGCAAGTATCGCAAGGCTCTTGGTTATTCTCTTGATGACATTTCAGGTATCTCACCAGACTTGTGCATGCATCGGATTCACCTTGAGGATGAGACAAAGTCATCCATTGAACACCAAAGGAGGCTGAATCTGAACCTGAAAGAAGTCGTCAAGAAGGAGATCATGAAGTTATTGGAGGCAAGGATCATCTATCCCATTTCAGACAGTGCTTGGGTTAGTCCGGTTCATGTGGTTCCTAAGAAAGGAGGAGTCACAGTGGTGAAGAATGAGAAGAACGAGCTGATTCCCACAAGGATTGTGACTGTGATGAGGACATCGACCTAGCCGAGACCAACGAGCTTGTACCGACGGTCAAGTCCTCACCAATGACACGGTCCAAGACCAGGAGGTTTAGAGAAGGGTTCAATGTAGCTATGGAGACCCTCCTGAACACAATGGAGCTGGGAGACACGTTCAGAAATCCACAACCACAAGCCAGCCTCAAAGATAGTTCCAAAGCACCCGAAATGGACATATTGGAGGATTTTGCAAGGCTGAGCCTCAAAGATGACCAGCCTCGAACAAATCAAGGTATGTTTGATTACTTGACAGATAATGGAGTCCAAAACAGCAAGAATCTCGTGGAGATCACGTCTCAGCCTCAAGATACTGCGGAAACAAGCCTTGAAGCCGAGAGAGAGCAAATGGAGCAAGAAGACGTTTTGGGAGCTAACCACGGGAAGACACTTAAAGATTACTATCATCTCGACTTCACTGGACATCAAGAAGATGGAATCATCAAGAAGCCAGCATGAAACAGACCAGGACCAGACGCAACCATCAATAGAGCATTTCCGGTCATTGCGTGCCAAAACCAGGTATACTCAATTTATACAATTTGTGCAACTAATCAGACTTGTCCCAGTGGTTCTTAGCTCATCCAAGAGACCAAGGTGCGAGCCCCAGAGAAAGGCCACGAGAATAGGCTTAGTTATTTTAGTTCTTTTTTTGTTTAATGAACTTTCCTTTTTTGGATGTATTTTCTCTTTTTGCGTTTTGTTTAGTTCCGTAGGCTTTATGTTGTCGTTTTCTTTTTATTTCCGGCCTTAGGGCTAGCTGACGAGCTATTTATAAAGCTCCCCTGTAGCATTGTATCTTTGGTTACCCTACAATTATCAATAAAATAACGCAGTTCAACCTTAAGCTCAAGCCGCCGCTTGTTCTTGTTCTTGCTTGTTCTTAGCGTGTGGATTCACCTAAGTCTAAGTGTTTGTGCAGTATCAGAGATCCCTCATCCCTCTGTGGTGCCATTCGATCCACCGTCACTTCCCCTATAATCGTCCAACAAGAGAGAGCGTGAAAGCCAGCTTGTTTGACACCATCTCGGCTCAAGTCTTAAGGAATCAAGCCTTGTTCTATCATCACCATCCATTGATCTATAAGAGAGAGCGTGAAAGCCAGCTTATAGATCCCATCTTCCGCCTGCCTTTAAGACTCACACCGAGTCTTATATCATCTGGTATCAGAGCCAAAGGTTCTGCCTTTGGTTTTTCTACCCCTATCCTTTTAGATTCATTGTTTCTGTTTCAGTTTATTTGAGTTTCTGTTTTGTTTCATCAAAATAAAACCCATAAAAATCGTGGTTGCTTGTTTCATTAGGTTGTTTAGTTTCTGTTTAATCCAAAAAAATAAAAATAAAAAGAAAACCACAAAAGAATCATTTCTGTTTTGCTTGTTGGTTTTGTTTATTTGCTTCCATTAAACCCTAAAACCCATAAAAAACGTTTTCATTTTGTTAAGTTGCTAGTTTCTTTGTTTCTGTTGCATTAGTCTCATTTCATAAACCATAAAATCATAAAAGTTTGTTTCTAGAGTTGCTGTTTGGGAATTAGTTTTGTTTAAACAGTTATAGCATCCGCTTGATTGTTTAAGTAGACTAGTTGTTCCTGTCTTGTTGAGTTTTATTTGCCGTGGTGCTTTGATCTGTTTGCTAAGTTTTGCAAGGTTTAGCAACTACAAGGGCAACATGACGGATGGAGAAGGAGTTCCCCAAGATGATGTGCTACAAATGATGGCAGCAATGAGGGAGGAGCTGAGAAACATGGGCCAGCAAATGGGCACCATGCGACAAGAATTTGGTGAAAGGATTGACCGAATGGAGGTTCAACCACCAAGGAGAGCTCCGATCAGAGGAGAGCCTCTACGACANTCTTTTGTTAGTTTTCGAGTCCTTTCTGAGTCTTTATAGGCTGGACTACGTTTGGAGCATAATTGGAGATTCTGAAGCTTTTTGGAGCATTCTGCAAGAAGCTGCGAAGTGATGAAGTCAGAAGAGTGGAATTACGCACAGGGTGTCGATCGACACCAGACAAGACCGACGCATTGTTCGGACTTCCATCAGAAAAAGGAAATTGGCCAAGCTTTGAAGAATTACAAGATTGCCCCTGGACAAAAATCCTCTTCTATAAATATAGTTTTTCAGCCATTGTTTAGGCTACACTTTATTTTACCAATTATTTTAGAGAGAGATTTATAAATAGTTTTTGGAGAGAAGAATTTGTCTCCCTTAGAGCAAATTTGGAACTCACTTATTTATTCTATTGATTTCTTTCATGCTTTCTATTCAAGTTATGATTTCTGTTTCATTGATCATGTCTGAGTAGTTTGCTTGTTAGGTTTAGGGATTTTCAAAGGTGATTAATGAATTGTTAGGTCGAATTGAATTGTTAGGATAAAATCATTAGAGTTCTTCATCTGGATTTGTGTTTAATGCTTATTCTAGCTCCGCGACCTAGAATCTGATCTTAGGTTAATTAATAGATGCGAGAATATTATTGATTGCCTGAACTAGTGTTAGATGAGCAAAATACCTATTCGCAAAGAGATTTGGTTTAGGATTTTGTGAACAATTGAACCTGATATTAATGCTTGTCTGAATTGTTTGAATTCGCAAAGAGATTTGGTTTTCTGGAATTTAGGCATAGATAATCTTCGCAGCGAGAGTTGGTTGATTTTACATTAGTGTTTCAAGTTTAAGAACAGTGCTTAATAATTCCTAACATTCGCCTAGACCTAGAATTTAGATCACCTGAGAATTTCTCTGAACCTAGCGTTTCGTCTCCTGAACTTACATCGTTTTTAATTGCTTTCTGTGTTTACTTTTATTAGAATTTTTGATTTGAAAACAGTAGAGTAGGAACAAATAATAGGAGTATGTTACAAAAAAAAAAAAAAAAAAAAAAGAAGAGTAAAGTTACAAATACTGTAGGTTTATTAAAATGATGATTAGTTTCAAAAGTAATGTAAAATTGATTTCTAGTATTAGAATTTTGTCTAGGTTTTTATTTTTGTTTTTGTTACTGATTTAGTTTCTCATCTTTGGTTTCAGGTGCATGCCCAGTACCAGAAGCAACAAGGAAGAGGAACTAATCCCATTGAACCAGGAGCTCGGTCATCTCGAACGCACAAACCGAGCATCTGCTCGAGCGTCGATCGACACAAGAGGTGCAACGATCGACACCATACCTTAGTGTCGACCGACACCTCTTGTATCGATCGACACCAGACGCAGACGGAGATGGCAGAACGTTTGGTTATGATACGCGACGCGGATGGCAACTTAACCGACCTACAGGGCAATAGAAGGAACGCCCAAGGCCATAGAATTGATGAGGCTGGCGCCATCATCGTCGAAGCTGCAGAAGCTGGACGTGGAAGAACATTAGGCGAGTACAACCGCCCAGACCAGTTCTATGCTAATAGAGCTGCAATTCGTCCTCCTGCCTTCCAGAGGAATGACTTCGAGCTGAAGCCTGCTTACTACACGCTAGTGGCTCAGCATCCCTTCCATGGTCTTCCTAATGAGCACCCTATGGACCACGTTGAGAGATTTGAGGACTTAGCCTCAAGCATCAAGGCTAATGGAGTAACATATGATTATCTCTTCTGCAAGCTTTTCCCTTACTCGCTTGCTGGAGATGCATCATACTGGCTGAAGCAGCTGCCACCAGGATCCTTGACTACATGGGAAGATACAAAGAATGCATTCCTTTGCAATTTCTTTGATGATGCGAGATCCGAGGAGCTGAGGATGAAGATCACTACATTCTCTCAAGGACCCACTGAAGCCTTCAAAGCTTCTTGGGTGAGGTTCAGATCTTACCAGAGGGACTGTCCACATCATGGATTCAGCGAGCCGCAGCTTATCAGTATCTTTTACCGAGGGATCGATTGGAGGTACCAGATGGCCCTTGATGCTGCGAGCAATGGCAACTTCAACACAAAATTTTCAGAAGGTGCGGTAGAGCTTATAGAGAATTTGGCCTCTAGTAACAGCACCAAGAACGCAGACTTCGAAAGAAGACAACACGCTGGAGTGAATGGAGGAGCCCATATCGCTGAAGTCATCAGAAAGCTGGACAACGTACACAATCTCTTGGTGGGAAAGAGGCAAGTTCAGTTTGCTGCAGAAGTGGAGACCTTTGAGCCAGAACAAGAGGAGGTTAACTTCATCAATGGTGCTGGATTTCAAGGTCAAAGGTTCAGCAATCAGCAAGGCTATGGTTCTTTTTACCAGAAGCCTTTTCAGAACAACAACTTCCAGAGAAGCTATGGTTCTTCTTCTTACCAGAAGCCTCCTGCACAAGACAACAAGATGAAATCTATGATAGAACAGCTTCTAGAAGGGCAACAGAAGATGACAGTGGCCTTTAATGGGAAGATTGACACATTATATCAAGATGTGACTGGAAAGATGGACGCCATGTACCAAGACTTGAATGGGAAATTTGAATCTCTGAACAACCATGTCAAGAAATTGGATGTTCAAGTTGCTCAAACCGCAGAAGCTGTTCATAGGCAAGAAGGATTTCTTCCTGGGAAGACTGATACAAATCCCAGACGCCATGTGAATGCAATCACGACAAGGAGTAGAAGCAAGATGGAACCA
>JAHZTW010000003.1:31668984-31687858 GCA_020283515.1 Alliaria petiolata
TGCTAAAACATGCTAATTTATGAGTATATCAACTCCCCCAAACTTGCCTTTTGCTTGCCCTCAAGCAAACAAACATGACAAATCCAAGAGAGAGGTTTGAAGGTGGGAGCTCATCATCCAAAAATGCCAACAAATACATTCAACTCAATGTCCTAGTTCTTAATTTTAAGGTGCATTTGAATTCATCCAATTCCAAAAGAGTTAGCCATGCCCATCTCAACAATCAAATGCACTAAGATTTCGATCTAGATAAGCCTCCCTATCAAACCAACTCTTTAACATTTATTAAGTGCAAACCGTGGATCATGACAATGCAATGCAAGTGAATTCATTTGGCTAAGGGACTAGGCCTTGAGATAAAAATGATCTCAACTCATAAGGTTTCAAATTCGCATAAGGGTTTCTCTCTAAAAGGATTAAACTTTATACATAATGCTAAAGGTAAAAGACAAGTGATGCATACAAGACTAGACTCTCATCTACCCAAAATGCTATCAAATGTCCTATACCCCTCTCATTCAACTTCTTTAAAGCTCACTCAACCCTCTAAGACTACCCTTTTCCCAAGGCTTTTTGTGCCTTGCTAAACCCATGAATCTCATAAATCACTTCTTCTTCTTATAGTACTTAAGGGGAAACTTCTTCAACCTTTAACTCATGGCGAATGGTGTGATCTTTTAATGATCTAGCTCTTCTTTTTACAATTAGGTAGCCCTTTTCTCTTTCTTTAGCTTCTTAGCCTCTTTTGATTTTTCCTTTTCTCTTACCAAGGCTACCTAATTCTCTTTACACTTAGAGCTATCCTTTTCCTTTTCAAACACAAGATCCACCATTTCAAACCATGCTTCCCTTATTCGCCTTTCAAGCCTCTTTCATTCCCTTCCTTCCTACTTACCTTCACAACCCATCATGCCAAAATGCAAGCATACAATCTAAAATGGGTGCTAAAACATGCTAATTTATGAGTATATCACCGGGGTAAAATTTGAAATATTAGATTTCCTTTTTTCGTCTAGGGATTGGATTGATTGATCTGGCTTTTAAATGGTCGATCCAATGTCGAACGGTCGATCCAAAATAGTCTGGCATTGCTTGTTGATGTTGGATCAATAGATCTATGAGTGGATCGATCGATCCGATAAGTTTCTGGACTTTTCTGCACATGTTTCTTCTGCTCACCAGGCTGGACAGGTTTCACGAAAACTGGTATAACTTTTGATCGCACCGTTGGATCGACTTACAACTACTTCCAAAAGAAAGCAAACTAAAACCCCTAGTTTGTGCCAAACTTTCAGCTTGATCCATCGGTGGAAAGGGCTTCAACGAATGTTAAACTTCAGACATCTCTGCATAGTTCTGCATCCATTTATGTTCGTTTGCACCCAAAATGACTTCTTTTCACCCAAAGCGACCTAAAACCTGAAAAGACTCAATAAAGGACTGAAAGACTTTAAAAACACACTTTGACTCGAAAAACCATTTAAAACCTTTGTTAGAACGCGTCAAAAACGTAATACATCAGTAATACTAAATAAGAAAAAATTAAAATTAAAATTTACATAACAACTGCATATATAAGTATATTAGTAAATAAAAATGTAATAGCAATCAAAGTATTTATAACTAATCATAAGATAAGATTCTAACGCTTATGGATATTCAAACTTATTGATATGTGGATAAAAATCTTATTTACAAGGCTCATTTACAATATAAAGGATTCAATCTATAATATATCCATATTTTTCAAAACCTTCCAAGTTTTTGTTTCCAATACGAGTTTTAAAAGTTATTTTTGACTTAAACTAATTGTAAATTTCTGATGGATTATATTTAATTATTGTTAAAGTTTTGGAACTAAATGATGAATATTTTATATTTGGATCTTTTTCGTACTTGAAATTGGCAAGATATAGCTTTTTTGCTAGTGTTTATAAGAAAAATTGATAGAAAAATTAGACGAGAGAAGAAAATTTGTAGTTAGAAAAATATTTTGACAATTAAATATCAATTTACTCAATCAAATTAATATAACCAGTTCACTATTTAAGCAATTTTAGGGATTGAAACACAATGAGTCCACAAATCATCTCTCTTCTTCAAGTATTGGGTTTCGTTGGCAACTAAGTGAGTTCTGTCTGCAATGTATTTGATAAGCGTATCGTGACACAATTTTCCTTATTCGATAAGATCGTGGCAACATGCATCAACGATGGTTCCATTACCAAAGACAACACCGATAATATCCAACGCACACTTAGGCGAGATTTTAAGAAGGCAAGTATCCCATAATAGTTTTGCTTCATCTTCTTCGATAGAGAAAGCAGGAACAAACGCACACACCAAAGCTATAACAATGCAAAGAGCAGTCATTTGGGAGGTAATTTTAGTCATGTCCGCTAACTTTTTAGAAATTGGTGACTTATTTTTATGGTATATAAAGAATGTTTTGTTTTGTTATTTTAGAAATGAAAGTAGGTAACCTATTTATAAGTGATTCAAAACCCAAGCACATCTATCCAACGTATTTTAAAGTAAACGTCATACACTAATGCAATTTAACGTAAAAGTAATAATACTATGAATGCTATTTTTATTATTTTCACTATCATCATTAGACTTAAAAAAAACATATTTTTAAAGTTTAATTTGTCTCAACACTTTGAGTCATATTATTAGATATCATTGTTAGACTTAGTATAAAAATGATTTTTATTAAAAATAATATATAATGGGTAAATTTTAATTAAATTAAATATACTTAACAAAAATTTATTCAAAACAAAAACACACATAATCATCATATAAGGATTATTTTAGGTTAATGTTACATGGAATATATCAAACAAGTAAAACATACATTTTAACAAAAAATATTTATAAATATCATTTAATGTTCGGTTAAAATACAACAAAAATGAAAATATTAATTGAAGGTGTTTTTCTTAAGCTTTGATAAGATCTAAAAAAGTATTCCTAAAAAATTATAGAACATACTAAATTTTTATATTTAAAAAAGAAATAATTATACATTAAAATAATATAATGATCACACTTCAAAAGATATTTCATAATCTCTTCCATTCCGTGATTATCTAAAACCTTTATTATAAAGAGAGATGGGCGTTCAAGATTGTGCAACCTAACAAGTAAAGAAATTCTTAACACCAAGTATATTATAATTTAAGAATAACCTCAAATGACTACATAAAACTTTATTCAAAAGTTATACATTTTGAAACAGTAACAACAAAGTATAACATTCGTATTTACAAAGCTACGGGAGTTTTAGTTTGAAATTTTTTTAAACAAAAGCATATTAATACATATTGGAACTATCTGCTCCATATATTATTTTATAAACATGTAATTGATATACCAAGTTTTAACCCTACAAAAACTATTGCAAGTGCACAACAAGTATTGCAGTAATGTAAGGATCGAATCCATAAAGACCAAGTGTCACACTATGATTATTTAGAATGAAACTAAGTTAGAACAGCAATATTGTTTGTTGGTTGCAAGTATGAAACGAAAATAACTAAGCAACGGTGTAAAGCTCAATTAAATAAGCATTGGGTCAAGGGCAAGTTAACCGGAATTTGGAGATCATGAACCAAACAATTATTTAGGAAACAAATACGCGCAAGTATCGAACTCAAACATGAATGTTTAACCAATCCACTTTCGAGGTATCAATCACTTCATCTAACAACCTAAGATTCTAAACTATCGTTTGAACTTAGAATACTAAACAAGCACTGGCGCGGAAGTTCGATTTGTTCACCTATCGCCTTAGCATCAGCTTTCGTTGGCTAAGGACAATCCTTTCGCCTATGTTCTATCAAGATATCTATAACACTTTTGATGAATAAATTAAACCATAAATCAGAGAGTGTGTCATCAATTCAGCCTAAGCAATGAACACAACGATAGACGGAGACAACAGATGAATAATCCCTATCTATGTCTAATTCAATGATTTATAAATTCATTTAAAACCCTTAACCTAAATATGGAACTACTCAGCCATGGAAGCAGAGAACAAGCAAAGAGATGAAGAAAAATTAATAATCAATAGATAAGAAATCCAAAGGGGTTTAGAAATCTTCCCCAGAGATGCAGACACTCCTCTCTCCAAGCTTACAAAGTTCCAAAACCAAAAATCTCAATAGAAAAGAAATCATTCTCCAAAAGCAGCTAAAATAATGTATAAAAAGGTCTACGATAGAGAAAGATTGATTTAGGATGATTCCGGGGTAAAATATGAAATATTAGATTTTTTTTTTTTCGTCTAGGGATTGGATCGCTTGATCTGGTTTTTGAATGGTCGATCCAATGTCGAACGGTCGATCCAAAATCGTCTGGCATTGCTTGTTGATGTTGGATCAATCGATCTATGAGTGGATCGATCGATCCGATAAGTTTCTGGACTTTTCTGCACATGTTTCTTCTGCTCACTAGGCTGGACAGGTTCACGAAAACTGGTATAACTTTTGATCGCACCGTTGGATCGACTTCCAACAATTTACAAAAGAAAGCAAACTAAAACCCCTAGTTTGTGCCAAAATTTCAGCTAGATCCATCGGTGGAAAGGGCTCCAACGAATGTTAAACTTCAGACATCTCTGCATAGTTCTGCATCCATTTATGTTCGTTTGCACCCAAAATGACTTCTTTTCACCCAAAGCGACCTAAAACCTGAAAAGACTCAATAAAGGACTGAAAGACTTTAAAAACACACTTTGACTCGAAAACCCATTTAAAACCTTTGTTAGAACGCGTCAAAAACGTAATACATCAGTAATACTAAATAAGAAAAAATTCAAATTAAAATTTACATAACAACTGTATATATAAGTATTTATAAGTAAATAAAAAGGTAATATCCATCAAAATATTTATCACTAATCATAAGATAAGATTCTAATGCTTATAGACATTCAAACTTATTGATATGTGGATAAAAATCTTATTTTCAAAGCACATTTACAATATAAAGGATTCAATCTATAATATATCTGTATTTTTTGCAACCTTTCAAGTTTTTCTTTCCAATACGAGTTTTAAAAGTTATTTTTGACTTAAAAGAATTTTAAATTTCTGTTGTATTATATTTAATTAATGCTAAATTTATGGAACTAGATGATGAGAATTTATATTTGGATCGTTTTCCTACTTGAAATTGGCAAGATATAGCTTTTTTGCTAGTGTTTTTAAGAAAAATTGATAGAAAAATTAGACAAAAATATTTGCCTAAAAATTCAAATAATAAATGAATGTAAACTCATTTCAAAATATTACATGGAATTTTGAATATTTTATTTTTTGATTATTTTGACAACCCTCGATGGATAACTTTTTTTACTCTAAAATTGAGTAGAGAATTGTACATTTTTGATAATATTTTGTAAATATATTTCGATTGATAGTATATTTATATGTCATAATAGCCGAGAGAAGAATATTCGTTGTTAGAAAAATATTTTGGCAATTAAATATCAATTTACTCTATCAAATTAATATAATCATTTCACATTTTAAGCAATTTTAGGGATTGAAACACAATGAGTCCACAAATCATCTCTCTTCTTCAAGTATTGGGTTTCGTTGGCAACTAAGTGAGGTCTATCTGCAATGTATTTGATAAGCGTATCGTGACACACTTTTCCTTCTTCGACAAGATCGTGGCAACACGCATCAGCGATTGTTCCATTGCCAAAGACAACACCGATAATATCCAACGCACACTTAGGCGAGATTTTAAGAAGGCAAGTATCCCATAATAGTTTTGCTTCATCTTCTTCGATAGAGAAAGCAGGAACAAACGCACACACCAAAGCTATAACAATGCAAAGAGCAGTCATTTGGGAGGTAATTTTAGTCATGTCCGCTAACTTTTTAGAAATTGGTGACTTATTTTTATGGTATATAAAGAATGTTTTGTTTTGTTATTTTAGAAATGAAAGTAGGTAACCTATTTATAAGTGATTCAAAACCCAAGCACATCTATCCAACGTATTTTAAAGTAAACGTCATACACTAATGCAATTTAACATAAAGGTAATAATACTACGAATGCTATTATTATCATTTTCACTATCATCGTTAGACTTTAAAAAACATATTCTTAAAATTTAATTTGTGTCAACACTTTGAGTCAGATTATTAGATATCATTGTTAGACTTAGTATAAAAATGATTTTTATTAAAAATAATATATAATGGGTAAATTTTAATTAAATTAAATATACTTAACAAAAATTTAATCAAAACAAAAACACACATATTCATTATATAAGGATTATTTTAGGTTAATGATACATTGAATATATCATACAAGTAAAACATACATTTTAACAAAAATTATTTATAAATATCATTTAATGTTCGGTTAAAATACAACAAAAATGAAAATATTAATTGAAGGTGTTTTTCTTAAGCTTTGATAATATCTAAAAAGTTATTCCTGAAAAATTATAAAACATTTTAAATTTTTGTATTTTAAAAAAATATATTTATACATTAAAATAATATAATAATCACTCTTCAAAATATATTTCATAATCTCTTCCATTCCGTGATTATCTAAAACCTTTATTATAAAGAGAGATGGGCGTTCAAGATTGTGCATCCTAACAAGTAAAGAAATTCTTAACAAGAAGTATATTATAATTTAGGATAACCTCAAACGACTAAATAAAACTTTATTCAAAAGTTATACATTTTGAAACAGTAACAACAAAGTATAACATTCGTATTTACAAAACTACGGGAGTTTTAGTTTGAAATTTTTTTAAACAAAAAGCATATTAATACACATTGGAACTATTTGCTCCATATATTATTTTATAAACATGTAATTGATATACCAAGTTTTAATCCTACAAAAACTATTGTAAGTGCACAACAAGTATTGCAGTAATGTAAGGATCGAATCCAAAAGGACAAAGTGTAACACTATGATTATTTAGAATAAAACTAAGTTAGAACAGCAATATTGTTTGTTGGTTGCAAGTATGAAACGAAAATAACTAAACACCGGTGTAAAGCTCAATTAAATAAGCATTGGGTCAAGGGCAAGTTAACCGGAATTTGGAGATCATGAACCACACAATTATTTAGGAAACAAATACGCGCAAGTATCGAACTCAAACATGAATGTTTAACCAATCCACTTTCGAGGTATCAATCACTTTATCTAACAACCTAAGATTCTAAACTATCGTTTGAACTTAGAATACTAAACAAGCACCGGCGCAGAGGTTCGATTTGTTCACCTCTCGCCTTAGCATCAGCTTTCGTTGGCTAAGGACAATCCGTTCGCCTATGTTCTATCAAGATATCTATAACACTTTTGATGAATAAATTAAACCATAAATCAGAGAGAGTGTGATCAATTCAGTCTAAGCAATGAACACTACGATAGACGGAGACAACAGATGAATAATCCCTATCTATGTCTAATTCAATGATTTATAAATTCATTTAAAACCGTTTACCTAAATATGGAACTACTCAGACATGGAAGCAGAGAACAAGAAAAGAGATGAAGAGAAATTAATAATCAATAGATAAGAAATCCAAAGGGGTTTAGAAATCTTCCCCAGAGATGAAGACACTCCTCTCCCGAAGCTTACAAAGTTCCAAAAGCAAAAATCTCAATAGAAAAGAAAGCATTCTCCAAAACCAGCTAAAATAATGTATAAAAAGGTCTACGATAGAGAAAGATCAATTTAGGATGATTCCGGGGTAAAATATGAAATATTAGATTTCTTTTTTTTCGTCTAGGGATTAGATCGATTGATCTGGTTTTTGAATGGTTGATCCAATGTCGAACGGTCGATCCAAAATCGTCTGGCATTGCTTGTTGATGTTGGATCAATCGATCCGATAAGTTTCTGGACTTTTCTGCACATGTTTCTTCTGCTCACCAGGCTGGACAGGTTTCACGAAAACTGGTATAACTTTTGATCGCACCGTTGGATCGACTTCCAACCACTTCCAAAAGAAAGCAAACTAAAACCCCTAGTTTGTGCCAAAATTTCAGCTTGATCCATCGGTGGAAAGGGCTTCAACGAATGTTAAACTTCAGACATCTCTGCATAGTTCTGCATCCATTTATGTTCGTTTGCACCCAAAATGACTTCTTTTCACCCAAAGCGACCTAAAACCTGAAAAGACTCAATAAAGGACTGAATGACTTTAAAAACACACTTTGACTCGAAAAACCATTTAAAACCTTTGTTAGAGCGCGTCAAAAACGTAATACATCAGTAATACTAAATAAGACAAAATTAAAATTAAAATTTACATAACAACTGCATATATAAGTATATTAGTAAATAAAAAGGTACTAGCGATCAAAGTATTTATCACTAATCATAAGATAAGATTCTAACGCTTATGGATATTCAAACTTATTGATATGTGGATAAAAATCTTATTTACAAGGCTCATTTACAATATAAAGGATTCAATCTATAATATATCCATATTTTTCAAAACCTTCCAAGTTTTTGTTTCCAATACGAGTTTTAAAAGTTATTTTTGACTTAAACTAATTGTAAATTTCTGATGGATTATATTTAATTATTGTTAAAGTTTTGGAACTAAATGATGAATATTTTATATTTGGATCTTTTTCGTACTTGAAATTGGCAAGATATAGCTTTTTTGCTAGTGTTTATAAGAAAAATTGATAGAAAAATTAGACGAGAGAAGAAAATTTGTAGTTAGAAAAATATTTTGACAATTAAATATCAATTTACTCAATCAAATTAATATAACCAGTTCACTATTTAAGCAATTTTAGGGATTGAAACACAATGAGTCCACAAATCATCTCTCTTCTTCAAGTATTGGGTTTCGTTGGCAACTAAGTGAGTTCTGTCTGCAATGTATTTGATAAGCGTATCGTGACACAATTTTCCTTATTCGATAAGATCGTGGCAACATGCATCAACGATGGTTCCATTACCAAAGACAACACCGATAATATCCAACGCACACTTAGGCGAGATTTTAAGAAGGCAAGTATCCCATAATAGTTTTGCTTCATCTTCTTCGATAGAGAAAGCAGGAACAAACGCACACACCAAAGCTATAACAATGCAAAGAGCAGTCATTTGGGAGGTAATTTTAGTCATGTCCGCTAACTTTTTAGAAATTGGTGACTTATTTTTATGGTATATAAAGAATGTTTTGTTTTGTTATTTTAGAAATGAAAGTAGGTAACCTATTTATAAGTGATTCAAAACCCAAGCACATCTATCCAACGTATTTTAAAGTAAACGTCATACACTAATGCAATTTAACGTAAAAGTAATAATACTATGAATGCTATTTTTATTATTTTCACTATCATCATTAGACTTAAAAAAAACATATTTTTAAAGTTTAATTTGTCTCAACACTTTGAGTCATATTATTAGATATCATTGTTAGACTTAGTATAAAAATGATTTTTATTAAAAATAATATATAATGGGTAAATTTTAATTAAATTAAATATACTTAACAAAAATTTATTCAAAACAAAAACACACATAATCATCATATAAGGATTATTTTAGGTTAATGTTACATGGAATATATCAAACAAGTAAAACATACATTTTAACAAAAAATATTTATAAATATCATTTAATGTTCGGTTAAAATACAACAAAAATGAAAATATTAATTGAAGGTGTTTTTCTTAAGCTTTGATAAGATCTAAAAAAGTATTCCTAAAAAATTATAGAACATACTAAATTTTTATATTTAAAAAAGAAATAATTATACATTAAAATAATATAATGATCACACTTCAAAAGATATTTCATAATCTCTTCCATTCCGTGATTATCTAAAACCTTTATTATAAAGAGAGATGGGCGTTCAAGATTGTGCAACCTAACAAGTAAAGAAATTCTTAACACCAAGTATATTATAATTTAAGAATAACCTCAAATGACTACATAAAACTTTATTCAAAAGTTATACATTTTGAAACAGTAACAACAAAGTATAACATTCGTATTTACAAAGCTACGGGAGTTTTAGTTTGAAATTTTTTTAAACAAAAGCATATTAATACATATTGGAACTATCTGCTCCATATATTATTTTATAAACATGTAATTGATATACCAAGTTTTAACCCTACAAAAACTATTGCAAGTGCACAACAAGTATTGCAGTAATGTAAGGATCGAATCCATAAAGACCAAGTGTCACACTATGATTATTTAGAATGAAACTAAGTTAGAACAGCAATATTGTTTGTTGGTTGCAAGTATGAAACGAAAATAACTAAGCAACGGTGTAAAGCTCAATTAAATAAGCATTGGGTCAAGGGCAAGTTAACCGGAATTTGGAGATCATGAACCAAACAATTATTTAGGAAACAAATACGCGCAAGTATCGAACTCAAACATGAATGTTTAACCAATCCACTTTCGAGGTATCAATCACTTCATCTAACAACCTAAGATTCTAAACTATCGTTTGAACTTAGAATACTAAACAAGCACTGGCGCGGAAGTTCGATTTGTTCACCTATCGCCTTAGCATCAGCTTTCGTTGGCTAAGGACAATCCTTTCGCCTATGTTCTATCAAGATATCTATAACACTTTTGATGAATAAATTAAACCATAAATCAGAGAGTGTGTCATCAATTCAGCCTAAGCAATGAACACAACGATAGACGGAGACAACAGATGAATAATCCCTATCTATGTCTAATTCAATGATTTATAAATTCATTTAAAACCCTTAACCTAAATATGGAACTACTCAGCCATGGAAGCAGAGAACAAGCAAAGAGATGAAGAAAAATTAATAATCAATAGATAAGAAATCCAAAGGGGTTTAGAAATCTTCCCCAGAGATGCAGACACTCCTCTCTCCAAGCTTACAAAGTTCCAAAACCAAAAATCTCAATAGAAAAGAAATCATTCTCCAAAAGCAGCTAAAATAATGTATAAAAAGGTCTACGATAGAGAAAGATTGATTTAGGATGATTCCGGGGTAAAATATGAAATATTAGATTTTTTTTTTTTCGTCTAGGGATTGGATCGCTTGATCTGGTTTTTGAATGGTCGATCCAATGTCGAACGGTCGATCCAAAATCGTCTGGCATTGCTTGTTGATGTTGGATCAATCGATCTATGAGTGGATCGATCGATCCGATAAGTTTCTGGACTTTTCTGCACATGTTTCTTCTGCTCACTAGGCTGGACAGGTTCACGAAAACTGGTATAACTTTTGATCGCACCGTTGGATCGACTTCCAACAATTTACAAAAGAAAGCAAACTAAAACCCCTAGTTTGTGCCAAAATTTCAGCTAGATCCATCGGTGGAAAGGGCTCCAACGAATGTTAAACTTCAGACATCTCTGCATAGTTCTGCATCCATTTATGTTCGTTTGCACCCAAAATGACTTCTTTTCACCCAAAGCGACCTAAAACCTGAAAAGACTCAATAAAGGACTGAAAGACTTTAAAAACACACTTTGACTCGAAAACCCATTTAAAACCTTTGTTAGAACGCGTCAAAAACGTAATACATCAGTAATACTAAATAAGAAAAAATTCAAATTAAAATTTACATAACAACTGTATATATAAGTATTTATAAGTAAATAAAAAGGTAATATCCATCAAAATATTTATCACTAATCATAAGATAAGATTCTAATGCTTATAGACATTCAAACTTATTGATATGTGGATAAAAATCTTATTTTCAAAGCACATTTACAATATAAAGGATTCAATCTATAATATATCTGTATTTTTTGCAACCTTTCAAGTTTTTCTTTCCAATACGAGTTTTAAAAGTTATTTTTGACTTAAAAGAATTTTAAATTTCTGTTGTATTATATTTAATTAATGCTAAATTTATGGAACTAGATGATGAGAATTTATATTTGGATCGTTTTCCTACTTGAAATTGGCAAGATATAGCTTTTTTGCTAGTGTTTTTAAGAAAAATTGATAGAAAAATTAGACAAAAATATTTGCCTAAAAATTCAAATAATAAATGAATGTAAACTCATTTCAAAATATTACATGGAATTTTGAATATTTTATTTTTTGATTATTTTGACAACCCTCGATGGATAACTTTTTTTACTCTAAAATTGAGTAGAGAATTGTACATTTTTGATAATATTTTGTAAATATATTTCGATTGATAGTATATTTATATGTCATAATAGCCGAGAGAAGAATATTCGTTGTTAGAAAAATATTTTGGCAATTAAATATCAATTTACTCTATCAAATTAATATAATCATTTCACATTTTAAGCAATTTTAGGGATTGAAACACAATGAGTCCACAAATCATCTCTCTTCTTCAAGTATTGGGTTTCGTTGGCAACTAAGTGAGGTCTATCTGCAATGTATTTGATAAGCGTATCGTGACACAATTTTCCTTCTTCGACAAGATCGTGGCAACATGCATCAGCAATGGTTCCATTACAGAAGACAACACCGATAATATTCAACGCACACGTAGGCGAGATTTTAAGAAGGCAAGTATCCCATAATAGTTTTGCTTCAGCTTCTTTGACAGAGAAAGCAGGAACAAACGCACACACCAAAGCTACAACAATGAAAAGAGCAGTCATTTGGGAGGTAATTTTAGTCATGTCTGCTAACGTTTTAGAAATTGGTGACTTATTTTTATGGTATATAAAGAATGTTTTGCTTTGTTATTTTATAAATCAAAGTAGGTAACCTATTTATAAGTGACTCAAACCCCAAGTACATCTATCCAAACGTATTTTAAAGTAAACGTCATACACTAATGCAATTTAACGTAAAGGTAATAATATTATGAATGCTATTATTATTATTTTCACTATCATCATTAGACTCTAAAAAACATATTTGTAAAGTTTAAGTTCTGTCAACACATTGAACCAGATTATTAGATATCATTGTTAGACTTAGTAAAAAATGGATTTTTTAAAAAAATAATATATCATAGTTAAATTTTAATTAAATTAGTTTTACTTAACAAAAATTTATTAAAAACAAAAACACACATATTCATTATATAATGATTATTTTAGGTTAATGATACATTATTTATACCAAACAAGCAAAACTTACATTTTAACAAAATTACTTATAAATATCATTTAATGTACGGTTAAAATACAACAAAAATGAAAATATTAATTGAAGGTGTTTTTCTTAAGCTTTGATAAGATCTAAAAAATTATTCCTGAAAAATTATAAAACATACTAAATTTTTTTATTTAAAAAAATAAAATATTTATACATTAAAATAATATAATAATCACACTTCATTAGATTATTATATTATACCGATTGATCTGGTTTTTGAATGGTCGATCCAATGTCGAATGGTCGATCCAATGTCGAACGGTCGATCCAAAATCGTCTAGCATTGCTTGTTGATGTCGGATCAATCGATCTATGAGTGGATCGATCGATCCAATAACTTTCTGGACTTTTCTGCACATGCTTCTTCTGCTCAGCAGGCTGGACATGTTACACCAAAGGGGTTTACTCCTACTACAATTGGTCATGTCCGAAGTTTCCATGGCTTAGCAAGCTTCTACAGGAGGTTTGTCAAGGACTTCAGCACCATTGCAGCTCCTTTGACCTCGGTTATAAAGAAGAACGTTGCTTTTGCTTGGGGACAAGAACAAGAGAAAGCTTTCCAGAAGCTTAAGGACAGCCTCACGCATGCTCCTGTCCTAGTTTTGCCAAACTTTGACAAGACATTCGAGGTTGAGTGTGATGCATCAGGGACTGGCATTGGCGCGGTCTTAACTCAAGGAGGGAAGCCAGTAGCATTCTTCAGTGAGAAACTCAATGGAGCTACGCTTAACTATCCCACCTATGACAAAGAGCTATATGCCCTGGTAAGATCACTGGAAACTTGGCAGCATTATCTTTTAACTAAGGAGTTTGTTATTCATACAGATCATGAGACTCTTAAGTACTTGAGAGGACAAACAACTCTGAAGAAAAGACATGCTAGATGGCTTGAATTCGTGGAGACATTCCCTTACATCATCAAGTATAAGAAGGGAAAGGAGAACATTGTAGCTGATGCACTTTCAAGAAGACATGCATTGATCTCTACAATGGAGGCAAAGATCATGGGATTCGAGCATTTGAAAGAATTATATGGAGAGGATCCAGACTTTGGCGAATTATATCAACAATGCACCAGAGGAGCATTCGGATCATTCTATAAGCATGAGGAGTTCTTGTTTAAAGACAAGAGATTGTGCATCCCTCAAAGCTCAATGCGTGATCTGATCATAAGGGAAGCACATGGAGGAGGACTCATGGGGCATTTCGGCATAGACAAGACTTTGAGCATTGTGGCCGAGCACTTCTTCTGGCCTCATCTCAAACGTGATGTGGAGCGTTTCTGTTCCAAGTGCATCATCTGCCTCAAAGCCAAATCCAGGTCACATCCTCACGGCTTATACATCCCTTTACCTATTCCTGACCTACCATGGGTAGACATTTCCATGGATTTTGTTTTAGGTTTGCCAAAAATCAGGAACAAGGACTCAATCTTTGTAGTAGTAGACCGATTCTCGAAGATGGCGCATTTCATTCCTTGTGCCAAGACCAATGATGCTACTCAGATTGCTGATCTCTTCTTTAAAGAGATAGTGAGGATTCATGGACTCCCAAGGACAATTGTATCAGACAGAGACACCAAGTTTCTGAGCCATTTTTGGAGAACCTTGTGGAGGAAGCTAGGAACAAAGCTTCTCTTTTCCACTACTTGTCATCCACAGACGGATGGACAAACTGAGGTGGTCAATCGGACCCTCTCAACCCTTTTAAGGGCCACGGTTGGTAAAAATCTCAGGAACTGGCTTGATTGCTTACCTTTCATTGAGTTTGCTTATAACCGTGTACCACACTCTGCTACTAAGATCTCGCCATTTGAGATTGTGTATGGTTTCAGGCCAATAGCTCCCATAGATCTTGCACCACTGCCACCGAGGGAACAAGTTAATCAAGATGGAGTAAGCAAGGCCGAGCTAATGAAGAAGATGTTCCAGAAAGTCAAGGAGAACATAGAGAAGAGAAATGAGCATTACAAGAAGAATGCTGACAAAGGACGCAAGGAAGTGACCTTTGAACCTGGAGAGTGGGTCTGGCTACACATGAGGACCGAGAGATTTCCAAACCAGAGGAAGTCCAAGCTTGCACCACGCGGAGATGGCCCTTTCAAAGTCCTCAAAAAGATCAATGACAATGCCTATGAGATAGAGCTTCCAGGTGAGTTTAACATCTCTAGAACTTTCAATGTTTCTGATTTGTTACCTTTTGATGCAGGAGAATCAGTTCTGAGGACAGAACCTTCACAAGAGGGAGAGGATGATACAAACACAGATACTACCCTCAAATCCACTGCCATTATTCCTGTCATGAAGCAAGCACCAAGGACACGTTCTGGAACTAGGGACTTGGCCGAGAGCTTCAATGAAGCCGTGGAGACACTCCTCACCAACAAAGAGCTTCAAGACATCACGTCCCAGCTTAACCAACTCAGCATAAATCGAGAAGCTGCAATAGCAAATGCCGAGCTAGAGGATCACGGACTTAATCATCAAGAAAACGCAAGCTGCGAGCCTCAAGAGGATGATATCTTCATCAGCAACGGTCCAAGCATCAAGACTATAGGTTATATCAAAGAGTGGCCGGTTATACAAGAGAGGAAAGGAGTTTCCTTATTCAGCATTGAACCGCTCAAGTAATCAAACCAAACGCAGCATTTCAATTAAACCATACTCGGCCAAGGTAAGACATTTAAATACATTTCCATATGATTATTTGGCTAATAAAAACTTTGGTTTATCTCTTTTCTTATCCAGCTTAGTCGTTTATTTCATTAAGTAGAGTAAGGCATATGTTAGCCAATTCATTCACATTATTATTCTTAGAGTAAGGCATGTTGGCCGATTATTTCTTTAGCATAGTTTCTATGTAATCTGCTTCAAGTCCCCTAGAAGGGCATAGCTGTTTGGACTCTTATAAAGTCCCCTCTCACAGCCTTGTATCATTTACCCTAGATCAATAAAGAAACCGAACTTTCTTCAAGCAAGAAAACCTAGCCGTCGGCTAAACCCTCTCATACTCTCTTGTGCGATTCATTAGAGTTTGGCGAGTTGTGTATTATCAAAGCTTAGATCATAAAGCTTTGTGGTGGCATCTATTCCCCCTTGTTACTAATCCGCATCCATCCCTCATTCAAACCAGAAAGAGTTGAACAACCATCTGTTTTGAATCCATAATCGATCCATTTCATTCCATAATCCATCCACCGATTGTAGCTGAGAGTGTTGAACAACCAGCAGCATCAATCCCATCCTCCATACGAGATCCTACCCCCTGGATCTTGTGTCTTCTGGTATCAGAGCCGAAAGACTTCTACTTCAGGTGTACTCTTATCCTTTTACATCTGTTTCATTTGCTTTATTTGTTTCCGCATCCATAGTTTTGTTTCTGAGTTTCATTGCTCTTAGTTCCTTTGATTTCTGCATCTTGTTTATCATTTATAAACCGAAAAGAACCATAAAAATATCTGTTAGATTTCATATTAGTTTCTGTTGCACCGCATCTTTCAAAAAAAAAATATATAAACAGGCCTTTGAATCTGTTTGCTTGCCGTGTTTACTTGTTTCGAATTGTTTCCATCACTTTCGTCTTGCATATGTTCATCTAGTGTTCTTAGTTTATTCCGTGTTTGATTCATATTAAAACGAAAAAGCCAAAATGATTTGTTTGCATTACGTTATTTCCGGCTCTAGCTTTTCGCATAAGTTGCATATTTCCTTATTTGCATTACTCTTTGCTTTGGCCGCACGGCCTTTCCTTATTTGTTTAGAACCGATCTTTGTGCATTTAATCAAACCGTGTTTGCCTTTTGCTTGTGCGGACCTTGTTATTTGCACTTACTCTAAGTTATTATTACGTGAGTCATAAACCGAGATTGTTAGTTAAGGATTAGCTCACCTCACGGTTTGCTATTCTTTAAAACTTTCTTTTGCGAACTTTGATACTTGTGTTTAATCTTTTCAGGAACACATGGAGAACCTTGAGCAGCAACCGAATGCTATGGCACAACTACTGGATGTCATGAGAGGCATCAGTGAACGGATGACCCTACTGGAGCAAAGGGTTCCAGTCGCAGCTCCCCCACAAGCACCAGCACCTCCACAAGCACAAGCAGCACAGCCTGACGCACGCAATGGTCCTAGGCACCGTGACAGAACCCCTCAGCCTAGAGAAAGCGATTCAGACAGTGACATGCCAAGTCTGGAAGATGATGATCCCCCTCCAGCAAACCAAAACCGAGCAGCTAAGAGGAACGAGAAGGAGAGAGACAGAGACAGAGGGAGAAACCGTGGAGGCAGAGACATAGAGGAGGATCAGCCTTGGCTTGGAGGCAAGGATCTCAAGCTTAAAGCCCCCACGTTCGCTGGGAGAGTCAATCCCGAAGCCTATATTGATTGGGAGAGACGCATGGAGTACATATTTGAGTACTACAACTACTCAAATGCTAGAAAGATCTCCCTTGCAGCAACTCAGCTTACCGAAAACGCTTTGCCCTGGTGGGACAGAGAAGTATCCGAGAGGAGAAGACACCAACATGGGCAGATTAACACTTGGGAAGAGATGAGATATCAAATGAGGAAGAGATACATCCCAAGCTACTATCACCGAGAGATACAGAAGCGATTCAGAAAGCTTACTCAAGGAACTAAGTATGTGGAGGAATACTTTGAAGAATTCGAGACTTTGAAGAACCGTTTGGAGACTGGAGATTCGGAGGAGACACTTATGGCTCAGTTTTTAGATGGACTTCATGACCGAATCACTAGAAAGGTGGAGAGACAGACCTACAGAGACCTAGATGAGCTTTTACACTTAGCTATTCAAGCCGAACAACACATCAAGAGGAAAACAACTTCTACAACACGCATGAAACCAGCCTGGAGTTCTCAACCGAGGAGTATGGACAAGGGAAAGTCCATAGAAGTTGCTTCTAAGTACAAGAAGCCTATTGCCGAGGCATCTAAGGGAGCAAAGCCAGAGGCTAGTAAGCCTCAAGTTCAGAGATCTAGAGACATTACCTGCTTCAAATGCCAAGGAAAGGGTCACTATGCACGAGATTGTCCTAATCAGCGTGTAATGATCCTCAAGGAGAGTGGCGAGTATGAATCTCAGGATGAAGCTGAGATGGAATCTATGGAGTCTGAGGAAGAAGTTTCTGACTATCCAGGCGAGGGAGAGATACTAGTCACCAGGAGATCACTCAGCACGTTCTTTGATCCAGAAACGTTGCAAAGAGAGAATATATTTCATACTCGGTGTACCGTGAATTCCAAGATATGCAGCCTGATCATAGATGGAGGATCATGTACCAATGTGGCGAGCAAATACTTGGTAGACAAGCTTGGTCTGAAGAAGACAAAGCATCCTCGGCCCTATAGACTCAAGTGGTTGAATGATGAGACAGAGCTGAAGATAGGAGAACAAGTTCTTGTGCCTTTTAGCATAGGAAAGTATGCTGATCAAGTCCTCTGCGACGTGGTGCCAATGCAAGCAGGACATATCCTACTTGGTAGACCCTGGCTATTCGACAAAGAGACTCAGCACAATGGTCGTACCAACTTCTACAGCTTTGCACATAACAAGCGTAAGCACAATCTTGCCCCACTTACCCCATAGGAGGTCTTTGACATGCAAAAGGTCGTGGACAAAGGATCCAAGGTAAGTAAAACTAACCTTTACATTACACCTACTACTGTTTTAAAGGCTTTAGAGTGTAAAACACAGGTGCTACTAATGATCTTCAAAGAAGGGTTATTTT
>JAHZTW010000003.1:31698247-31724574 GCA_020283515.1 Alliaria petiolata
CCAAACTTGTCTTTTGCTTGCCCTCAAGCAAACAAACATGACAAATCTAAGAGAGAGGTTTGAAAGTGGGAGCTCAATATCCAAGAATGCCAACAAACATAATCAACTCAATGTCCTTGTTCTTAATCCTAAGATGCACTTGTATTCATCCTACTTCAAAAGAGTTAGCCATGCTCATCACAACAATCAAAAGCATAAAGAACTCAATCTAGATAAGTCTCCCTATCCAACCAACTCTTTAACATTCATTAAGTTGCAAACCGTGAATCATGACTATGCAATGCAAGTGAATTCATTTGGCTAAGGGACTAGGCTTTGAGATAAGAATGATCTCAATTCATGTGGCTTCCAATTCGCACAAGGGTTTTCACTTAAAGAGGATTGAACTTTATGCATAATGCTAAAGGTAAAAGACAAGTGATGCATACAAGACTAGACTCTCATCTATCGATAATGCTATCAATGGCCCTAAACCCCTTTCATTATTTCTTTTTAAGCTCACTCAACCCTCTAAAGCTACCCTTTTCTCCCAAGGCTCTTTGTGCCTTGCTAAACCCATGAGTCTCTTTTCTTTTAAAGCTCTAAGGGGAATCTTCTTCAACTTTTATCTCATAGCGAATGGTGTGATCTTTTACAAACTTAGCTCTTCTTTCTATTCCTAGGTAGCCCTTTCTTTTCTTTGGCCTAGTTTTACCTTGATCATGACTTAACTAGCATTTAGAACACTAAACAAGGAGGGAAATGAAAGAATTTAATCCTAGACATTAAGATCAATCCATAAAACTCCCTAAATCTAACCCATCCTTAGATCCTAATGAAACTACTCACTAATCTTGATTAGACCCTCAAATCCTATGAATGAGATGAAGATAAACATGATTAGAGAGATAGAGATGAAAGATTACGAAAGATAAACACTAAATTGCATAAAATTAATAAAATGTCTTCCAAAATCACTTAAAAACCAAAGAGGAAGGTTTTCTAAGTAAGAACAAAGGATTAAAGGATACTTAGGAAAATTTAAGTCATTTAGTATTTATAGTGAACAGTGGACGAACCGGGGCAACCCGGAACAAACCGAGTATTGACCCGGTTTAAGTCTGAAAATCGGGCAGCGTGTCGAGCTTGCTAGGTCGATATGCAGCTTAATACGCTGCAAAAGATCGTCTTCAAAGACCGTGTCGAGCTTAGTAGCTCGACATTAATGCTCGATACACCAGTTCTTGTTCTTCGGCTGGGGCTTGTATCGATACGCTCGCTCCAAAACTCCGGGTCAGTTTGTATCGAGCTTGCTAGCTCGATACAAATGGTCGCCACGCTCTTTTCGTTCTCCCTGCCAGGCTGTATCGACCTTGGTGGGTCGACATGAAGGTCGATATGCTCCCAAAAGAACTCTTCTCCTTGTTTGGCCACTCCTCTTCCTCCTCTTTGTCATCCATCACTCCATATGGTCCTCCAAACCTGCAAAACACCTAATAAGGACTCAATATGTACAAATATGCAACAATCTAAGTTAAAACTCACTAAACTCTAATATGGGTGCAAATGGGACTAAAAGTGGCTAAATAAATGCAAAAGAACATGCAAAACTATCTAAAATGAATGCTAAAATATGTTAAATTATGAGTATATCAACTCCCCCAAACTTGTCTTTTGCTTGCCCTCAAGCAAACAAACATGACAAATCTAAGAGAGAGGTTTGAAAGTGGGAGCTCAATATCCAAGAATGCCAACAAACATAATCAACTCAATGTCCTTGTTCTTAATCCTAAGATGCACTTGTATTCATCCTACTTCAAAAGAGTTAGCCATGCTCATCACAACAATCAAAAGCATAAAGAACTCAATCTAGATAAGTCTCCCTATCCAACCAACTCTTTAACATTCATTAAGTTGCAAACCGTGAATCATGACTATGCAATGCAAGTGAATTCATTTGGCTAAGGGACTAGGCTTTGAGATAAGAATGATCTCAATTCATGTGGCTTCCAATTCGCACAAGGGTTTTCACTTAAAGAGGATTGAACTTTATGCATAATGCTAAAGGTAAAAGACAAGTGATGCATACAAGACTAGACTCTCATCTATCGATAATGCTATCAATGGCCCTAAACCCCTTTCATTATTTCTTTTTAAGCTCACTCAACCCTCTAAAGCTACCCTTTTCTCCCAAGGCTCTTTGTGCCTTGCTAAACCCATGAGTCTCTTTTCTTTTAAAGCTCTAAGGGGAATCTTCTTCAACTTTTATCTCATAGCGAATGGTGTGATCTTTTACAAACTTAGCTCTTCTTTCTATTCCTAGGTAGCCCTTTCTTTTCTTTGGCCTAGTTTTACCTTGATCATGACTTAACTAGCATTTAGAACACTAAACAAGGAGGGAAATGAAAGAATTTAATCCTAGACATTAAGATCAATCCATAAAACTCCCTAAATCTAACCCATCCTTAGATCCTAATGAAACTACTCACTAATCTTGATTAGACCCTCAAATCCTATGAATGAGATGAAGATAAACATGATTAGAGAGATAGAGATGAAAGATTACGAAAGATAAACACTAAATTGCATAAAATTAATAAAATGTCTTCCAAAATCACTTAAAAACCAAAGAGGAAGGTTTTCTAAGTAAGAACAAAGGATTAAAGGATACTTAGGAAAATTTAAGTCATTTAGTATTTATAGTGAACAGTGGACGAACCGGGGCAACCCGGAACAAACCGAGTATTGACCCGGTTTAAGTCTGAAAATCGGGCAGCGTGTCGAGCTTGCTAGGTCGATATGCAGCTTAATACGCTGCAAAAGATCGTCTTCAAAGACCGTGTCGAGCTTAGTAGCTCGACATTAATGCTCGATACACCAGTTCTTGTTCTTCGGCTGGGGCTTGTATCGATACGCTCGCTCCAAAACTCCGGGTCAGTTTGTATCGAGCTTGCTAGCTCGATACAAATGGTCGCCACGCTCTTTTCGTTCTCCCTGCCAGGCTGTATCGACCTTGGTGGGTCGACATGAAGGTCGATATGCTCCCAAAAGAACTCTTCTCCTTGTTTGGCCACTCCTCTTCCTCCTCTTTGTCATCCATCACTCCATATGGTCCTCCAAACCTGCAAAACACCTAATAAGGACTCAATATGTACAAATATGCAACAATCTAAGTTAAAACTCACTAAACTCTAATATGGGTGCAAATGGGACTAAAAGTGGCTAAATAAATGCAAAAGAACATGCAAAACTATCTAAAATGAATGCTAAAATATGTTAAATTATGAGTATATCAACTCCCCCAAACTTGTCTTTTGCTTGCCCTCAAGCAAACAAACATGACAAATCTAAGAGAGAGGTTTGAAAGTGGGAGCTCAATATCCAAGAATGCCAACAAACATAATCAACTCAATGTCCTTGTTCTTAATCCTAAGATGCACTTGTATTCATCCTACTTCAAAAGAGTTAGCCATGCTCATCACAACAATCAAAAGCATAAAGAACTCAATCTAGATAAGTCTCCCTATCCAACCAACTCTTTAACATTCATTAAGTTGCAAACCGTGAATCATGACTATGCAATGCAAGTGAATTCATTTGGCTAAGGGACTAGGCTTTGAGATAAGAATGATCTCAATTCATGTGGCTTCCAATTCGCACAAGGGTTTTCACTTAAAGAGGATTGAACTTTATGCATAATGCTAAAGGTAAAAGACAAGTGATGCATACAAGACTAGACTCTCATCTATCGATAATGCTATCAATGGCCCTAAACCCCTTTCATTATTTCTTTTTAAGCTCACTCAACCCTCTAAAGCTACCCTTTTCTCCCAAGGCTCTTTGTGCCTTGCTAAACCCATGAGTCTCTTTTCTTTTAAAGCTCTAAGGGGAATCTTCTTCAACTTTTATCTCATAGCGAATGGTGTGATCTTTTACAAACTTAGCTCTTCTTTCTATTCCTAGGTAGCCCTTTCTTTTCTTTGGCCTAGTTTTACCTTGATCATGACTTAACTAGCATTTAGAACACTAAACAAGGAGGGAAATGAAAGAATTTAATCCTAGACATTAAGATCAATCCATAAAACTCCCTAAATCTAACCCATCCTTNTTCTTTGGCCTAGTTTTACCTTGATCATGACTTAACTAGCATTTAGAACACTAAACAAGGAGGGAAATGAAAGAATTTAATCCTAGACATTAAGATCAATCCATAAAACTCCCTAAATCTAACCCATCCTTAGATCCTAATGAAACTACTCACTAATCTTGATTAGACCCTCAAATCCTATGAATGAGATGAAGATAAACATGATTAGAGAGATAGAGATGAAAGATTACGAAAGATAAACACTAAATTGCATAAAATTAATAAAATGTCTTCCAAAATCACTTAAAAACCAAAGAGGAAGGTTTTCTAAGTAAGAACAAAGGATTAAAGGATACTTAGGAAAATTTAAGTCATTTAGTATTTATAGTGAACAGTGGACGAACCGGGGCAACCCGGAACAAACCGAGTATTGACCCGGTTTAAGTCTGAAAATCGGGCAGCGTGTCGAGCTTGCTAGGTCGATATGCAGCTTAATACGCTGCAAAAGATCGTCTTCAAAGACCGTGTCGAGCTTAGTAGCTCGACATTAATGCTCGATACACCAGTTCTTGTTCTTCGGCTGGGGCTTGTATCGATACGCTCGCTCCAAAACTCCGGGTCAGTTTGTATCGAGCTTGCTAGCTCGATACAAATGGTCGCCACGCTCTTTTCGTTCTCCCTGCCAGGCTGTATCGACCTTGGTGGGTCGACATGAAGGTCGATATGCTCCCAAAAGAACTCTTCTCCTTGTTTGGCCACTCCTCTTCCTCCTCTTTGTCATCCATCACTCCATATGGTCCTCCAAACCTGCAAAACACCTAATAAGGACTCAATATGTACAAATATGCAACAATCTAAGTTAAAACTCACTAAACTCTAATATGGGTGCAAATGGGACTAAAAGTGGCTAAATAAATGCAAAAGAACATGCAAAACTATCTAAAATGAATGCTAAAATATGTTAAATTATGAGTATATCAACTCCCCCAAACTTGTCTTTTGCTTGCCCTCAAGCAAACAAACATGACAAATCTAAGAGAGAGGTTTGAAAGTGGGAGCTCAATATCCAAGAATGCCAACAAACATAATCAACTCAATGTCCTTGTTCTTAATCCTAAGATGCACTTGTATTCATCCTACTTCAAAAGAGTTAGCCATGCTCATCACAACAATCAAAAGCATAAAGAACTCAATCTAGATAAGTCTCCCTATCCAACCAACTCTTTAACATTCATTAAGTTGCAAACCGTGAATCATGACTATGCAATGCAAGTGAATTCATTTGGCTAAGGGACTAGGCTTTGAGATAAGAATGATCTCAATTCATGTGGCTTCCAATTCGCACAAGGGTTTTCACTTAAAGAGGATTGAACTTTATGCATAATGCTAAAGGTAAAAGACAAGTGATGCATACAAGACTAGACTCTCATCTATCGATAATGCTATCAATGGCCCTAAACCCCTTTCATTATTTCTTTTTAAGCTCACTCAACCCTCTAAAGCTACCCTTTTCTCCCAAGGCTCTTTGTGCCTTGCTAAACCCATGAGTCTCTTTTCTTTTAAAGCTCTAAGGGGAATCTTCTTCAACTTTTATCTCATAGCGAATGGTGTGATCTTTTACAAACTTAGCTCTTCTTTCTATTCCTAGGTAGCCCTTTCTTTTCTTTGGCCTTTTGGCTCATTTGATTCTTTTCTTTTTTCTTTTCTTAAGGCTACCTATAATTTTTTTCAAACTTAGAGCTATACACTTAATCACATAAGATCCACCATTTTAAACTATGCTTCCCTTAATTCCTTCCGAGCCTTTATCACCCCTTTCTTTCTACTCCTCTCCACAACTCAACATGCTTAATGCAAGCATATAATTCCAAAGTCAAAGAACCAAGCAACACCACGACCCATACCCCAAATTTAAGCCTATAACTAGCCCCAAAATGCAAGATCTAGAATCTACATGAGAGTCTAAAATTGTCGTCTCAAATCTAACACTTTATGCTAAGTTCAATCATAATAAGGCCTCACAAGCAATATCACTAGAACATTTGGCTTCAAAGGAGGTAAGGTAAGGTGGGGGTACTGCTTGAGCTAGCAAGAGAGTGACAAAGTGAGTAAGAAAGCTCAAATATGTATATTATCCATGAATTCACTTTCAATGCAAGGCATGATAATTAGATGTCAAAATTCGGTTCAAGTGAGTAGAGTTGGTTATCAAATTCAAGACCTTATTTCGACCAAGTTCTAGGTGACAAATGAAGTGATCCAAGCATGGTTCTTCCTTACTTTCAAGACTTGTTCAATTGCATCAAAGAACTACTAACTAGGGCATTGAATTGATTACATGAGTTGGCACTCTACAAGGATAAGCTCATCATTGCTCTCAATGCATATGAATGCAAATCCTACATGAAATGCAACTAGACTCAATCCTAAAATGAAATGCAACATCTAAATGACTTTCTTTTTTGGAAATTTTCAAATATTTCGATTTTTTTTGGTTTTTTTTATGCCATGAAAAAGAAAAATAAGACTCACAAAACACAATGTCAAATCTCTCAACCTCTTTCTCAAACTTAAATTACACAGTCCCTTGTGTAATAAAAGTCTAGGGGAGACCTCAATCAACATGACATAAAAACAAAATGAAAAAGCTAAAAGACATATATACAAGGGAGGTGGAGGTACCTCAAAACCGTGAAGAGAGGAGGATCCTAAAGAGAGCAACTGATTGTTCGAGGATTGGGCTGGTGAGTGGCTCGGCTTCCTTTTCCTTGGGCGCGCCTCGTAAGAAGAAGAGCGATGTGGATCCTCATGGACAGCTCCCCTTTGTTTCACATGGAACGAATGGCGCCTATCAATGTCCATTTCGTTCTCTCCCTCAGCCTCTTCCACATTTAACCGTCTTCTTTAAACCTTTCACAGTTTCTCCCAGCTTCTTAATGGCTCGATCTTGGTGCTTGTTCCACCTTTTGAGGAGGCTAATGTGAAGGTGAGCTTCTCTCAAAGCCGGGCTTGGCATTGGGTCAATGCAAGAGCTGAAGTAGTACCTCTCACTACCATAAATCGGGCTCAGAGCTTCTTGATCTTCTTCCACTTCTTCTTCTTCTTCAAGTACTCGGTTCGGGTCAAAGTAGAATGTCCCCTTCTTGGCAATGGATTGAAGAGGCGGATTAACAGCGGGATTGTAGAGGTCCTCATACGGGGGAACAAAGTCAATGTAGGAGATGTCTTTGAGCGAGGTCGCTTGCGAGTTGGGAAGGAAAATCTTGGCCTCGGTCTTCAAGTCAACATCAAACTTATATGAAAATATGTGGCCCAGACATCCCGATAGGAACACTGTCCGTCCAAGGTAGAAGATATCCATCCACTCGGGGTCAAGGCCATCCGTCCCTAGCCGATGCCCACAAGCTTCAAGAATCGGGGTTATGATCCCGCCAATGCTAAGCTCCGGATCCTTGTTCTTCATCGTGACTGTCCAATCTTGGTAAGAGAGAAGTTGCCTAACGAACAAGCTAACCATTCCCGTTTCCGTCCTATCCCCGCGAACTCGCGTGCCTCCTTTTGTGTGGAAACCGATGAACTTGGGAAGACCCACATCCAATAACTCGAGCTCCTCTTGGCTCACTTTCCCGGTTTTCTTCCTCGCATAGAAGGTGTGAGCAAGAGCCTTGTGAGCATACCTCAATGTCGGATGCCTTATTTTGCTTCCCGTGCTTTCTCCCGGCTTAAACTTCCCAACCGCAATCGTCTTCCACAAGCCTTTCAACTCACACTCATACACGGTAAGCATCTTTGTTCTTATTCAACTGGCGGAAAGACATTGTGTATATGGTCCTATGGATCTTGAACTTGATAAAACATGGCCATGTTGCAGAGGTGAATCCTCTCCTTCATAGTAGATGTCTGCGGTGAGGGAGGAGAGAAACTCACAAGTCGCGAGCTTGTAAGCGGGATAGGCCATGGTGACAAACTTTTCCAAACCCATGTTGGAGAATAGGGTATGGAAGTCCTCATAGATCTCCAAAGCTCGAAGAGTTTGCTCATGCGGGTACTTTGTGCTCTTGAAGCGCATAGCCATGAAGGCTTTGAGAAGCTCGGCGGGTGTGAGCTTCTTCCTTGGGGCTTCTTTTGTGATATTGGATGACCCCTTTGAAGCTCTCTTGGTAGCCTTTTTCTTTGCCCCAAGCACCAACTGTTCCTCTTCACTTCCAACTTCTTCTTCCTCAACCGCTTTCTTCTTCCCTTGGCTCTTTGATGCTCTTGCTTGTGAGCTTGCCCCTTGGTTTGCTTCATCTCCTTTAATCCTTCCCATTGTACCTATAAGACAAGAAAAGCTTGGAGAAGGGATTAGCAACCAATTTTGATAAAGCAAAGAATGCTTCAAGCAAGACATAAGCAAGAATCAACACTAAGCAAAAATTTGGCAAATACAAAATTATGCAACAGTTCAAGTTGCCTAATTTCGAGTGCTATCAATTGGCAATCCATAAGAATGGTTAATGCAAGCTAATGCAAGTGAAAGCCCCAAAATCTAACAAGGTTCAAGAGAGTAATTTGAATTTTCTCACCATGAACCTTAAGTGTCAAATTTTCGAAAATTAACCATGGAAATCCTAGTATAGCACTCGAAATCTACTCCCTAACTATAATCAAGCAATGCCCAAGGCATAAACAATCAATTCGAACATCCTAATTCAAAAATCCCCAAATTTTCCACCATTAGAGCAAAAGATGAAAAACTTGGTTTTGAATTGTTTACCTCGTTAAAGAGTTAAGGGATGAACGAAATTGACTTAGAATCAATATGAGCACAAGAAATCGAGCAAGAGGCACTTGGAATCACGAAAATTGTTTGAGAATTGAGAGAGAGAGAGAGCCAAAAAATCGCAAGTGTGTGTGTGAATGGGGCTATTTTCGTGTTTGGGAAAGAAGAAGGGGAGAGAACCGTTTAATTTGAGTGAATTAAACCGGTCAAATCCTGTTGACTTACCTGGAAAAGGAACGTATCGAGCTATGTAGGTTGATACATAGCCCGATACGCTTACAGATGCTCGATACGGAGGTCGAGATTTCTCTCGTCCATCTGTATCGAGCTTAGTAGCTCGATACAAAATCCCGATACGGATCCTCCGAATTCCCTATAAAAGCTGTAGGTAGCTCGATATACAGTTCGATACAATGCCAAAAATTCTTGGAAAGCTTTTTGTTGTTGGTTCAACCTCCTCAATTCAAACATGTCATCCACAAACACTAGAAAGCACATTATTGAATTAAAAAGTGCAAATATATACAAAGGTAGGCATGGGAGTGCCTTCCAAGTGCGCTTGTTTAAAGTCACTAAGCTTGACTTTTCAAACACTTTAGACATGGGGGTGAACAAGGAGTGGAATGGGATTTCCTCCTCTTTTCCTCATGTACATGGTGCATGCTCCAGCTTAAAGAACCTTCTTCTTCTTCTTAGAACTCTTTCGTGGCTCAACTATTGGTCCCAAAATCTTGAGTCCATCAAACATTGCTAGAAGACTCTCACCATCAAAGCTTGACCCATCGTACTCATTGTGATCAAGGGCTTCATTCTCACTCATCACCACCTAAGTGAGACCCATCAGCTGCTCCCTTGGTGGTCCTTCTTCAGCCTCCTTAGTGTCACATGTGATGGTTCCACATAGGCTCAAAACATAAGGTTTCATAGGATAGAACACCTTTGCATCTACATTCTTGAGAATCACCCTCTTGTTGATGAATTCAAGGCTTGCACCAGCTGTGTTGAGGAAGGGTGTCCCTAGAAGAAGAGGTACCCTTGCTACTTGAACCATGTCCATGAAAATAAAGTCAGTTGGGACTAGACATTCACCAACTCTCAATGGATCTTCTACAAGGCCTAGTGGTTGCCTTGAGGAAGCATCAACAAAGGTGTGATGAATACCTCTTCATAGTAGTGATCCCAAGGTTCTTGAACATCTCTAGGGACATCACATTGACATTTGAGCCCGAGTCACACAAGGCTTCATCAATCTTCAAGTTCTCAAGAGAACGAGAAATCAAAAATTTTCCCGGATTTCCAAGGTTTGTGATGACCTTGGACTCCTTCCTTGTTGTGCTTGGTGGGTCTAGACCTTCAATAAGCTCCTCAACCTTCTTTATGTTGGCAAGCAAGTCCTTGATGAACCTTATTTGACCCTTGACTTGGGACAAATTCTCCACCTTAGGTAAAGGTGCACCAACTTTCTCCATACTCCCTCTAAAACTTGAGAGTACCTTCTTTTGTGCCTTTGTCAATACCGGTTCAGGAAAAGGGAGTGGTGGCTTGTAGACAAGAAGATCATAAGCCTCAACTTCAGTCTTCTTAGCCACTTCTCTTTCCTTCTCAACCACTCTTGCTTGGGTAGAGATCACATCCTCATCAAGCTCTTCTTTACCCTTTGGTTTAGCAACAACCAAATGGTCATTTTCAATGACATCCTCCCCCACTTGAACTTCATTGTCCTCATTGAGTATGTAGTCATCATTGGGACTCTCAAATAGTTGTTCAAATTCTTCTATCACACGCTCATACTCTTCTTCATCAATAGAGTAGATAGCATTACAATAGTCCTTGGGGTTTGGCTCGGGTTTACCGAGCAATGAAGCTTGAGCTCGTGTAGAAGAGGAAGCAATGCCTTTGTTGTTCTCCATTTGCTTTATCTTGGACCGCAAAGTGTCAAACTTGGAGTTGAGGTCATTGTAAGAGCAATCCTCCTTGTTGTGAATTTCAGCCATCTTCTTACTCAAATCAAGAGCATTATTTGCTTGACCTTAGAGAATTTGTTGTAAGACATTTCTCATATCCAAATCTTGTCCAAAACCCGGTGGAGGTCCTTGCTTGGACTTATAATTCCCTTGGTTTCCTTGATTGTTCCCTTGGTAGTTGTTCTTGGGAACATATCCTTGTTGTTGTTTGAAAGGGACAAATTGTTTTTGTTGACCTCCTTGTCCCATTGAGGGTAGACTTGATCTTGGGGGTTCTCCACATTTGTACTCCTATAGGAAAGATTTTTGTTCCTATAGTTGTTGTATCCTTGTTGATAACCTTGGCCACTCACATAGTTGACCTCTTCTTGGCAATCCTCATCCAAATCTTGTTTTACCCCTTGACTCTCATCAAAATCACCTACAAAGTGAACATGCTTTTGTTCAGCTTGGAGCAACTTATCCATTTTCTCATTAAGAGATTTCATTTCTTTCCTTCTTTGATCCTCATAAGTGCCACCATCGCTTGAAGATCTATCATAGTCCTCCCCATAGTTGCCGTCACTTTGTGCTAAGTTCTCCACAAGCTCTAGATCTTCCTCTACATCTTTACCCAAGAAGTTCCCATTACTTGCTGTGTCTAGAAGCATCCTAAACTTTGGGAGAACACCGCGGTAGAGAATGCTCAAGAGGGTCTTTTCGGAGAAGCCATGATGAGGGCATTGTGTAGTGTATCCCTTGAACCTTTCGAATGCTTCACAAAGGTTTTCATTGTTCTTTTGGGTGAAGCTAGATAGCTCATTTCTCAACCTTGCTGTCCTTGTGTTGGAGAAGAACTTAGCAAGGAAAGCCTTCTTGCAATTGTCCCATGAAGTGATGGAACCTCTTGGAAATGTCTTCTCCCATTGATGTGCTTTGTCGCCAAGGGAGAAAGGAAACAGTCTCAACTTGAAACCAACCTCGGATATGCCATTTATCTTGGTCATATCACAAATCCTATCAAACTCATCCAAATGGTCAAGAGGATCTTCCAAAGCAACCCATGGAACTTGTTGTGTTGCACCATGTTGATCAACCCACTCTTTATCTCAAAGTTGTTTTTCTCAACTGGAAGAGGGAGGATACCTTGGCGATTGGCATGAGTATTAGGAGCATCTCCAGCCCCAATGTGCCTAGGTTGGCGTGGAGGGTGTTGAGGCATTCTATGAGCTTGAGCCTCATTCCCTTGATTCCTTTGTGGTATTCCATTACCACCTTGTCCTTGGGAATATCCATTCCCAAACGCCTTAGATGAGGTAGGCGTTCTCTTTCTCTTCTCACAAAAGCTCCTCTTGTTACTCGGTGGATGTTGTCTAGAGGCTCAACTAGATTGTTGTGTCCACTAGACCTCAAGTTCATACACCTATAGAGACAAAGAGTAAACCAAGCAAGTGAGATTAGTAATCAAATGAAAAATAAAGCTTAGTCTCAAGTAGAACTAAAATCCTAATGCACAAAACAAAACACAACTGGCAACGATGCCAAATTGATAAGTAGGTTTTTAAGCCTAACAAAGCAATTACTCAAGCCCACTCATGTCATTGTAGGTCTTTTAGGATCAATCCAATTGGATGTGATTGTGTCAATGGGAATGCATAAAACTTCTTAATCTAAGCTAGCAATAAAGTTTTAGGGTTTAACTAACAACCTAAATGATTAAACAAGCCAAATTAAAGCTAATTAACTACTAAGCAAGATTATCAAATGACTAAAACGAATCCAAAGATGGGGTTATCAATCTAAGGTGCTCCAACAGTCAACCTTTGATGTCAATCAATCACAATATAAGCTAATCCCTAGGCTTAGAACTCAAAAACAAGACTAATCCACTTCCATGGCACTAATCCCTTCATTAAACATCCTAATCAAGAACTAACTCTCATTACTGAATAGGAAGCTAACAAGCATTATGAAACAGTTCTAAATTGCCAATAAACACCCTAGACAATCACTTCCATGAGCTAGGAATGTAAATCCCTTGTTTAGTTGGTTGGGGAATTTCATCAAACACCTTGTGGGTGTGAAATTCCCTAAGGCCTAGTTTTAGCTTGATCATGGCTAAACTAGCATTTAGAGCACTAAACAAGGAGGGAAATGAGAAGATCTAATCATAGACATCAAGATTAACTCTTAAAACACCCTAGATCTAACCCATCCTTAGACCCTAATGAAACTACTCACTAATCATGGTTAAACCCTCAAATTCTATGAAAGAAATAAAGTTAAACATGATTAGAGAGATAGATATGAAAGATTAAGAAAGATAAGTACAAGATTGCATAAACTCAAATAAATGTCTTACAAAATCACTTAGAAACCAAAGAGGAAGGTTTTCTAAGTAAGAACTAAAGATTAAAAGATACTTAAGAAAATTTAGGTCATTTACTATTTATAGTGAACAGCTAGGTCGACATGCAGCTCGATACGCTGCTAAAAATTTTCTTCAAGGACTGCGTCGAGCTTAGCAGTCCGACACTAATGCCCGATACGCTCCTTCCAAAACTCCGGGTGGGCTTTGTATCGACCTTAGTAGGTCGATACAAACGTCCGACACGCTGCTTCTTTTCTCCGTATGAGCCTTGTATCGACCTTAGTAGGTCGATACAAACGTCCGATACGCTCCTTTCGTCCTTCCTGTTGGGCTATATCGACCTTGGTAGCTCGACAACAAGGTCGATACACTTCTAAAACTTGTCTGCTTCTTGTTTGGCCATCATCTCTTCTTCCTCCTTGTCATCCATCACTCCATAAGGCCCTCCAAGCCTCCAAAGTACCTAATAAAGACTCTATATGTACAATATGCAACAACCTAAGGTAAAACTAACTAAACTCTAATATGGATGCAAATTGGACTAAAAGTGGCTAAATGAATGCATATGAACATGCAAAACTATCTAAAATAAATGCTAAATTATGCTAAATTATGAGTATATCAACTCCCTCAAACATGCCTTTTACTTGCCCTCAGGCAAACAAACATGATAAATCTAAGAGAGAGGTTTAAAGGTGGGAGCTCATCATCCAAAAATGCCAACAAACATAATCAACTCAATGTCCTAGTTCTTAATTCTAAGATGCATTTGAATTCATCTTACTCCAAAAGATTTAGCCATGCCCATCTCAACAATCAAATGCACTAAAACCTCAATCTAGATAAGTCTCCCTATCAAGCCAACTCTTTAACATTCATTAAGTTGCAAACCGTGGATCATGACAATGCAATGCAATTGAATTCATTTGGCTAATGGACTAGGCTTTGAGATTAAAATGATCTCAATTCATGTGGTTTCCAATTCGCATAAGGGTTTCACTCAAAAAGGATTAACTTCATGCATAATGCTAAAGGTAAAAGACAAGTGATGCATACAAGACTAGACTCTCATCTACCCATAATGCTATCAATGGCCCTAAACCCCACTCATTTAATCTTTTTAAACCTCACTCAACCCTCTAAAGCCACCCTTTCCTCTCAAGGTTCTTTGTGCCTTGCTAAACCCATGAATCTCATTAACCACTTCTTCTTTTTATAGAACTTAAGGGGGAACTTCTTCGACCTTTAACTCATAGCGAATGGTGTGATCTTTTAACAACTTAGCTCTTCTTTTTATTCCTAGGTAGCCCTTTCCTCTTTCTTTGGCCTTTTAGCCTTTTTTGATTTTTCTTTTCTCTTCTCAAGGCTACCCAAATTCCTTTTAAACTCAGAGCTATAATTTTCTTTTCAAACACAAGATCCACCATTTCAAACTATGCTTCCTTTATCTTCCACCAAGCCTCTTTCATTCCCATTCTTTCTACTCTCTTTCCACAACTCATCATGCTAAAATGCAAGCATATAATTCTTTTCAAAACATCAAGCAATACCGCGACCCATACCCCAAATTCTAAGCCTAAAACTAGCCTCGATATGTGAGAGCTATAATCTACATAAGAGCCTAAACTTGTCGTCTCAAACCTAACACTTTATGCTAAGTTTAATCAAAATAAGGCCTGACAATCAATATCACTACAACATTTTGCTTTTAAGGAGGTAAGGTAAGGTGGGAGTACTACTTGAGCTAGCAAGAGAGTGGTAAAGTGAGTAAGAAGGCTCAAATATGTCTAATATCCACGAATTCACTTTCAATGCAAGGCATGATAATTAAATGTTAAAATTCGGTTCAAGTGAGTAGAGTTGGCTTTCAATTTCAAGACCCTATTTCGACCAAAATCTAGTGACAAGTGAAGTGGTCCAAGCATGGTTCTTCCTTACTTTCTAGACTTGATCAAATGCATCAAAGAACTACTAACTAGGGCATTGAATTGATTACAAGAGTTGGCACTCTACAAGGTTTAGCTCATCATTGCTCCCAATGCAAATGAATGCAACCCTATATGAAATGCAACTAGACTCAATCCTAAAATGCAAATGCAACATCTAAATGACTTATCAATTTCAACTCAAAAACCTACTTATCAATTTCTTTTTTGCATATACTCATAATGAATTAAATTACACAACTCATCATGCTAAAATGCAAGCATATAATTCTTTCCAAAACACCAAGCAATACCGCGAACCATACCCCAAATCCTAAGCCTAAAACTAGCCTCGATATGTGAGAGCTAGAATCTACATGAGAGCCTAAACTTGTCGTCTCAAACCTAACACTTTATGCTAAGTTTAATCAAAATAAGGCCTCACAATCAATATCACTAGAACATTTGGCTTTTAAGGAGGTAAGGTAGGGTTGGAGTACAACTTGAGCTAGCAAGAGAGTGGTAAAGTGAGTAAGAAAGCTCAAATATGTCAAATATCCAAGAATTCACTTTCAATGCAAGGCATGATATTTAGATGTCAAAATTCGGTTCAAGTGAGTAGAGTTAGCTTTCAATTTCAAGACCCTATTTCGACTAAAATCTAGTGACAAGTGAAGTGGTCCAAGCATGGTTCTTCCTTACTTTCTAGACTTGATCAAATGCATCAAAGAACTACTAACTAGGGCATTGAATTGATTACAAGAGTTGGCACTCTACAAGGATTAGCTCATCATTGCTCCCAATGCAAATGAATGCAACCCTATATGAAATGCAACTAGACTCAATCCTAAAATGCAAATGCAACATCTAAATGACTTTTTTCTTTTTTGAAATTTTCAAATTTTCCAATTTTTTTGGTTTTTTTCATGCCTTGAGTGTATGCATGGGACTCAAATATGCATAAAAGAAAAATAAGACTCACAAAACACAATGTCAAATCTCTCAACCTCTCCCCCAAACTTAAATTACACAGTCCCTTGTGTAATAAAAGTCTAGAGGAGACCTCAATCAACAAGACATAAAGACAAAATATTAAAAACTAGAAGACATATATACAAGGGAGGTGGAGGTACCTCAAAACTGTGAAGAGGAGGAGGAGCCCAAAGAGAGCGACTGATTGCTCGATGATTGGGCTGGTGAGCGGCTCGGCTTTCTCTTTCTTGGCTGTGCTTCATGGGAGGAAGAGCGAGGTGGGTGACGCGGGAACACCGAAAAAATTGCACTCTAAGGAGGTAGTTGGATAATCCTCGACTTCAATGGAAGGCGTGTAGTAAGAACCTTAGAATCGCAGTGTTCTAAGACCCAATACTCTCTTAAATGCTTCAAAACAAACAAGGCGGTGTAATATGATCCGTCTTATGATCTTAACCTTACAAGCTAACTTAAACACTAAATGATCCGATGGGAGAAATGATTGTTGCGGATTACTTGAAGATGAAACGGTTTGGGGGATTTTGGGGGAAGAGTGAAGAATGAAAAGCATACAAGAGATGCGGAAGTCTCTCGTAAACAACTGAATGGATCTAAGGATATTACACACCAGAGATTCAAACAGGATTTCTCAAGGATATGACGCACCAAGAGAGATGATCTTCTTAGAAAGGTTTTTGATAAAAAGAAAGATGAAAACTAAACTCATCTCTCGGCCAAGTTATAAAGAGAGATGAGAGAAGCGGAAACAATGAATGCAAGAGTCAGTCTCGGGACAAACCCCCCTTGACTGATCATGCAAGACAAAGACCAAAGTTTGAAATTAAAACAAAACTAAAAAACGACTACGTAAAGAAATGTCACATGAACTTCCAAGCCGCGAGAGATAGAAAGAAATGGGCTTGGACAAGTGAATGATCAAATGGACAATGACAAAGTAACACACTTACCTCGTTAAAAACCTTAAAGAGAAAACCCAATAGGACAAAACTCTTTAAGGGAAAAAGAGCACAAGATATGTTACTAGCCCATTTATCATTCACCGGCTTGAATGCATATCAATGTGATAGCTCTTGCCTTTGCTTAATCATATGGACCGTCTTGTATTTAATTTATCAATATCTCTAAGGCATTGTGAAATGCCTTAGTCTTAGACCGGGTCATGGGACCTTTGATAACTTCTTGATCCTCTTCTTGATCCTTCTCAGCTAGAAGCTTATACTCCTCCGCATCAAGCTTTTGTTTGTCCTCGGCATGAAGCTCCTCGGCATCAAGCTTTTCTTTGTCCTCGGCATGAATCTCCTCGGCATTAAGCTTTTCTTTGGCCTCGGCATGAAGCTCCTCGGCATCAAGCTTCTCCTTGCTCTTAAGGCCTTCCATGATCATATCATCCCCTCCTTCTTCAAAAGGATTTGACCTCAAATCCAACTCATCTGCAAAACAGGGAAGTGAATCAGTAACATTAAAGCTTGAGCTAATCGTATACTTACCTTGGAGGTCAAGCGGATAAGCGTTGTCATTGATCCTCTTTGTTATTGTAAAAGGACCATCAATCCGAGGCATCAACTTGGATTTTCTTTCAGCTGGAAAGCGTTCCTTCCTTAGATGCACCCAGACCTGATTTCCAACCTCAAACACAATCTTATGCTTGCCCTTATTCCCATGCTTAGCATATAGCTTAGTCTTTTCCTCCAGATTTTTCTTAGCATCCGAATGTATTGCTTGCACCAATTCTGCTTTCTTCTTTCCATCCAAGCAAGCTCTTTCACTCAAAGGTAAAGGCATTAAATCCAAAGGATAGATGGGATTAAACCCATAAATAATTTGAAAGGGCGAGTACTTAGAAGCGGAATGCACAACATGGTTATATGCAAATTCTATTAATAACCTCAGTTTGCCCATCAGTCTTTGGGTGACAAGTAGTAGAAAACATCAATTTAGTTCCTAACTTAGCCCAAAGATTTTTCCAAAAGAAACTTAGGAACTTAGTATCTCTATCAGAGACAATAGACTTAGGCATGCCATGAATACGAACTATTTCCTTAAAGAAAAGATTAGCTACATGCAAAACATCATCAGTTTTATAACAAGCAAGAAAATGAGCCATCTTAGAAAATCTATCAACAACTACAAAGATAGAATCCTTCCCAGTTTTAGTTCTAGGCAAACCTAAAACAAAGTCCATTGAGATATCATGCCACATATGAAATGGAATAGGTAAAGGAGAATACAAACCGTGAGGTTGAACCTTAGATTTGGCTTGTTTGCAAGTATTGCATCTCCCACAGATTCTCTCAACATCTCTTTTCATCTGCGGCCAGTAGAAGTGATCTTTCATGATCTCTAAAGTCTTAGCTATACCGAAATGTCCCATTAAGCCTCCACCATGTGCCTCCCTAGTAAAAAAATCTCTCATAGAACAATTAGGCACACAAAGACGGTTCTCATAGAAGAGAAACCCGTCTTGTTTAAAGAACTTACCTGAAGGAGACTTAGAACAAATAGCATAAACTTCTGAAAAATCATCATCTAGTTTGTATAATTCTTTAAGCTGATCAAATCCGAGAAGTTTAGTTTCTAGAGTAGAGAGAAGAGTGAACCTCCTTGACAAAGCATCTGCCAACACATTATCCTTACCTTGTATGTATTTAATAACGTAGGGAAACGTCTCTATAAACTCTACCCACCTCGCATGCCTTTTGTTTAGTTGATGCTGTCCTTTTAGATTTTATAAGGACTCATGATCGGTGTGGATGACAAACTCCTTATGCCAAAAATAATGTTGCCATGTCTGAAGAGCTCTCACCAAGGCATATATTTATTTATCATATATAGGATAGTTAAGAGTAGCACCACCGAGCTTCTCACTGAAGTAAGCAATCGGTTGCTTTTCCTGCATTAGGACTGCTCCAATGCCTGTACCTGAGGCATCACACTCAATCTCAAATGTTTCTAGGAAATTAGGCAAAACAATAACAGGGGCATTAGTAAGCTTCTCTTTTAGGCTCTGGAAAGCTTCTTCCTGTTCTGATTGCCATTTAAATCCAACGTCTTTCTTGATGATCTCAGTGAGTGGAGCTGCTATAGTGCTGAAGTCCCTTACAAATCGTCTATAAAAACCAGCTAAGCCATTGAAACTTCTTACTACTCCCACGGTTTTAGGACTTGGCCACTCTCTGATCGCCTTTACTCTCTCTTCATCCACCTTAACACCATCTGTACTCACAACAAAACCAAGAAACACAAGACTAGAAGTACATAAAGTACACTTCTTAAGGTTAGCATATAGTTTCTCTTGTCTAAGCAAGTCTAGAACCAACCTAATATGCTTTATATGTTCATCTAGGCCTTTGCTATAAACAAGGATGTCATCAAAATATACTACAACAAAGATGCCTATATATGCTCTAAGAACATGATTCATTAAGCGCATGAAGGTACTAGGGGCATTAGATAGACCGAATGGCATAACCAGCCATTCATATAGACCATGCTTGGTCTTGAAAGCGGTTTTCCACTCATCCCCTTCTTTCATCCTAATCTGATGATAGCCACTCTTAAGATCTATTTTAGAGAAGATACTAGAACCATATAACTCGTCTAGCATATCATCAAGTCTAGGAATGGGATGGTGATACTTTACTGTTATGTTATTGATTGCACGGCAGTCAACGCACATCCTCCAACTTCCATCCTTCTTAGGTACCAATAGCATTGGTACAACACATGGACTCATGCTCTCACGTATATGGCATTTAGCCATCAGCTCATCCACTTGCCTTTGTAACTCTTTCGTTTCTACAGGATTGGTACGGTATGCTGGTCTGTTTGGTAAAGAAGCTCCAGGAATGAAGTCAATCTGGTGTTCTATTCCTCTAATGGGAGGCAATCCATCTGGTGTTTCTTCTGGAAAGACATCACTAAAATCCTGCAAGAGAGCTTTCATTTCACTCGGGTATACCGGTGTAAGATTAGTCATAGAGGTTAGCGTTTCTTTGTAAACAAACAGGAGCATAAGAGATTGATTATGAAAAGCTTTCTTAACCTCTCCTGCCTTAGCAAAGAAATTATGACGCTTAGCTAACCTTAAAGTTTGTTTATGATCGTTGTAGACCTCTTGAGGGGTCATAGGAATCAAGACATTCTTCTTTCCCTTATACTCAAAGGAGTGTCGGTTTGAGAAACCATCATGAATAACCTTTATGTCTGATTGACAAGGTCTTCCCAGCAGAATATGGCTTGCTTCCATAGGTAAAACATCACAAAGGATCTCATATTTGTATTCTCCAATCGCTAAAGGCACTATCACTTGTTCAGAAACTTTCATTTCTCCTTTGTCATTCAGCCAATGCAGCTTATAAGGACTCGGATGGGGAGTAACTTGCATTTCCAGCTTCTTAACTATTGTACTGCTAGCTACATTCGCACAACTTCCTCCATCTATAATCAGGCTGCACACCTTTCCTTGCACTAAGCATCGAGTATGGAACAAGTTTTCCCTCTGATCTTGTTCTTCTGGTTTAATTTGAACAGTAAGAGTTCTCCTGGCTACCAGTAACTCTCCCTGAACTGGTAAACGCTTAATCCTTTCAATATCTTCCTCCTGATGTTCGGCTTTTTGATGCAAAGGTTTTTAGGCTTCTTGTCAATCCTCAAACACACATGTCATTGTAGTATTTGAGGTGTCAATCCACTTGGGAAGCTAATGACACTTGAGATATAGAGAACTATGCTAAGCTAAGCTAATAGAAAAGGTTTTGAAATCTAACATCCTAAATGATTACTAAAAGCAAAAGAACACAAAAGCTAGCAACCTAGTGACAAACAGAAAATAAGAGAAAGGAAATAAGGAGCAAAATCTAACTCAAACTAAACAAAGACTAAGAAAAGGAAGAAAGCTAGACAAAGAAAAACTAGACACAAGCTTGGACTTAAAATAAACTGATGACAAAAGTGGTTCTTAGGATGAGATATTTGATATGTTTGATGCACATGGGCGATCAATGATGGCTTAAGACAACATCTAGATCTTGGGTCTTAGATGGTAATCCTTAGGCATAGGGTTTCTAATAAAGACTAATCCACTGTCATGATAGAAGTCACTTTGCTATCTCACAACCTAACCTCGCTCCCGCGTAGTGATCCATGAGAATAGCAAGGATAGATCCCCAACCCTATAAAGCCGAAATCCACTTAGACAGATGGCGTTTCGTAATCTAGGAAAGGTAGATCTCTTGTTTATGGGTTTGGCTAAGCAAGCATGTGGTGTTCATGTCAAGCCGCCTATAATCTTTAGACTAGTTGATCAAGCTAGACTAAGCATTGAGAACAATAAACAAGAAAGGATTAAGATCATTAAATGCATAAGCATCAAGATCTATCACCATAAATCTTTCACACCCTAAGGACCACGAAATCTACTCTCTTTTCATGTGTTTAACCTCTAGATCCATAAGGAAATAAAAGCTAAACAATGTTAGAGAGGAGATCAATGACAAAAAATTAAAATAAAGGCATAGGCTTTACCAAGAAACGCTAGAGAACAAGTCTTGGTTAAGCTTAAACCAAAAAGAAAAGTTCTTGAACTCAAGAACAAAATAAAAGCTTAAATTTAAATTCTATTCATGAATAACCACGAAATTCTATGAAGAATGTGTGGCTAAACAAGATTAGAAAGCAAGAACAAGAAGAAATAAATTAAGGGAAGTGCAAAAATTAAATTAAAATAAAAAGTATTTACATGGTTCTTGAAAATAAAATGAGAACTAAGTAAAAACTAAAAATGTCTAAAAGGATTAGAGGGAAGAGAGTGATTTCGTTTTGGGGTTGCTAGGGTATTTATAGGTGAGGCACAAAAACCCTAGAGACCCTTATCCACAAAAATGGGATCCAATGCTAAAAGCAAACTTCTTTGGACTCTTGTGCTCTTTTGGAATTATGCTGCAACAGCTTCATGTCGATATGGCACCCTGATATTGGCTCCAAGCTCTTATCTTCCCAGCAGAAGCTTCATCGGACACAAGTCGTTATGCTTGCCCGTTATACACTAGCTTGCCGAACTGGCCAGACCGATGCTCACTGTTTCCGCAGTAACTTCTGAACCGCCGATCGTAATGACATGATACTTCCACCAGACGAAAGCTAACTCGATCCTCTACAATCGTATGAAGACATCAGAAGCTGATTCGAGCCAAAAGACCTTCGTCCGAGCTGATCTTTCCACAACGGCTTGTCCATTTCGGTTTAGTTGATTGATCTTGAAGCAACGTCTTGCTTCATATCAGGATGAGGTCGTTGTGGCTGACCGTGGTGGCTGTAGAAGTCTTCTCTTTTGCTCCTTCTTGCCTTGGCTGCTCATTAGTTCTTCTCCCAAACTCCATAGAACCTCCACAGGCTCCAAAAGTACCTGCCAAGTACTCCAAACATGCAAAATATGCAATGCCTATCCTAAAACTAATATGAATGGAAATGGGACAAAAACTAATGAATAAATGCATAAAAGAGACCAAAACCTATACTAAATGCATGCTAAAAAGGTGTAAAATATGGAGTTATCACTTCTTCATATTCATCTTCTGATTTGATCTCACCGTTCTCTCTCAACACCATTACTCTTTTGTTGATGCACTCATTAGCATAGTGTCCTATGCCTTGACACTTGAAACATTTTACATCTCCGGATTTGGTACTAGACTCTTTTGGCTTCCCTTTAGTATCCAGCAGAGACGAGCGTTCTGCCTTTGTAACACTGAACGGCTTGTTGTCTCTGGAATAGGTCGGTTTCTCGTCTCTGGAATAGTTTGATCGGTATGAACTTCCACTTGCTCCTCCAGTACGGTGAGTTTGGTTTCTCTTTTGCTGCTGCTCGAACAGAATAGCTTTGTGAAGCATCTCTTCTAGCTCCACATAGTGCTCAGTCTCCAAACGATCTTGGATCTTTCTATTAAGTCCTCCTAGAAAACAAGCCATAGTAGCTTCTCTATCTTCTGAAATGTCAGCCCTTAGCATAAGAGTTTCCATCTCCTTGAAGTATTCTTCCACCGGACGGTTTCCCTGAGCGAGCCTCCTTAGTTTTTGATGAAGTTCCCGATGATAATGATTAGGCACAAATCTCTTCCTCATGAGACTTCTCATCTCTTTCCAAGTGCTAACAGGAAACTCTTTATTTCATTTTCTTGTAGTAACAAGCTGATCCCACCAACTTAGAGCATAGTCATAGAACTCAGTAGCTGCAACCTTGACTCTGTTTTCTTCAGTGCATTGTTGAGCATCAAAGACCAGCTCCACTTTCTTTTCCCACTCAAGGTAAACGCCTGGATCACAAGTTCCATGAAACGAAGGGATTTTGAGTTTGATTCCTGGTATGCTCTCCTGCACACGCTCTTTGTTCTGTCTAGACCCTCTGCGGTTACTGCTAGACGATCTACTGCTCTTGTAGTATTGATCAGTATGATGATCAATGTCATGTTTAGCCTTTTCTGCTTCATTATAAGTCTCTTTGCTCGACCGTCTCTTCACGGGGATCCTTTCCTCATACCATTCCCTCATGCTTTCTATCTCGGTCTCAAACATTTTCCTCATTCTGCTTGTAAGAGCATCAAGGATTAACTTGTTCTCTCGGCTAACTGTTGCCTCTGGATCTTCATCGTCGGCTATAACACCTAATACAGAAACAAACACTCGCAGTAAGAAGTTCTTAAGATAAAAAAAAATTCCAGAAACCCTAAAAATAAATACTACAACGTTTATAGATGTAGCAGATGACAAAGATTGATTCAAAAACTCAAATGAAAATTCGGAGAGTCGAAATCAAATGTTACAAAGATTATAAAACTCTTGTTTGGCAAATCGTGAAAGATAATCAAAGGATCCGTGAAGAACAAGCGATTAAAATTCCGGAAAAATTTAAAACAAATTCACAGATCAACAAATCGTCACTCTTAGTCTCAAATGAAATCGCCGATCTGATGCAATAAGGATTCACTAACACCCTAACACTCGTTATGAACAAGAGATCATAGTTCCGATCGTGATCAGATGAACGGAAAAATTATGAATCGACAAAATAAAAAAATGGATCGGATCGAGACACTTAGCTTTGGAAGGTTTGCTTTGATACCACGTAATATGATCCCTCTTATGATCTTAACCTTACAAGCTAACTTAAACACTAAATGATCCAATGGGAGAAATGATTGTTGCGGATTACTTGAAGATGAAACGGTTTGGGGGATTTTGGGGGAAGAGTGAAGGATGAAAAGCAAACAAGAGATGCGGAAGGCTCTCGTAAACAACTGAATGGATCTAAGGATATTACACACCAGAGATTCAAACAGGATTTCTCAAGGATATGACGCACCAAGAGAGATGATCTTCTTAGAAAGGTTTTTGATAAAAAGAAAGANGTTGATTGTTGTGGATGACTTGAAGATGAAATGATTTTGGGGATTTGGGGGAAGAGTGAGAGGCGAAAAGCATACAAGCGATGCGGATGGCTCTTGTATACAACTGAATGGATCTAAGGATATTACGCACCAGAGATTCAAACAGGATTTCTCAAGGATATGACGCACCAAGAGAGATGATATTCTTAGAATAAGTTTTTGATAAAAAGAAAAATGAAACTAAACTCATCTCTCGCCCAAGTTATAAAGATAGATGAGTAATACAGAAACAATGAATGCAAGAGTCAGTCTCGGGACAACCCCCTTGACTGATCATGCAAGACAAAGACCAATGTTTGAAAAACAAAAGAAAACTTAAAAAAACGACTAAGTGTAGAAATGTCTCATGAACTTCCAAGCCAAGATAGATAGAAAGAAATAGGCTTGGACAAGTGAATGATCAAATGGGCAAAGACAAAGTAACACACTTGCCTCGTTAAAAACCTTAAAGATAAAACCCAATGGGACAAAACTCTTTAAGGGAAAAAGAGCACAAGATATGTTACTAGCCCATTTATAATTCACCGGCTCGAATGCACATCATCGTGATACCTTTGCTTCCTCATGTGGATCGTCTTGTATTTGATTTAGCAATATCTCTAAGGCATTGTGAAATGCCTTAGTCTTAGACCGGGTCATGGGGCCTTTGACAACTTTTTGATCCACCTCAGCTATAAGCTTAAGCTCATCCATTCCATCCTCAGGTTCAAGCTTGTTTTCCAAGTGTATGTCGTCCATGATCATATCATATTCAAAGTCCCGTTTAAGCATTCTCGGGTTTAAACAACTGTTTCGGATCTTCGTATGACCTTTTTAAACTTGTATTCCCCATTTGGACTTACTGATGAGTAGAGTTTTCATTTCCTCAACGGAATAAGGAACAAGTAATAAATGCATCTCGTTCTACCATTATGAGCCCCAAATGAGTATTACTAGTCTAGTTACTCCATTTTGTTTCTACGAGTCATTAAAAGTCCGTTTTAAGCATTCTCGGCTTTAAACAACTGTTTCGGATCTACATAGGACCTTTTTAAACTTGTATTCCCTAATTGGACTTACTGATGAGTAGAGTTTTGATTAACTCAACGGAATGAGGAACAAGTAATAAGTGCTTCTCGTTCTACCATTCTGAGCCCCAAATGAGTATTACTAGTCTAGTTACTCCATTTTGTTTATATGACTCATTAAAAGTACCTTTTAAGCATTCTCGGGTTTAAACAACTGTTTCAGATCTACATATGACCCTTTTAAACTTGTATTCCCCATTTGGACTTACTGATGAGTAGAGTTTTGATTTCCTCAACGGAATGAGGAACAAGTAATAAATGCATCTCGTTCTACCATTATGAGCCACAAATGAGTATTACTAGTCTAGTTACTCCATTTTGTTTCTATGACTCACTAAAAGTCCGTTTTAAGCATTCTCGACTTTAAACAACTGTTTCGGATCTACATATGACCCTTTTAAACTTGTATTCCCCAATTGGACTTACTGATGAGTAGAGTTTTGATTTCCTCAACGGAATGAGGAACAACTAATAAATGCTTTTCTTTTTACCATTATGAGCCCCAAATGAGTATTACTAGTCTAGTTACTCCATTTTGTTTCTATGACTCATTAAAAGTCCCTTTTAACCATTCTCGGGTTTAAACAACTGTTTCGGATCTTCGTATGACCCTTTTAAACATGTATTCCCCATTTGGACTTACTGATGAGTAGAGTTTTGATTTCCTAAACGGAATGAGGAACATGTAATAAATGCATCTCGTTCTACCATTATGAGCCCCAAATGAGTATTACTAGTCTAGTTACTCCATTTTGTTTC
>JAHZTW010000003.1:31777527-31792306 GCA_020283515.1 Alliaria petiolata
AAAAAAAAAAAAAAAAAAAAAAAAAAAAATTAGTTGAGAAAAAAAAAAACGAAAAAAATCAAAAAAAAAAAAAAAAAAATTATTCAGTTTATTTTTGTTGTTTTAATTCCTATATTTCTTGGGAATTTTTCTGTTCTTCATCAAGTTCTTATCTCATCTATCTTTCATTTCATTTGGATTTTTCTGTTTGATTACTTTGGGGATTACCATTGAGTTGTATTGGATTTGTTCTATTAGAACTCTTGAGAGATCACTGAGGGAAATCAGATTGAGTGAAACACTTGAGTGAAACACCTTGAGAGAAACACTTGTGGGAGGCTTTTACTTCTAATCTGTTTGTTAGTTTTGCAGGAAAAATCATGTCTAACCATGAAGGAGATAACAACAATGAAGAAAGAGAGGCGATTCCAAATCTGCAAGTGCAAGCCATAATGGGAGAAATGCAGAGAATGATGAGGAATTAAATCAATGGAGTCTATGATAGACTAGATGAAATGCGAGTGGAGGCACAACAAAGACAGCCACAAGATGTTCCTGTTGGAAGAGCAAGAGATCAACTTAGACCAGTAGAGTTTTGATTTCCTCAACGGAATGAGGAACAAGTAATAAATGCTTCTCGTTTAATAATTATGAGCCCCAAATGAGTATTACTAGTCTAGTTACTCCATTTTGTTTCTATGACTCATTAAAAGTCCCTTTTAAGCATTCTCGGGTTTAAACAATTTTTTTGGATCTTCGTATGACCCTTTTAAACTTGTATTCCCCATTTGGACTTATTGATGAGTAGAGTTTTGATTTCCTCAACGGAATGAGGAACAATGCATCTCGTTATACCATTTTGAGCCCCAAATGAGTATTACTAGTCTAGTTACTCCATTTTGTTTCTATGACTCATTCTAATATGATCCCTCTTATGATCTTAACCTTGCAAGCTAGCTTAAACACCAAAGGATCCGATGAGATGGTTGATTGTTGCGGATGACTTGAAGATGAAACGATTTTGGGGATTTGGGGGAAGAGTGAGAGGCGAAAAGCATACAAGAGATGCGGATGGCTCTTGTATACAACTGAATGGATCTAAGGATATTACGCACCAGAGATTCAAACAGGATTTCTCAAGGATATGACGNAGATGCGGATGGCTCTTGTATACAACTGAATGGATCTAAGGATATTACGCACCAGAGATTCAAACAGGATTTCTCAAGGATATGACGCACCAAGAGAGATGATCTTCTTAGAATAAGTTTTTGATAAAAGAAAGATGAAACTAAACTCATCTCTCGGCCAAGTTATAAAGAGAGATGAGGAACACGGAAACAATGAATGCAAGAGTCAGTCTCGGGACAACCCCCTTGACTGATCATGCAAGACAAAGACCAAAGTTTGAAAAACAAAAGAAAACTTAAAAAACAACTAAATGTAGAAATGTCTCATGAACTTCCAAGCCAAGATAGATAGAAAGAAATGGGCTTGGACAAGTGAATGATCAAATGGGCAAAGATAAAGTAACACACTTGCTTTGTTAAAAACCTTAAAGAGAAAACCCAATGGGACAAAACTCTTTAAGGGAAAAAGAGCACAAGATGTTACGAGCCCATTTATCATTCACCGGCTCGAATGCATATCATCGTGATAGCTCTTGCCTTTGCTTCCTCATGTGGATCGTCTTGTATTTGATTTAGCAATATCTCTAAGGCATTGTGAAATGCCTTAGTCTTAGACCGGGTCATGGGGTCTTTGACAACTTCTTGATCCTCCTCAGCTACAAGCTTAAGCTCATCCATTCCATCCTCAGGTTCAAGCTTGTTTTCTAAGTGTATGTCGTCCATGATCATATCATCCCCTCCTTCAAAAGGATTTGACCTCAAATCCGACTCATCTGCAAAATAAGGAAGTAAGTCAGTAATATTAAAGCTTGAGCTAATCATATACTTACCTTGTAGGTCCAGTTTGTATGTGTTGTCATTGATCCTTTTTGTTATGGTGAAAGGACCATCAATCCGAGGCATCAACTTAGACTTCCTCTCAGCTGGAAAGCATTCCTTCCTTAGATGCAACCAGACCTGATCTCCAACCTCAAACACCATCTTATGCTTGCCTTTATTCGCATGCTTAGCATATAGCTTAGTCTTTTCCTCTAGATTTTTCTTAGCATCCGAATGTATTGCTTGCACTAACTCTGCTTTCTTCTTACCATCCAAGCTAGCTCTTTCACTCAAAGGTAAAGGCATTAAATCCAATGGAGAGATGGGATTAAACCCATAAACAATTTGAAAGGACGAATACTTAGAAGCAGAATGCACAGCATGGTTATATGCAAATTCTATATGTGGTAAGCAATCTTCCCAAGACTTAAGGTTCTTCTTAATCAAAGCTCTAAGCAACGTTCCTAAAGTCCTATTAACAACCTCAGTTTGCCCATCAGTCTGTGGGTGACAAGTAGTAGAAAACATCAACTTAGTTCCTAGCTTAGACCAAAGCGTTTTCCAAAAGAAACTCAGGAACTTAGTATCTCTATCAGAAACAATGGACTTAGGCATGCCATGAATGCGAACTATTTCCTTAAAGAAGAGATTGGCTACATATAATGCATCATCAGTCTTATGGCAAGCAATGAAATGAGCCATTTTTGAGAACCTATCTACAACTACAAAGATAGAGTCCTTTCCTGTTTTAGTTATAGGCAGCCCTAAGACAAAGTCCATTGATATATCCTGCCATGGATGAGATGGAATAGGTAAAGGAGAATACAAACCGTGAGGCTGAACCTTAGATTTTGCTTGCTTGCATGTGTTGCATCTCCCACAAATTCGTTCAACATCTCTTTTCATATGCAGCCAGTAGAAGTGATCTTTCATGATTTCTAAAGTCTTAGCTATGCCGAAATGTCCCATTAAGCCCCCACCATGTGCTTCCCTGGTAAACAAATCTCGCATAGAACAGTTAGGTACACAAAGACGGTTCTCATAGAAGAGAAACCCATCTTGTTTAAAGAATTTACCCGAAGGAGACTTAAAACATTCAGCATAAACTTTGAAATCATCATCCAGCTTATATAACTCTTTAAGCTGATCAAATCCGAGAAGTTTAGTTTCTAGAGTAGAGAAGAGAGTGTACCTCCTTGACAAAGCATCTGCCACCACATTTTCCTTACCTTGTTTGTATTTGATAACGTAGGGAAACGTCTCTATAAACTCTACCCACCTCGCATGCCTTTTGTTTAGCTTATGCTGTCCTTTTAGATGTTTCAATGACTCATGATCGGTGTGGATGACGAACTCCTTAGGCCAAAGATAATGTTGCCACGTTTGAAGAGCTCTCACCAAGGCATAAAGTTTTTTTTATCATATGTAGGGTAATTAAGAGTAGCACCACCGAGTTTTTCACTGAAGTAAGCAATCGGTTGCCTTTCCTGCATTAGAACAGCTCCAATGCCTATTCCTGAGGCATCACACTCAATCTCAAATGTTTTTAGGAAATCAGGTAAAACAAGAACAGGGGCATTAGTAAGCTTCTCTTTCAGGCTTTGGAAAGCCTCTTCCTGTGCTTTTTCCCACTCGAATCAAACGTCTTTCTTGACAATCTCAGTGAGTGGAGCGGCTATAGTACTGAAATCCTTTACAAATCTTCTATAGAAACCGGCTAGACCATGGAAACTCCTTACTTCTCCCACAGTCTTAGGATTCGGCCACTCTTTGATCGCCTTAACTTTCTCCTCATCCACTTTGACACCATCTGTACTTACAACAAAACCAAGAAATACTAGAAGTACAGAAAGTACACTTCTTGAGGTTAGCATATAGTTTCTCTTGTCTAAGCAAGTCTAAAACCTATCGGATATGTTCTATATGCTCATCTAGACCTTTGCTATAAACAAAAATGTCATCAAAATAAACTACCACAAAGTTGCCTATATATGCTCTAAGGACATGATTTATTAAGCGCATGAAGGTACTAGGGGCATTAGATAGCCCGAATGGCATAGCCAGCCACTCATATAAACCATGCTTGGTTTTGAATGCTGTTGTCCACTCATCCCCTTCTTTCATTCTAATTTGATGATATCCACTCTTAAGATCTCTCTTAGAGAAGATATTAGAACCATATAATTCATCTAATATATCATCAAGTCTAGCAATGGGATGGCGATACTTCACTGTTATATTGTTGATTGCACGGCAGTCAACGCACATCCTCCAGCTACCGTGTTTCTTAGGTACTAACAGCACTGGCACGACACAGGGACTCATGCTCTCACGTATATGGCCTTTAGCCATCAGCTCCTCCACTTGCCTTTGTAGCTCTTTTGTTTCCATTGGATTGGTACGGTACGCTGGCCTGTTTGGTATAGAAGTTCCAGGAGTAAAGTCAATCTGATGTTCTATTCCTCTAATGGGAGGTAATCCATCTGGTGTTTCTTCTGGAAAGACATCACTAAAATCCTGCAATAGAGCTTTCATTTCACTCGGATATACCAGGTGTAAGATCAGTCATAGAGGTTAATGTTTCTTTATAAACAAACAGGAGCATAAGAGATTGATTATGAAGAGCTTTCTTGACCTCTCCTGCTTTAACAAAGAAATTATGATGCTTAGATGTCCTTAAAGACTTCTTCTGATCGTTGTAAACCTCTTGAGGGGTCATAGGAATCAAGACATTCTTCTTACCCTTATACTCAAAGGAATGCCGGTTTGAGAATCCATCATGAATAACCCTTCTATCTGATTGCCAAGGCCTTACCAAAAGGATATGCTAGCTTCCATAGGCAAAACATCACAAAGGATTTTATCTTTCTATTCACCAATCGCCAAAGGCACTTTAATTTGTTCCGAAACTTTCATTTCTCCTTTATCATTCAGCCAATGAAGCTTATAAGGACTCGGATGGGGAGTAACTTGCATTTCCAGCTTCTTAACCATTGTACTGCTAGCTACATTCTCACAACTTCCACCATCTATAATCAGTCTTCAAACTTTTCCTTGCACTAAATAGCTAGTATGGAACAATTTTTCCCTTTGATCTTGTTCTTCTGGTTTATTCTGGACATTAAGAGTTCTCCTATCCACTTGCTATTCTCCCTGAACTGGCAAAAGCTCATTTTCTTCACTGAACTCCTCTTGATACTCATCCTCTGATTCGATCTCACCGTTCTCTCTTATCACCATTATTCTTTTGTTGATGCATTCATTAGCGTAGTGTGCTCTGCCTTGACACTTGAAGCATTTTACATCTCTGGACTTGGTACTAGGTTCTTTTGGCTTCCCTTTAGTATCCAACAGAGATGAGGGCTCTGGCTTTGTAACACTAATCGGCTTGTTGTTTTTGGAATAGGTCGGTTTCTCATCTCTGGAATAGTTGGATCGGTAAGAACTTCCACTTGCTCCTCCAATACGGTGAGTTTGCTTTCTCTTTTGCTGCTGCTCGAACAGAATAGCTTTGTGAAGCATCTCCTCTATTTCCACGTAGTGCTCAGTTTCCAAACGATCTTGAATTTCTCTGTTAAGTCCTCCTAAAAAGCGAGCCATAGTAGCTTCCCTGTCTTCCGATATGGCAGCCCTTAGCATAAGGGTTTCCATCTCTTTGAAGTATTCTTCCACCGAACGGTTTCCCTGAGCTAGCCTCCTTAGTTTTTGATGAAGTTCCCGATGGTATGATTAGGCACAAATCTCTTCCTCATGAGGCTTCTCATCTCTTTCCAAGTGCTAACATGAAACTCTTGATTTCGCTTTCTTGTAGTAACAAGCTGATCCCACCAACTTAGAGCATAATCATAAAATTCAGTAGCTGCAACCTTGACTCTGTTTTCTTCAGTGCATTGTTGAGCATCAAAGACCAGCTCCACTTTCTTTTTCCACTCAAGGTAAACGTCCGGATCACAAGTTCCATGAAACGAAGGGATTTTGAGCTTGATTCCTGGTATGCTCTCCTGCACTCGCTCTTTATTTTGTCTAGACCTTCTGCGGTTGCTCCTTGAAGATCGACTGCTCTTATAGTATTGATCAGTATGAGGATCACTATCATGCTTAGACTTTTCGGCTTCATTATCAGTCTCTTTGCCTGAGCGTCTCTTCACGGGGATCCTTTCCTCATACCATTCCCTCATGCTCTCCCTTTCTGTCTCAACCATTTTTCTCATTCTGCTTATGAGAGCATCAAGGATTAGCTTGTTCTCTCGGCTAACTGTTGCTTCTGGATCTTCATCATCAGCCATAGCACCTGACACGGAAACAAGTACTCGCAGTAAGTAGTTCTTAGGATGATAAAAAAAATTTCAAAACCCTAAAACGATTACCACAAAATTTCTAGAGATAGCAGATGACAAAGATTGTTCCAAATACTCAAATAAAATTTTGGAAAGTCGAAAACAATTGTTTAAAAAATTATAAAAATTTCAATCGACAAAACGTGAAAGATGATCAAAGGATCCGTGATGAACAAGCTATTAAAATTCCGGAGAAATTTAAAAACTTCACCGATCAACAAATCGTTACTCTTAGTCTCTAATGAAATCGCCGATCTAATGCTATATGAATTCACTAAAACTCTAACACTCGTTATATAGTAATAGATCAAAGTCACGATCGCAAAGAGATGAACAGCCACAAATATGAATCGACAAAATGAAAAACAGATCGGATCAAGACACTTAGCTTTGGAAGGTTTGCTCTGATACCACTTAATATGGTCCCTCTTATGATCTTAACCTTGCAAGCTAGCTTAAACACCAAAGGATCCGATGAGATGGTTGATTGTTGTGGATGACTTGAAGATGAAATGATTTTGGGGATTTGGGGGAAGAGTGAGAGGCGAAAAGCATACAAGCGATGCGGATGGCTCTTGTATACAACTGAATGGATCTAAGGATATTACGCACCAGAGATTCAAACAGGATTTCTCAAGGATATGACGCACCAAGAGAGATGATATTCTTAGAATAAGTTTTTGATAAAAAGAAAAATGAAACTAAACTCATCTCTCGCCCAAGTTATAAAGATAGATGAGTAATACAGAAACAATGAATGCAAGAGTCAGTCTCGGGACAACCCCCTTGACTGATCATGCAAGACAAAGACCAATGTTTGAAAAACAAAAGAAAACTTAAAAAAACGACTAAGTGTAGAAATGTCTCATGAACTTCCAAGCCAAGATAGATAGAAAGAAATAGGCTTGGACAAGTGAATGATCAAATGGGCAAAGACAAAGTAACACACTTGCCTCGTTAAAAACCTTAAAGATAAAACCCAATGGGACAAAACTCTTTAAGGGAAAAAGAGCACAAGATATGTTACTAGCCCATTTATAATTCACCGGCTCGAATGCACATCATCGTGATACCTTTGCTTCCTCATGTGGATCGTCTTGTATTTGATTTAGCAATATCTCTAAGGCATTGTGAAATGCCTTAGTCTTAGACCGGGTCATGGGGCCTTTGACAACTTTTTGATCCACCTCAGCTATAAGCTTAAGCTCATCCATTCCATCCTCAGGTTCAAGCTTGTTTTCCAAGTGTATGTCGTCCATGATCATATCATATTCAAAGTCCCGTTTAAGCATTCTCGGGTTTAAACAACTGTTTCGGATCTTCGTATGACCTTTTTAAACTTGTATTCCCCATTTGGACTTACTGATGAGTAGAGTTTTGATTTCCTCAACGGAATGAGTAACAAGTAATAGATGCTTCTCGTTCTACTATTAAGAGCCCCAAATGACTATTTCTAGTCTAGTTACTCCATTTTGTTTCTATGACTCATTAAAAGTCCGTTTTAAGCATTTTTGGCTATAAACATCTGTTACAGATCTTCATAGGACCCTTTTAAACTTATAATCCCCATTTGGATTACTGATGAGTACAGTTTTGATTTCGTCAACGGAATGAGTAACAAGTAATAGATGCTTCTCGTTCTACTATTAAGAGCCCTAAATGAGTATTTCTAGTCTAGTTACTCCATTTTGTTTCTATGACTCATTAAAAGTCATTTTTAACCATTCTCGGGTTTAAACAACTGTTTCGGATCTTCGTATGACCCTTTTAAACATGTATTCCCCATTTGGACTTACTGATGAGTAGAGTTTTGATTTTCTAAACGGAATGAGGAACATGTAATAAATGCATCTCGTTCTACCATTATGAGCCCCAAATGAGTATTACTAGTCTAGTTACTCCATTTTATTTCTATGACTCATTAAAAGTACATTTTAAGCATTCTCGGGTTTAAACAACTGTTTCAGATCTACATATGACCCTTTTAAACTTGTATTCCCCAATTGAACTTACTGATGAGTAGAGTTTTGATGATGACACAAGATTGGGAATCACTCCACAATCTTATAACAAAAGGTGATCAAGAACTGATCAACAAGCTTGGCGCGGAAGGGGCTGAAGGTAGAGATGGCGGTGGAACTTGATTGACTCTCTCAATCGGTGGGCTTTGATTGACTCTCTCAATCCTTGGAGAACCAGACTTGTTTGATTCACACAAACAAACCTAATCCTTTAATCAATAGAAACAAATGAATCACTCAAATGAATCTAAAGACAAACGGTTTTCAAAGACACTTCTTTGAGAAACAAATACTTTGTATATACTTTTGATTGATTGAAAGGTGATTTACAAATGAAACAACTAATCAGCTTATATAGAGGCTTAGTACACGTTCTTAAAGGCTTAAAACAAGAAAGAAATCAAAACATTGAATAAAAACAATCTTTTGGCCATAATGAGCAAATCGGCCAATTAATGTGGACAGTGAGATCTCCTTGTATCTGGAGGGTTTGAGGGGATATGTGAGCTTCTCTGGAATATTCTGGTCGCCATATGAGTTGCCTAAATCGCTGAAACTTGGGCAAGAGGGTCGTTGAAGAGTTAATGCTTCATATGTATTGAATGCTCTTGAGCCCAAGTAAGGAAACTGGAGGTGGTGAAGGATCCGCCTGATCCTCTGTGTGATGGTGCAGCTAAGGTCATCTCTTACAGCTTATAGATGGTTCTCATTAACTCCTGGACGCCAAAGATAAGTTTGAAGCCTCCTAAACCCGGAAGGTTCCATATAAGGCAAGCTGAGGATACCCTGTCTTGCAACTTGCATAACTTTCACTTCAGAACCGGGTTTGGTATGATTACAATTCGAAAAGCTCCCTGGTTGAGTCAACATTCCACTCCAAGTTGAGTTACAGCTAAATTCTTTCTGGTTCGGTCGGAATCCTCCAATTAGTGCGCCTATGTCCAAATCGGGAAAGCTCCGGTTCACCCAATTTGTAAAACTAATAACATCGTCATATGAGATCGGCTTGAGCTGATTCCACTTCGGCATGATTCTCTGATGAGTTGAGTTTCCAAAACAATTGGATTTGTTGCTTGGATCATCTTGGTTTGGCCGGAATGACTCGATGAATGGTCGCAGGTCTCCATCGGGTCCATTGGAGCTCTGAATGGGTTTAAGACATGTGAACCAATTTGCCTCGTTAATACCTTTCCTGGAAAACCCATTGGGATAAAACCAAGGATAAGGAAAAAGAGTACAAATGGCCAAAACCCATTTGTAAGCCTTAGCTCCACGTTCATATTTAAGCTCGGCAACTTGTGCAACTTCGGCAACATGCTCTAGCATTGCTTCTGTTTGATGAACTTCAGTGCTGGCCTCGATCATACTCTACTTCATGGTTTATGACGTCCATGATATTGTATCATACTCTCCTTCTTCAAAAAGTTTTGTCCTCAAAACTTGCTTATCTGCACATAGATAACTTAAGTTAGTTTGATGAATTATATGAGAGTTTAGAGACTTACCTCGCAGACAGTTTCGGTTGGTGCTCAGTTGGGGTTGTTGTTGAGCATCTGGGGGTTTTCCTTTGAGCAAGTAGGATAGAATTACTCCTCTACTCTGTTCTGGTACGTGGCTCCTCTGTTTTGGGTGGAGATGTCTCTTTGCTCTGAGCTTATTTAAACATCATTCTCTTCTCTGGTGGAACTTCTTTTGAATTTATCTCCTTAATACCTGAAATAATCTCAGCAATTTGGACAAGAAACAATTGTATTATGGGTTCTTTATAAAAACTTAAACTTGCTAAACCTTCTGTCCTAGTTGTATCAAATCTTTTAACTAATTTCGGTTTCAAGCAAAAAGATGTAGCTTTAAAGTTCTCTCTTTCTTTTAATTCCAGTAAGTTCTTCAACACTTCTTTAGAATCTTGTGAAACAAAATTAGCAAAAGAATGACTTACCTGAGGAACACAGTTGGTGTTCTTGCTGTTTAGCTCGGTAAAGTGATCCAGTGTTTGGTCTGGGGGGTTCTCTTTAAAGTCCTCTTCGTTTTCAGGTCTCTTAGTATGATTCTTACCTAAGTAATCTCTTAAAAAGAAGTGCATCATATCTGAGTTTAAAACATCAGAAATATGCCTTGAAATATTTAAACTCACAGTGATGTTGTTAGCTAGTTGTAGCATCAATTGCTCCTTGTTTTCCTTAACTCCACGGTTTCTGGCTCCTTTTAGTCTAGAGATGACTAAGGTTCCTACAGAAGGGCACTATTTCATGCATAATCTTGAGCCACTAGCTGATGTGAATCCACAGTAGTTAGCTCCTCCTTTTCTTTCTCATTCTTCATTGGACAAATCAATTGCAGAATGTGTTCTCCTTGTAGTTTTTCTTCTCTGCTCATTTCCCTTTCTTCTTGTCTTATTCCTGGATCAAAACTCTTTGGCAAAGACAAGTGCATGAGTCTAGAATTGGGAATTAAAATATGATGCGATTCTCCCAAGGATTATTGCACTCTTTAGTTGGTAGATGGATAAGCCTAGATTCAACGGACTGTGAAGCCACAAAGAACAAGGAAATTGAACGAATGGTCGCACAGGAGTTGCGGAAGGCTCCTGATATTCCACCAGACCCCTTGGATATGACATACCAAGTCGGATCAAGTTGTGAAAGTTTGGATATTACACACCAAACGATCGAAAATGTTCACAAAGAACAATAGAGAATTATTCTCAAATAAAAAGATAAAAAGATGGTTCGATTTTCTCAAATGAGATTACATGAGTTTATAAAGAAAAGAAAAGAGTAGGCAAAGGGCCAAACTCGTGGTCAAAAGCATTAACTAAAGAAAGACTGAATTAAAACTAAGTTTGAATAACTCTTGGCCTCCAAATGACTCTTTAGCTGCTTTCCCTTCCCTTGGTCGAATTTATAAGCTTATGAATAAACCTTATAAAGTTTATGAATCAATTTGCCTCATTAAAACCTTTCCTGGAAAACCCAATGGTAAAAACCAAGGACAAGGAAAAAGAGTACAAATGATCACATCCTTTATCAACTTTGACTTCGGATATATAAGCTTTACTCCGGATTTATAAGCCTTTGAGACTTCCTTATAAAAGATTCACAAGTCTGCTGTGTATTTCCTCCTGAAGTCTGCTTTGTATTTTCTGAAGTCTGCTTTGTATTTTCTGAAGTCTGCTGTGTAATTAAAACAAGAATGGTTTTAACTTTTTCTCCTTTTTGAGTGATCATCTGACTGAGTACTCCTCCAATTCCTTCTTTAAGTCTCTTAAGCCTTGCACGAGTCATAGGTCCGGATGGCATCACCAAGTCTTCAACGGCTTCTAGTTCAGGTTCAAGCTCATTCTCATTTGTGCTTTCCATGATCGCATCATCCCCCCTCTGTTGAAAAGGATTTGCCCTCAAATCTGGACCATCTGCGACAAAAGGCACTAGATCAGAAATGTTAAAGCTTGAACTAACGTTGTACTTACCTTGAAGATCGAGTTGGTAAGAATTGTCATTGATCCTCTGGACTATCTGATGTGATACTGACCAGCACCAAAGACATGAAGCTTGGAACTGAGGTTGAAGCTGATGGATCTAAAGAAATGGAGTTGGAACCTGAACTGGAACCTGAAGGAGACAAGCTTGTAGCTGAGGATTCAGCTCGTGCTGGGGTTAAGCTCGCAACAACTTGGAGAAGACAAGAACCTAAACCTCCCTGGTTTATGATTCAGCTATATATATTCAAGTTAAATGATTTTTAACAAATGGGAAAAGTGTTGGATTTATACTCTTTTTCCCTTGTCAAGTTTTGTCCCAATGGGTTTTCTTGACAAGGTTTTTAATGAGGTAAGCCCAGCACTTTCTAATGGCCCATTTGTTAAAATAGAAGCCCAAGAAGAAGGAGAAAGCAAGGGGGCGTCCTCCTTGTTTCATTTAGGGTTTTTTTGCTGTTTTCTTTATAATCTCTTGTAATCTCTTTTGAGAAAACCATCTTCCATCTTTTTATAAAAGTTTTCTTTTGATCTTATGATCTAGTCTCTTGGTGCGTAATATCCATTAGACAATCCGAGTTCTTGTGTGTCATATCAAGTTCTCAACCCTTGGTTTACTTCAGGCCATCCGCAGCTTGTAGTAAAGCCCATCGATCCATCCCTCGTCCATCCGCAACCTTCTCATTCACGTATCACATCCACAAGTCCGAGATCTCATCTAACTTCAAGCTGGTCGAATCCTAGGAGAATCATATTAAGTGGCATCAGAGCAAACCAGCCTGCAAAAAAGATGCCTGAAGATGAAGAAATAAAAACCAGCAACAAGAAGAACAACCATAAACTGCAAATTGAAGCTCTCACTACTCAACTGAAGAGAATGATGGAAACAGAATTTAAAGCCTTTAGGCAGGAGGTTAAAGAGCTTCAACAAACCTCAAACCAACATCAGAGATGTCCTAGGAGGGAGAAAGAGAGATCTCCACAAAGAAACAGAGAGACACAAAGGCAATCAAGAGATGTCTGCACAAATAAACAAAGTCTGCAACAACAACAATCAGATTTTTATAAGTCTGATTCTGTACCAAAAGAAGCACCACACAAAAGGCTTCCAGAGAAGCCTAATTGGAGAAGCAAATCAGCTAGAGAAGAAATAAAATATGAAGCCTACAGCCGTGGAAAGTAGAAGAGATCAAAGCAAGCTAAGCAACTTCAGGACAAGTTGAGCAGCCTCTTGAGTTATGATGAAATAAAAAAGGAAGTGACAGAAGCCTTTAGGGACGTGATGAATAGTCAGAAGAAGAAAGTTGTCAGCCAATGAGCAATGTGCAAGCCAACAGCAAAAGCAGAACAAACCATTGTTCAAACAAAAGCTCAGATAAGTTCTTCTTTAGATAAAGAAGTACCTGATTTATCTATTACTAGTTTAATGCACTTGTCTGTGTCAAAGAGAGCTGGAACAGGTGTTGCTAAGGAGCTCACGTCCAAAGGAGAAGAAACACCTGCAGAAAAATGTGCAATAGACCAGAACCAAGCTGCAGACACAACATACTCCATTTTGCTTGAGAAAACAAAACCAGAAGCAGCTATACAATCTCATATGAGCAAAAGCACGCAAGGTATGTGTCTAGAACCCTTTCTGGTTAATAAAACTAATGTGTTTGCTAATGATGCAGAAGAAGAATCATTAGAAAAAGCAGAGAAGAGCTTGCCATTGATTGCTGATTTGGAGCAACCAACCATTCTTGTAAAAGAACTAGTCTTTAAACCAAGTTCTAATGACCATCTAATAAAGCACTGTAAGGAATTTGATTTGGTTAGGACTGAGCCTAATTTGTTTATGATGATTTCTGCTCATGATGAAAAGCGTTTTAATTTAGAAAATGTCAAAGAATTTTGCTTTTCAAAATCTGTTTTTGACAAAATGATTTCATCTCTTGAATCTGTTAGCTTTGAAAAATTCTCTAAACCAGAAGGAATTTTAATTGATAAATTTCGTGATTTTGAACCTTCATTGAGAATTTCTTTGTTTAGCAGCATATTTGAGTTTTTTAGAACTAATGCAGAGTTTGAAAGGGTTAAAACTTTGTCTGAGATTGAACAAAACGTTTTCTGTGCAATTAATAAACCTTGCAAACCAACTTTCAAAGATCATGTTTTTGAACAAAGCTTTTCTAAGTTTGCAAAGGAAGCATCTCTTTCTGATAAAACGTTGCTTTTTAAAGATTTTTGGTGTTCTAATCACATTCTAATTTATGACAAAGTGATTAAAATTCATAAAAATCATTCTCAACTTGCCTATGATAGCCTGTTTGATCCTTTTGAGAAGTTATTTAATTATTCCTACCGCAAATTTGAGGTGTTTTCTTTAGTTCTTGTGAAAGCAAATGAAAGACAGGATAAGGATTCAAAGCCAAGGAGGATTCATGTTCTTACTAATCACGTTGATTCTGGACCAAAGATTGAACTAGACCACCAGTTTGATCCCGAACCTAAAAACAAGTGGAAACCAAAATCAGCAGAAAACACTACCTGTTTGATGTTGTCTAAAGAGACTATGCTAGAACCCCACATTCAGATTGGATCAGGTAAGTGTCTAAAACCATACATACTTAGTGAAACTAATGAGTTTTCTAATGATGCAGAAACAAGAGGTTTGAATCTTAAGCTCTTTAAAGAGATTCAAAGTGAATTCATGACTTCTGTTCTAAAAGCTCCAAATGATGAGCTAGATCATAAGTTCAATCCAGAACCAACCAACAAATGGAAATCTAAACTAGAGCAAAGAGTCATTCAAGCAATGTCTGAGGCTAAGCTAAGTGCAAACGTGATTCAATATAATTCTCTTGATCTTTTAACTGTTTTAAAGCACTTGTCTTGTTTGAAAGAAGTTGAGTTAGGTATAGCTAAGCAGGAGGAACGTCCAGGAGCTTACACTTTGTCAGATTGTCAAGACAATGAGTATGAACAATCTGTCCTTGAGCCACATACAGCAGCTGATCTTGTTTTGAAAAAAAAAAA
>JAHZTW010000003.1:31796152-31835251 GCA_020283515.1 Alliaria petiolata
AGAACGTGATTCATCAACCTCATGAAAGTGCTAGGTGCATTTGTTAGCCCAAATGGCATAACTAACCATTCATACAAACCATGCTTTGTTTTGAATGCAGTTTTCCATTCATCTCCTTCTTTCATGCGAATTTGATGGTAACCACTTTTAAGATCTATCTTAGAAAAGATGCTAGAACCATGTAATTCATCAAGCATGTCATCAAGTCTAGGAATAGGATGGTGATACTTTACAGTGATGTTATTGATGGCTCTGCAATCCACACACATGAGCTAGCTTCCATCTTTCTTTGGCACAAGTAAAACTGGTACAACACAAGGGCTCATACTCTCTCGGATATGCCCTTTCTCCATGAGCTCACTAACTTGTCTCTGAAGCTCCTTTGTTTCCACATGATTGGTCCTATAAGATGGACGGTTTGGCAATGAAGCTCCTGGTACAAAGTCTATCTGTCGGGTTATCTTCAGGAAAAACATCTTCAAAGTCCTGCAAAAGAAGAGTTATCTCACTCGACAGCACCGGTGCAAGGTCAGTCAAACTCATAAGAGTTTCTTTATAAATAAACATAAGTAAAGGTTGTTTTGAAAGCAAAGCTCTCTTAACCTCACTAATCCTCACAAAAAAGTTTGAATGCCTCACGGGTTTGCTCTCACAGGCTTTTGACTTGGCTTTTCTCAGACTCTCATTCTTTTTTTTTGTGAAGTGTTTAGGGGGTCGCTCAAAGTGTTTGTTTCTCTTTTCTACTTAAGTAACAACTGATCTTGATATACCTGATGTGGTGTCATCGGAATCAGTGTGATCTTTCTCCCCTTGAACTCAAAAGAATGTCTATTGGTAAATCCATCATGCGTCACCCTTCGATCAAACTGCCATGGCCTTCCAAGAAGAATGTGGCCTGCTTCCATAGGTAACACATCGCATAGGATCTCATCCTCATATCTGCCTATGGTTATGGGAACCAATACTTGGCTGCTCACTTTCATTTCTCCAACATCATCAAGCCACTGAAGTGTATAAGGCTTTGGATGTTCCCTTTCTTTCAAACCGAGCTTTCTCACCATTGTTTCACTCGCCACATTGGTACAGCTTTCTCCATCAATGATAACGCTGCATACCTTGTCTTGTACATGGCACCTTGTGTGAAACAAGTTCTCTCTTTGCTCCTGCTCGTTTGATTTAGACAGCACACTTAGTGATCTCCTCGCCACTAGTAAATCTCCTTTAGCCGGATTCTCATGATCTTCTTCTGATGGTAATGAATCAGAAACCACTTCTTCTACCTCTGATTCGATCTCTCCATTGTCCAAAAGAATCATGGTCTTCTTATTAGTGCACTCATTAGCGTAATGCCCTCTCCCTCGGCATTTGAAATATATCAAATCTCTGGTTATGGATCTAGATGCTTCAGCTTTTCCTTTGTCGAATTGACTTGAAGTATAAGGCTTAGATTCCACCTTTGGAGTGGTGATGGGTTTCTCTGTCCTTGTGTAACTCTGCTTAGCATTAGACACTCCAACTCCATAAGTAGGTCGAGAAGTACTCCAACTCCATAATGCTGCAACTCAAGTCTGTCTTGCACATCCCTGTTTAATCCACTCAAGAACCGAGCCGTTGTAGCTTCTCTATCTTCAGACACATCAGCCCTTATCATAAGAGTCTCCATCTCTTGATAATAATCTTCAACATTGCGGCTGCCTTGTGTTAATCTCCTTAGTTTCTGATGAAGCTCACAGTGGTAATGACTAGGAACAAATCTCCTTCGCATAATAGCTTTCATATCAGCCCAAGTCTCTACTGGACGTTCCCCATTTCATCTCCTTGAGGTAACCAACTGATCCCACCAGCTTAGTGCATAATCATAGAACTCTGTGGCTGCTACTCTCACTCTCACTTTGTTGTACTCCGTGTAGTGTTGGCAATCAAACACAAGCTCTATCTTCTTTTCCCACTCTAGATAGGTGTCTGGATCATTCCTTCCATGAAATGGTGGAATTTTGAGCTTAAGTCCTCCAAGATCATCATCACGTTGTCTCCTACCTTCTTTTTCACGTCTAGGTCTCCTTCTGCTCCCTTGTGAAGAACACTCATCACGACTGTAGTAGTCATCATCCACTTCGACCCTTGCTGGTCTAAGTTGCTCTCTTGCCCTTTAAACAGGAACAACTTGTGGCTGTCTTTGTTGTGCCTCTACTCGCATTTCGTCTAGTCTATCATAGACACCATTTATTTCATTCCTCATCAGTCTCCGCATTTCCCCCATTATCGCTTGTACTTGCAGATTTGGAACTGCCTCTCTTTCTTCATTGTTGTTATCTCCTTCGTGGTTAGACATGATTTCTCCGAACTGAAGATTGTGCTCTGATACCACTTGATGCGATCCTCCCAACGATTATTGCACTCTTTAGTTGGTAGATGGATAAGCCTAGATTCAACGGACTGTGAAGCCACGAAGAACAAGGAAATGGAACGAATGGTCGCACAGGAGTTGCGGAAGGCTCCTGATATTCCACCAGACCCCTTGGATATGACACACCAAGTCGGATCAAGTTGTGAAAGTTTGGATATTACACACCAAACGATCGAAAATGTTCACAAAGAACAATAGAGAATCACTCTCAAATAAAAAGATAAAAGGATGGTTCGATTTTCTCAAATGAGATTACATGAGTTTATAAAGAAAGGAAAAGAGTAGCCAAAGGGCCAAACTCGTGGTCAAAAGCATTAACTAAAGAAAGACTGAATTAAAACTAAGTTTGAATAACTCTTGGCCTCCAAATGACTCTTTAGCTGATTTCCCTTCCCTTGGTCGAATTTATAAGCTTATGAATAAACCTTATAAAGTTTATGAATCAATTTGCCTCATTAAAACATTTCCTAGAAAACCCAATGGGAAAAATCAAGGACAAGGAAAAAGAGTACAAATGATCACATCCTTTATAAGCTTTTTATAAGACTTACTGAACTTGATTCACAAGTCTGCTGTGTAGTCCTTCCAGAAGTCTGCTTTGTATTTTCAGAAGTCTGCTGTGTAATTCCAAAAGTCTGCTGTGTAATTTCAGAAGTCTGCTGTGTAATTCCAGAAGTCTGCTGTGAAATTAAAACCAGAATAGTTTTAACTTCTTCTCCTTTCCGAGTGATCATCTGATTGAGTAATCCTCCAATTCCTTCATTAAGTCTCTTAACTCTTGCACGAGTCATAGGTCCGGATGGCATCACCAAGTCCTCAACGGCTTCTAATTCAGGTTCAAGCTCAGCTACAAGCTCATTCTCCTTTGTGCTTTCCATGATCGCATCATCCCCCCTCTGTTGAAAAGGATTTGCCCTCAAATCTGGACCATCTNAGAAGAAACTAGGCTATCACTTGTGTTAATTAATTCCAATTTCGTTTCTGGTGATACAGCCTTTAACAATTTGCTAGATGGACTAGTAGTAGCAAAATCATGAATTAAAAACTCAGAATGAGATAAACTATCACTATTTCTAGATTTTTTCTATTTTCTCTTCTAGTGAATTTCCTTTCAACAGTTTCTTAATGGGACAATTTGCAGCAAAGTGTCCTCTCTTATGACATCTATAACATGTAGGCTCTTTAGAATTCACAAATCAGAAGACTTACCTTGAGTTGGCGTCTCTGGTGACTTTGTTATAGACTTAGGCGTGGTTGCAGCTTCTTTTCTCATAGGTTCTTCTTTAGAGATCTGCTTCTGCTCTACTTTCTTATCTCCTATGTTGTAGTCTTTCTGGAATTGCTCCCACCATTCAAGTGTGGTGATGGGTTTCTGCTGAACTCCTTTTGCTGGAACTATCTTCTTTGCCTCTATTTGACTTGGTGAAGCCTTTGCAGACACGTTCTTGGGCTCAGAATAATAAGCATTCTTATGCTTATGAGTAGGCTTCGGTTCTGGTGTGAACTTAGCGTTTCTTGTTGTTGTAGTGGTGCCTCTGCGTGTCTGGTACTTCTTTGCAAACTCTCTATACATTCTGGACTTAATTTCTCCCCAATCTCGTACTGGCTGGTTGTAGAAGCCATGAGTACATTCTCTTAGCCACCATTTGTAAGCATCTCCAGTAAGTGCTTCAACTGCATATGATAGCTTATCTTCCTTGGGGATGTTGTTGGATCGCAGCCATTTCTTCATGTTTGTTTCCCATTGGAGATAATCTTCAGGATTCTGGCTGTAACCTGAGAAGGTTAATGACTTGGTATTGGGAACTCTTCTTTTGTAGCTTTGCTTCTTAGGGCAGTTTGGTATGGGCTGAGCTGGTGCCCGATATGTAATAACTCCATAGCTGATTGGCTTCTCCATTCTCTTGGGGGGATTGTATTCTTCATCAGAATCCTCCTCTGAATCTTCTTCACACCACCGTGCATTGGAACAGCTTCTATAGCAATCAGGTGGTTCTGGATCTTTTTCCTCTTCATAGGGTTCTTTTTCTTACTCAGAGCTTGAATACTCTTCTTCTGTCCATGGTTCTTCTTCTTCAGATGAATCATTGTAATCCATTGTCTCTTGGTCGTGATGTACCTTGCAAAACAACAAGGATGTGTTTAGAATCGTACTCAAGGACTAGCAAGTATATATTTCAAAGTTATTGCAGAGCACAAAATATGGGAATAAATTAAACAACAATGATATCTCACGAGCACTAGATGAATGCTAATGACAAATGTAAGAAAATAACGCAAAAGAAATGCTCAATGTTGGTATATGAATGCGTATGCAAGCAAGTTATGGAAACTAAACGCAAGTGATATGGTTCTCTTTGGTTTCTTTTTTTTTTCTTTTTTTTTTTGTAAAAATGCAACAATTGGAAAACTAGATGCAATGATTAAATGTAAATCAAACGAGATAGCAATGTAAGCCAACAAACGAAACCTTTTTTTTTTTAGCTTTTTTTTTTCTAAAATGCAATGAAACAATAAACTAAAAAAAAAAGAAAGACAATTTTTATGGTCTTTTGGGTTTATGAAAACTAAGAATAGGATGAAAAAAACAGAAATAAACTCCAAACAATTTTTTTTTTTTTTTGATTTATGAAATGAAACAGAAAAATAACAAAACAGAAAATTAAAGATAAAGGTTGGATGAATACAACCTGAGGGATAGGAGCTTTTGAAGCTCTGATACCATATGACACAAGATTGGGAATCACTCCACAATCTTATAACAAAAGGTGATCAAGAACTGATCAACAAGCTTTGCGCGGAAGGGGCTGAAGGTAGAGATGGCGGTGGAACTTGATTGACTCTCTCAATCGGTGGGCTTTGATTGACTCTCTCAATCCTTGGAGAACCAAACTTGTTTGAATCACACGATTCACCAAACTTGTTTGAATCACACAAACAAACCTAATCCTTTAATCAATAGAAACAAATGAATCACTCAAATGAATCTAAAGACAAACGGTTTTCAAAGACACTTCTTTGAGAAACAAATACTTTGTATATACTTTTGATTGATTAAAAGGTGATTTACAAATGAAAAAAACTAATGAGCTTATATAGAGGCTTAGTACACGTTCTTAAAGGCTTAAAACAAGAAAGAAATCAAAACATTGAATAAAAACAATCTTTTGGCCATAATGAGCGAATCGGCCAATTAATGTGGACAGTGAGATCTCCTTGTATCTGGACGGTTTGAGGGGATATGTGAGCTTCTCTGGAATATTCTGGTCGCCATATGAGTTGCCTAAATCGCAGAAACTTGGGCAAGAGGGTCGTTGAAGAGTTAAAGCTTCATATGTATTGAATGCTCTTGAGCCCAAGTAAGGAAACTGGAGGTGGTGAAGGATCCGCCAGATCCTCTGTGTGATGGTGCAGCTAAGGTTATCTCTTAAAGCTTCTAGATGGTTCTCATTCACTCCTGGACGCCAAAGATAAGTTTGAAGCCTCCTAAACTCGGAAGGTTCCATATAAGGCAAGCTGAGGATCCCCTGTCTTGCAACTTGCATAACTTTCGCTTCAGAACCAGGTTTGGTATGATTCCAATTCGAAAAGCTCGCTGGTTGAGTCAAGATTCCACGGAAAGTTGATTTACAGATAAATTCCTTCTGGTTCGGTCGGAATCTTCCAATTAATGGGCCTATGTCCAAAACGGGAAAGCTCCGGTTCACCCAACTTGCAAAAATAATAACTTCGTCATATGAGATCGGCTTGAGCTGATTCCACTTAGGAATGATTCTCTGATGAGTTGAGTTTCCAAAACAATTGGATTTGTTGCTTGGATCATTTTGGTTTGGCCGGAATGACTCAATGAATGGCCGCAGGTCTCCATCGGGTCCATTGGAGCTCTGAATGGGTTTAAGACATGTGAACCAATTTGCCTCGTTAAAAGCTTTCCTGGAAAACCCATTGGGATAAAACCAAGGATAAGGAAAAAGAGTACAATTGGCCACAACCCATTTGTAAGTCTTAGCTCCACGTTCATATTCAAGCTCGGCAACTTGTGCAACTTCGGCAACATGCTCTAGCATTGCTTCTGTTTGATGAACTTCAGTGCTGGCCTCGATTATACTCTGCTCCATGGTTGATGACGTCCATGATATTGTATCAGATTACCTCAACGGAATGAGGAACAAGTAATAAATGCATCTCGTTCTACCATTATGAGCCCCAAAATGAGTATTACTAGTCTAGTTACTACATTTTGTTTCTATGACTCATTAAAAGTCAGTTTTAAGCATTCTCGGGTTTAACCAACTGATGCGTTATGCAGAAAGCGATTTGGAGTGAATAGCACGAAACGTAACCGTATAGATAGGAAGATCGGGATCACCACAACTCGTAAAGCCGAAGCACCGGAGCTGATAAAGAAACCCGTTGAGCTAACACCACACATGGATAAAGTTGCCACCACCAGATGATAAAGACGCTCGGAAACCACCACCAATGACTCTTCCAAAAATCAAAGGATAAAGGTAAATGATCAACATATCAAAAGGGGTCACAAAAGACTCTCCAAATTACTTGACAACTCTGTGTGTTTTTATTAATGCATAAGAGCCTCATTATATAGAGGAAATACAAGCATTGTGTCCATTGGACTTACAATAAATGTAGTCAAGACCGGAAACCAAAATACTAGAAAACTAGACTGAATGTGGTAAAAACTAGGCAACAATAAATAAGGAAGACCAAGACCAAAGACTAAATGAGATGAATGACCCTTGAGCTGCATTCCCTTCCTTTGACAGAATCTTGACTACGTAGACGAACTATATTGATGAACTATATAGCTGACGAATGTAGCTGATTATGTAGTTCGAATATATAGCTTCACAAGTCTGCCGTGAATTCTCAGAAGTCTGCTTTGTATTTTCAGAAGTCTGCCAAAAACACCATAGTGTAAGCCAGCCCATTCTGTTTCTCAACTTCTTGCGTATCCTCCTTGTCTTGCTCTCTTGCTCCCGCATCAGTCTCTCCGGGTTCGAAAGGATTTGTCCTCAAATCCAGCAACTCATCATCCTCAAAGTAAGGAGAAAGATCCCCCACGTTGAAAGTAGCTGAAACTCCATATTCACCTGGAAGTTCAAGTTTATAAGCATTTTCACCAAACTTCTCAAGTACCTTAAATGGACCATCCGATCTCGGCATGAGCTTAGACTTGCGCCTGCTTGGAAACCTCTCTTTCCTCAGATGCAACCAGACCATATCTCCTGGTTCAAATGACTTAGCTCGTCGATTCTTGTTTGCTTTCTTCTTGTATTTCTCATTCGCCTTTTCAATCTCAACACGAACACTCTCATGCAACTTCTTCATTGTCTTAACACGTTCTGTTGCTTCATAGTTCACTTTGAACTCACAAGGCAATGGAATCAGATCAATGGGAGTAAGAGGATTCAGACCATACACTACCTCAAAAGGTGAACGTTTTGTAGTGTAACTCATCGATCTGCTGTAAGCAAACTCCGCCTGAGCCAACTTCAAATCCCATTCCTTCAAATTCTTCTTAATCAATCCCCTCAAAAGCATAGTCAAAGTTCTGTTTGTTACCTCAGTTTGACCATCTGTTTGTGGATGACAAGAAGTACTAAAGAGCAGCTTAGTACCAAGTAATCTCCACAAAGTCTTCCAGAAATAGCTCAGAAACTTTGAATCACGATCTGAAACAATGGTCTTTGGCACTCCATGAAGACGCACAACCTCCTTAAAGTACAAATCAGCAACTTGACTTGCATCATCCGTCTTGTGGCAAGGAATAAAATGTGCCATCTTACTGAACCGATCGACCACAACCATGATAGAATCCTTTCCTCTCTGAGTTCTCGGCAATCCCACAATGAAATCCATGCTCACATCATCCCAAGGCTGTGTAGGAACAGGCAAAGGAGTGTAAAGTCCAGGTTGGAAATGACTTTTCATCCTTTGACAAGTTGCACACCTCTCCACTATAGTATGAACGTCTCTGCTCATCTTAGGCCAAAAGAAATGCTCCTGCAGCATATCCAACGTCTTATTGATCCCAAAATGTCCAGAAAGACCTCCCCCATGAGCCTTACGAATCAATAACTCCCTTATAGAACTCTTAGGAACACACAGCTTGTTTCCTTTGAAAAGAAACCCATCCTGCAGCTGGTACTGATTTACAATGCCTTTCTTGCACTCATGATAGACTTGCGTGAAGTCTAGATCTCCATCATACAGTTCTTTCATCATCTCAAATCCCATAATTCTTGAATCAAGAATAGAGATTAAAGCATACCTCCTTGAGAGTGCATCAGCCACCACATTGATTTTTCCAGCTTTGTATTTCGACACAAATGAGAAAGATTGTAGAAACTCCACCCATTTAGCATGTCTACTGTTGAGCTTATGCTGGTTGTTGATATACTTTAGGGCTTCATGATCAGAATGAAGAACAAACTGTCCTGGCCGCAAGTAATGTTCCCAATGATCAAGAGCTCTCACAATTGCATAAAACTCTTTATCATAAGTTGAGTAGTTCTTTCTAGCTCTTGTGAGCTTCTCACTGAAATAAGCAATAGGACATTGTCCCTGTACAAGAACAGCTCCTATTCCCACGCCACTTGCATCACACTCAACTTCAAACACTTGATTAAAATCAGGAAGCGCCAAAACAGGTGCTTCACACAACTTCTGCTTCACCACTTCAAAAGCCTTTTGTGCAGCCATACTCCAATCAAACTTATCCTTCTTCAAGCACTCAGTTATTGGAGCCATGATAGTACTGAAATTCTGTACAAACCGTCTATAAAAAGAAGCAAGACCATCAAAGCTTCTTACATCAGATTGTGTAGTTGGAACTGGCCAACTTCTCATAGCTTCCACTTTGCTTTCATCCACTGAAATTCCTTCCCCAAATACGATATATCCAAGAAACACAACACTAGAAGTGAAGAATGAACACTTCTCAGGCTTGGCATAGTGTTAGTTTCTGCGTAATACTTCAAAGACTTCTTGCAGGTGCTGTGAATGATCTGCCTCGTTCTTGCTATACACCAGAATATCATCAAAGTAAACAACCACAAACTTTCCAATAAAGTTTCGTAGTACCTGATTCATCAGCCTCATGCAAGTACTGGGAGCGTTAGATAAGCCAAACGGCATGACAAACCACTCAAACAAACCACCCTTTGTCTTGAATGTTGTTTTCCATTCATCCCCTTCTTTCATTCTGATTTGATGATAGCCACTCCTCAAATCAATCTTTGAAAACACCTTTGGTCCATTAAGTTCATCCAGCATGTCATCCAATCGTGGTATAGGATAACGATACTTGATAGTAATCTTGTTTATAGCTCGGCTATCCACACACATCCTCATCGAGCCATCTTTCTTTGGAACAAGTAGAGATGGAACAGAACAAGGACTCATGCTCTCTCTCACATAACCTCTTGCAATAAGCTCTTTTACTTGCCTCTGCAACTCCTTAGCTTCTTCTGGATTACATCTATAGGATGGACGATTTGGTAGAGGTGCACCAGGTAACAAATCATTTTGATGCTCAATACCTCTAATAGGAGGTAATCCAGGTGGTAAATCATCAGGAAACACATCACTGTAATTTCTCAGTAGCTTCAGTAACAATGGTTGTGTACTCATCTTTCCTGCTCCATCATTCTTCTCGACCAACAGTAGTGCAAAAACCTCTTTCCCCTCATCAAGCTTCCTCAGAACACGTGATTCTCCCAAGAAAAGACTTTCCCTGCAGCTCTTTTCTTTCAATTGCTCTGTTTTGTGCAACAGAGTAGGAACTAATGGTGCCAACGTGATATGCTTCTTATCCTTATGAAAAGAATAAGTGTTCATGAACCCATCATGTATAGCTCTCCTATCAAACTCCCAAGGCCTCCCAAACAATAGATGACACGCATCCATTGGAATAACATCACAGAGAACCTCATCTTGATAATTCTTCCCAACAGAGAATGAAATCAGAACTTGTTTAGATACCTGTTGCTTGCTGCCATCATTCAACCACTTCAGCTTGTATGGTTGCTTATGCTTCACAATTGGCAAACTCAGCTTCTCCACAAGTGTACTAAACGCCACATTAGCGCAACTCCCACTGTCAATCAGATTGCAAACTTTCCCTTTAATGTGTTTCTTCTACGATAGGAACAAAATGCAACTCTCTGAATTACCAACAATTCTCCATCATCAGGTTGTTCAACGATTCCTTCTTCTTCATCTTGAACCTTCTGATCCACTGCCGCCAAATCAAGAGAATCCTGTTTTATCTCTTCTTTTATCTCTTGAATCTCTTGAATTGTCATAACTCTGCGATTAGGAAATTCAGCTTGGAAATGCCCAAACCCTTGGCACTTAAAGCACTTCTTCTTCATATTAACTTCTGCAGGTGCTGCTGTAGTCTTTACTTCAATCTTCTTACTACTGCTGCTAGCATCACCTTTAAAATTCCCTCTTGGATTCAATGAAGAACCAGAAGTGTAAGTTCTGGTGTAAGGCTTCTTTCCCATCTTAACCTGCTTCTCCACCTTGATAGCAAGCTTCTTCACGTCATCAAGAGTCCAGTATGTTTGCAACTCCACCTTAGATGCAATCTCCTCACACAGACCATGTACAAAACGCACAATAGTCCTCTCTTCAGGCTCCTGAACATCACAACGCAACTGTAACAGATCAAACTCCCTTGTATAGTCCTCAACAGTGTGTTTCTCTTGCTGCAAGTGTGTAAACTTCAGGTACAAATCTTGCTTGTAGTCATCTGGTAAAAATCTCCTCTTCATAAGTCTCTGTAGCTTCTCCCAAGACCTGACAAGAGTCTTGCCTTCTCTAACACGTCTAGACTTAAGAGTATCCCACCAAAGACTAGCATATCCTTTCAGCCTCAGAGTAGCTACCTTAAACTTCTTCTCATCGTTATAGGTATTATACTCAAATGCCCTCTCCATGGATCTTAACCAATCTAGAAAGTCATCTGAATTCAGATTACCTCGAAAATCAGGAAAATCCATTTTGAATTCTTCTTCACGACGATGCTGCTGCTGTTGTGGACGGTTGTCTCTTCTCCTTTCACCACGTTCTTCACGATCAGAAACAGAACCATGAGAAGAACCTCTGCTGCCGTCACTAGATGCTTCATCTGCCTCAACCCTTCGTCTTCTAGGCTGATCTTGTGCATCTCTTCGATTAACAGCCACAACCATCTCCTGCATCTGTTGTCGTAGCTCTGCCATCTCTCTGCCAATACGCTCAGCATAGGCTTGATCAAGAGTCAATCCTCTGGGTAGATCCATCGCAATGATTATCAAGAGGATAAACGAAATACTTCACTCCAGCAACCTGGATTTGCTCTGATACCACTTTGATGCGTTTTCTGCAGGAAGCGATTTGGAGTGAAAAGGATAGATCGAAAACAGGACAGCTTTGACGTCAAGTTAATGAACGTTTTGGGCTGCGAAGGTTCCTGAAAACCGATCTGGAGTAACCAACATGAAAACGTAACCGGATAGATAGGAAGATCGGGATCACCACAACTCGTAAAGCCGAAGCACCGGAGCTGATAAAGAAACCCGTTGAGCTAACACCACACCTGGATAAAGTTGCCACCACCAGATGATAAAGACGCTCGAAACCACCACCAATGACTCTTCCAAAATCAAAGGATAAAGGTAAAGATCTAAACAGATCCAAAGGGGGTCACAATGACTCTCCAAATTTCCGACAACTTCTGTGTGATTTTATTCATGCATAAGAGCCTCTTTATATAGAGGAATACAAGCATTGTGTCCTTTGGACTTACAATAATTGTAGTCAAGAATCGGAAATCAAAATACTAGAAAACTAAACTGAATGTGGTAAATACTAGGCAACAATAAATAAGGAAGACCAAGACCAAAGACTAAATGAGATGAATGACCCTTCAGCTGCATTCCCTTCCTTTGACAGAATCTTGACTACGTAGACGAACTATATTGAAGAACTATATAGTAGACGAATGTAGCTGATTATGTAGTTTGAATATATAGCTTCACAAGTCTGCCGTGAATTCTCAGAAGTCTGCTATGTATTTTCAGAAGTCTGCCAAAAACACCATAGTGTAAGCCAACCCATTATGTTTCTCAACTTCTTGTGTATCCTCTTTGTCTTGCTCTCTTGCTCCCGCATCACCAACTGTATCGGATCGTCGTATGACCCTTTTAAACTTATATTCTCCATTTGGACTTACTGATGAGTACAGTTTTGATTTCCTCAACGGAATGAGGAACAAGTAATAAATGCTTCTCGTTCAACCATTATGAGCCCCAAATGAGTTTTACTAGTCTAGTTACTCCATTTTAATTCTATGACTCATTAAAAGTCCCTTTTAAGCATTCTAGGGTTTAAACAACTGTTTCGGATCTTCGTATGACCCTTTTAAACTGGTATTCCCCATTTGGACTTACTGATGAGTAGAGTTTTGATTTCCTCAACGGAATGAGGAACAAGTAATAAATGCATCTCGTTCTACCATTATGAGCTCCAAAATGAGTATTACTAGTCTAGTTACTCCATTTTGTTTCAATGACTCATTAAAAGTCCGTTTTAAGCATTCTCCGCTTTAATTAACTGTTTCGGATCTTCGTATGACCCTTTTAAACTTTTATTCCCCATTTGGAATTACTGATGAGTAGAGTTTTGATTTCCTCAACGGAATGAGGGACAAGTAATAAATGCTTCTCGTTCAACCATTATAAACCCCAAATGAGTATTACTAGTCTAGTTACTCCATTTTGTTTCTATGACTCATTAAAAGTCCCTTTTAACCATTCTCGGGTTTAAACAACTGTTCCGGATCTTCGTATGACCCCTTTTAAACTTGTATTCCCCATTTGGACTTACTCATGACTAGAGTTTTGATTTCCTCAACCAAATAAGAAAAAAGTAAAAAAAGCATCTCGTTCTACCATTATGAGCTCCAAATGAGTATTACTAGTCTAGTTACTCCATTTTGTTTCTATGATTCATTAAAAGTCCGTTTTAAGAATTCTCGGTTTTAAACAACTGTTTCGGATCTACATATGACCCTTTTAAACTTGTATTCCCCATTGTTTGACTTACTGATGAGTAGAGTTTTGGTTTCCTCAACGGAATGGGGAACAAGTAATAAATGCATCTCGTTCTTCCATTATGAGCCCCAAATGAGTATTACTAGTCTAGTTACTCCATTTTGTTTCTATGACTCATTAAAAGTCCNTCGAAATATCCCCCTGGAGAAGAATTTCGGTGAGACTCGTCGATCCTGCTCGTCGAAATTCCTTCAGGTTTCTTCTTCTCCATCTTCTTGGCAACTCCTTGTTCTTCTAAGTGATGTGCCATTCCTCTCCAACTCCATTGTTGCCTCCACAGCATCCATGTTACCTGATCAAGACTCCAAATGCACCAAAACATGCAAGGACTATGCAAAGACACTCTAGGACTCTAAATGATACAATGCAACATAACGGTGCTTAAATACATACTTACATGAAGAGAAACTTATACTAAATGGATGCTAAAATGATGCAAAATATAGACATATCATGACTATGCTGTAGGAGCTGTCTTGGGGCAGCGGAAAGACAAGAGGTTGCATGTTATCAACTATGCAAGTCGCACCTTAGACGATACACAAGTAAAATATGCAACCACCGAAAAAGAGCTCCTAGCGGTTGTCTTTGCATTTGAGAAGTTCCGGTCATACTTGGTGGGTTTTAAGGTGATTGTATACACTGATCATGCAGCACTAAGGTACATCTACTCCAAAAGGATACCAAGCCAAGACTACTAAGGTGGATCCTTCTCTTGCAAGAATTCGATATGGAGATCAAAGATAAGAAAGGCATAGAGAATGGTGTGGCGGATCATCTTTCTAGGATAAGGGTGGAAGAAATCTTACCTTTAGATGACTCACTCCCTGAAGAGCAACTTATGATGGTCAACACCGTGGTATGTGCAAGGCTAGAAGAGAAGCTTGAAGAAGTTATGAGTCTAAGGGAAGAACATCTCCCTTGGTATGCGGATATTGTTAACTTCCTAGCTTGTGGAGAAGAGCCTACTCATTTGGACTGGTACCACAAGAAGAAATTTATGAGGGATCTCTCACACTACTTTTGGGATGATCCTAACCTATACAGAAGATGTGTGGACAGCATGTACCGAAGGTGTGTCACAAGAGAAGAGGCGAGAGACATACTTCTACATTGCCACGGTATGACATATGGGGGTCATTTTGCGAGTTTCAAGACTGCTACAAAGGTTCTCCAAGCTGGGTTTTGGTGGCCTACACTCTTTAAAGATGCACATGAATTCATCAAGTCATGTGAAGCATGCCAAAGAGCCGGAAACATCACCAAAAGAAACGAAATGCCACAAGTGCCAATCTTTGAAGTAGATATCTTTGACCTGTGATTGCAAGATTTGTAATACCTAAAGTGGTGATTAGTGATGGAGGCAGCCACTTCTTCAACAAGATCTTTGAAAGTCTCTTGAGAAAACATGGTGTTAAGCACAAGGTGGCCACGCCCTATCACCCTCAAACAAGTGGCCAAGTGGAGGTTTCAAATAGACAAATCAAGACTATACTAGAGAGAACCGTGGGAGTCACTAGAAAAGATTGGTCTACCAAGCTTGATGACGCTCTATGGGCGTATAGAACAGCCTACAAAACTCCCATTGGAACCACGCCTTTTAACCTCCTCTATGGCAAGTCTTAAGGCTCTTTCGGCTGTGAAGCAACTCAACTACAATCTCACGACCGCCCAAGAGAAAAGGTTGGTACAACTTCAAGAGCTTGATGAGATAAGGATGGATGCCTATGAGGGCGCCAAGATTTACAAGAAAAGGACCAAAGCCTTTCATGACAAGAAGCTAGTGCACAAGGAGCTCAAAGAGGGAAACATGGTTCTACTCTACAACTCAAGATTGAGGCTGTTTCCCGGGAAGCTCAAGTGTAGGTGGTCCAGGCCATATGAGATAAGAGAAGTACTACCATATGGGGCTATAACTTTGGTTGGAAAGAATGGAGAACATTTGACAGTGAATGGGCATAGAGTCAAGCCATACATGGCGAATGACTGCAGCAAGGAGAGCACCACATTTCCTCTCCAAGAACCCCCACTAGCCTAACCAAGTAAAGTCAAGCTTAGAGACTTAAAACAAGCGCGCTTGGGAGGCAATCCCATGACTATCATTGTACATATTTTTGTTTCAAATTTATTCTTTCTACTTTAAGTGTGTAGGGACAAGGAAGTAAGAGCCAAAGAACATGTTCGTGGAACTGACAAGGCAAAGAAAGGAGAAGCAGAGGCAGAAGATCGACTGAAAGATCGAGTGGAATCACTCGATCGTGGAGCAAAGATCGATCAAATTATCGACCAGTTCACTCGATCACGACCAAAATGACCTTGAAACGAGGGCCTTAGATGATCCAACACTTGATTCAAATCAGATCGACCACCCAATCGAGCTAGCAACTCGATCACGGAAAAATAGGCGTGAGATCGAGTGATAGATCGACCAGTTTCACTCGATCTCGCGCCAAGGAAAGTTTTCAAATTTCCCTCTCTTTCTCCTTCCCTCTCAATTTTGAATTTGAATTGTGGTCAAATGAGGCTCATTTAACCATAGATAACTGTGCTTTGACCACAATTTAAAATTCCCACTTGCATGCTTGTCCAAAATTTTCCTTCTTTATAAAACCACACATCCACTCTCTCCACTCCTTAGCTACAAATCGATTTTTACAAAATAGAGAGAGAGTGTGAGTTTTTCTGGTTTTGTGAAGAAGAAGAGCATCTTATTCCCATCAACTTTCAAAGGTATTTCAAATTTTTACATGGCATAATCGGATTTTGAGAAATTACCTTTTTAATTTGCATGGATGAATATTATTTGCTAGGGATAAGGATTGATTTTTAGAAATATCTAGATATTAGGGAAATTTTCTTGATTTATTCTTATCTGAAGAGATTTTCATCTAATATTTATTGATAAATCCGAAACTTTCCCGAAAAATCTAGGGCTTAAGCGAAAATTTTTATAAGGCTCTAATCTCTTGATCTTGTATTTCTCTCTTTACCGTCACCTATACTCATATTCTCTTTGAAATTTTGAATTTAAGGTACTATGGCACCAAGGAAGAGAAGCAGAGCTTTGGCTGCACAAGAGGAGACACAGCAAGAGGTTGAAGAAATGGTTAAGTGGTGCAAGGAAGAGAAGAAAACAAAGAGGAGGCTAGAGAGGTTGCGGTTTGAGCCCACGGAATTTGCAAGTAGGGAGTTCTTACAAAAGCTAGGATTGTTGGAGGGGTTTGATGAGCTGCTCAAAGACATGGGGCTTGCATGCCTTTCTCGGATGGATTGTCCCACCTACCCCGAAGCCACGCTTCACTTCCTCTCCACCTTGGATTTCGCATATGAAGATCTGAGTATTCAAACTCCAACCGAGGGTCTTCTCACCTTCAAGATAAGGAAGCAAGCCTACCGCCTCTCTATCCCTGAGCTATGCCAAGCTTACGGTCTCAATGCTGCAGCAAGCCTTGTGGAGTTCCCACAATTCAAATCCGCAAGGAATCTATGGGATTTGATTAGCGATGGAGATTACAAGTCCAACACCGCCAAAATCAAGAAGGTGCGAAATCCCTTGCTAAGATACACTCTCAAGCTGCTAGCCAACACCTTCAGTGGGAGATCCACGACAGCAACAGTCACCAAGAACGAGCTATGTTTCCTTTTCCAAGGAGTTAAAAACGTTCTATGCGATAGCGAGGTGAATGACGAACCGATGGTGGATGATCTTGGAGACGACGTGAATTATGGGTGCATCTTGGCTACATCCTTGGTCAAGTACAAGGCTTGGGCTATGAAATGCAAGGCAACTTCAGCACTCATAGGTGGCTTCCTCACGCCACTGTTCGTACAAGCGGGAGTACAACTTACCGAATTCACACCTTGTGCGGAGCGTGCATACATGGATCAAGTCTACATGACCAACACGGATTCTTTGGGACCTACTCCAGCTCCAGGCTACTACGCATACTTGTTCTACATTGAGAACCGTGAGAAGAAGACCTGCATCTTACCCAACCTGGAGGAAACGCTAGTTGATAGCGTAGGCAACATTGAATTCTTGCAGACTGATGAGGAATGTTATGCACCTCTTGGAGGCGTGGCAACAGCACCCCAGCCTGCCCAATCATCCCCGGAATCACCCCCCACTGATGCTGAAATGCCATCAAGCTTTGATCTCCCCAAGCTAGACTATGAGCCACGGACCAAGGCTGAGAAGTTCCTTGCCTCGGTTGTGGAGATTCAGCGCAAAGTAAACAAGTGGCAAGACAAGATGATCAAGAAGCTGGTGAAGAAGATCAAGGTTCTTCAAGGGAGAAGCTCCTCATAAATGACCTTTAGTGATGAAGCCGAGCAAGTAGCCGAGACGGTGGGAAGGCACTCCACCGGAGGGATAGAAATCCGTGAGCCACAAGATTATCAAGCTGGACGTCCTTCTCTCCAATACCGTCCAACCGGGAACAAAGAAAAGGGACTCCTCCATGACACTCCAAGAAAGAACAGGAGGACCGGAGCAACCTCAAGCTCCGGCCATCTCTAGCTCCAAGGTACCGAAAACTCCAACCTTTGTAAATAACATGCATTTTTAATTTTTGCTTTGTGAATTTTTATCTCCTCCTGAATTTGTTTGACACCGAGACGTTGTCATTCAAGTTTGGGGGAGAATGTGTGCTTTGACATATTGTTATTTGGATCTTATTTTGCTTTTGCATATTTGAGTCTTCATGCATATATAAAAAAATTGCATAGAAAAATAAAAAAAGTCAGAAAAAAAACTCTTAAAAATTTCAAAACAAAAATTCATATAGCTTGCATTTGCATTGTCAAAAAAAAAATTGTAGGATTGAGTCTAGATTTTTATCATATAGGTTGCATCATTCATATGCATAGGGGGCAATGATGAAAAACTTTCCTTAAAAAGTGTTTTAAGCTCATGTATTGGTTCAAGGCCCTAGTTAGTAGCTCTTTGATGCTTTGCTCAACTTTGAAATTAAGTTCTAACCATACTTGGATCATTTGATTTGATTTTCTTGGCTTAAAGTTGAAACAAGCATGAATTGAACCCTTTCCTAAAAATCGGAACCTTAACATGAACATCTAATTATCATAACTTGTGCAATTTGGGAAAGAATACATGGATTACAAAAAAATATTTAGGCTTTCTTATTCACTTCACCACTCTCTTGTAAGCCTAAATAGAATACCACACCTTGACCCTTGCCTTATTTCAAGCCAAAATTTCTTGTGTGATTGCAAATTGTGAGGCCTTATTTTCTGTTTGAACTTGGCATAAAGTGTTAGGTTTAGGGCGACATATTTAGGCTTTCATGATGATGCTAGCTTTGCATATTAAAGCTAGTTTTATGCTTGATTTGGGATTGGGAGTTCACGGGTTTGAAATTGAGAAGGTGTTAAGGAAATGAATGAAAAAGGGATAAATAGTTCTAAGTGGTTGGTCTTGAATTGTATTGTTAAAAAGCTCAAGTTAAAAGAAAAAGAGCCCTAGAGGCCAAATGCATAAAAGAAATTTTTTTAGAAGAGGGCTATTTAAAGGAAAAAAAGAGCTAATATTTGTGACCTTACCACTAGCTATAAGCAAGGTAGAAGAAGTTTCCCTAAAAGTAATTGTGATTGATGGAGTTCTTGTGGGTTTATGCTTAGCGTGTCTAGCCTTGTTGATTTGGGTAGTCTCTAGAGGGTGAGTGAGTTTGGAAAAGAAAAAAATGAATGAGAAAGGGATTAGGATCATTGTTAGTATACTTGGGTAGATGTGAGTCTAGTCATGTATGCATGCATTGCCTTTTACCTTTAGCATTAAGCATAAGTTCAAACCTTTTTGAGAGAAACCAACGATTAGAGTACCCACTTGAATAAGATCATTTTTATCTCATAGCATTGTCCCTTGCCAAATGTATTCAGTTTTAAATGCACAAGTGTGAATCACGGTTTGAGCTCTTAATGAATGTTAAAGGTTAGAATTCTTGGATTGCTTGGAATAAACAAGTCATGATTTGAAATTTGATATGTGATGATTATGGCTAAGTCCTTTTGAGTAAATGCTTGTGTACTGCATCCTAGAATTGAGAACTAGGACCGCTGAATTGATACATTTGAAAAAAAAATTTGGATTTGAGCCCCCATTTGTTTTTAATCATCCCTTCCTAGCTTGAATTCTGTTTGCTTGAGGGCAAGCAAAAGGCAAGTTTGGGGGAGTTGATATACTCATATATTTTACATATTTAGCATGCATTTGGAATATGTTTTCATGCATTCATCATTCATAATAGGCTAGTTTGCATCATTTATCTCATTCTAAGTCCTAGAACACTTTGCATTGGCATTTGCATGTTTCTTGCATATTTGCATTATTTTCAGGTTGTTTAGAGTACTTGGAGCTATGATGGATGCTGAGCATTGACAAGAAGATGAAAGAAGAGCATAGGAGTTGGCGGGAATCAAGGGGGAAACTTGGACAAAAGAGAAGGAGCGGAGATCGACTCCAAGATCGACCTCCCAGCCCGTTTCACCCCCAGAACGAGTCCAAGATCGACTAAGCCAAGTCGATTCGGTCAAGATCGAGGGGTAGATCGAGCAACATGAGTCGATCAAGAAGTGATCGACTGGACGATCGACCGGCCAACCCGAACCAAGCGCAGATCGAGTCCACGATCGACCAATCTGACTCGATCTTCCAAGCCAGGCGCAACAACCTCTGCTCAACTTGTGTGATTGTCTTCTAGTGAGGGGACCACCTTGGCATGAAAGTCTTCTACAAGAAATGGATCCTTGATTTAGGGAAAGGGTGGACAATTTCTTAATGTTTCTCCTTATGACAAAAGAGTGAAGACTTTTGTGCACACACACTTATCACACTTATCATAATTTACTTTCACTTGTCATATTCTATTCTGAGCGTGAGAGAGAGAAAACAGTGTGTTCTTGCTTGTTCTTGAGTGTTCTTTTTTGTTCTTACTTTGTTCTTGCAAGTTCTTGATTATTCTTGTTTTGTTTCTTGTTGATTTCTTGTGTAAAACTCTTGTATTTTGGATTTGATTCAAGTATCTTTGTTTTCTTAAAGTCTAATCTTTCATCTTGTAAAAACCGATTATGTTCATCAGATCTAAACTCATGTTTAAGAGAGGTAAGAACATGATTTGTGAGTAAACCATCAAGGTTTGGGGTTGGGATGATTAAGGGGGTTGAAAGCTAAAATTTTGGGTATTTTTTTGTTCTTCATCTAATTCTCTTCTTGGATTTGAGAGTTTTAAAGTCTAGAGATTCTCGATGGAGATCTCTTTAATCTTAGGGATTTCTTTATCCTAACAAGACTTAGGAAATCTCTTAAAACCAAATCCAAGAGACTAGCTCATCCTTTCCCAAACATCATGGATGCTTAGGGAGCTAGTTAAGCCATCTTTTAAGATCCAAGCTTAATGTTCTTCACCTTTTTTTTCCACCAAACATCATGGGTTAGGAGGAAAGGGTGAAGAAAGGATTTACACCACACATCATGGGTAAATCTAGTATGGTTTCTTAAGGCTTAGAGATAGCACTAAAGTGTGTAGAAATATGTTTTCAAAGCCCCAAGCTCGAATTTTCAACCTCCCTAAGAATGAATCCCACCCTTGAATCTGTTTTTAATCTTTGAAAACTTAAAACCATTTTTCTCTTATCTAAAGTTTAATTATTTTCCCAAAAATCCTCTTAGATAGCTTAATTATGCAATAGAATTTTCTAAATTTGTAAAATAGTGTTTTTGCTATTTTTAGTATTTTAGAAATTGCTTAGAGTCTTATTTTACTGTCTGGTACTGAGTTGATTGTCGTTTGATTTTTAAAAGTAGTTTTTGAAAATCTTGTTACGTACCTAGAAATTGTCTAGTTTATCCGATTTTAGACTTTGATTTTATAAAATTATTAGATCGGTTGTTTAATTGTTTAGAAGTCATATACTAGTTGTATAACCCTTTTGTAGGGATTTTAAAAAAGTTTTTGTGTCTGTATAATCACCACAAGTAATTTTCATAAGATTGTTCCCCAAATAACTCGAATTCCACTTAGCTTTACTTGAACTCTTGTATTCTTAGTATCTTTCACTCCAATTTGGATTGACACCTGAAGTATTACAACAACAAAACTATGCTTTAGGTTTGATTAAACTTGCTCCAAAAGCTAGTCATCATATTTCCCAAATGCAAACTTTTCACAGGCTTGAAATACCTCTTTAAACTCAGAATCGGTGTCATACATTTCTTTAAGCTGTTCAAAACCTAACAACTTAGCATCCAGAGTAGAGATCAAGACATACCTTCGAGATAGTGCATCAGCAACTATATTGTCCTTACCTTTCTTGTACCGAATGACATAAGGGAATGTCTCTATGAACTCAACCCATCTCGCATGACGTTTGTTTAGCTTCTGTTGGCCTTTCAAGTGTTTCAAAGATTCGTGATCAGTGTGAATCACAAACTCTTTTGGCCATAAGTAATGCTGCCATGTCTGAAGTGCTCGAACTAAGGCATACAACTCTTTGTCATAAGTTGGATAGTTTAAAGTGGCTCCTCCAAGCTTTTCACTAAAGTAAGCGAAAGGCTTCTTCTCCCTCATCAACACTGCCCCAATTCCTACACCAGAAGCATCGCATTCAATCTCAAAAGTTTTCAAGAAATCAGGTAAAGTAAGGACATGTGCGTTAGTAAGCTTCCCTTTCAAAAGCTGGAACGCATTCTCTTGAGCTTCTTCCCATTTGAATCCTACTTCTTTCTTGATCACTTTAGTGTGCGGTGCAGCAATGGTGCTGAAGTCTTTCACAAAGTGTCTATAAAATCCAACAAGACCATGAAAGCTTCTCACTTCTCCAACTGTTTTTGGACTTGGCCATTCTCTAATAGCTTTGACCTTTTCTTCATCGACCTTGATGCCTTCTCCACTTACAACAAAACCTAAAAACACAAGGTTATCTGTACAAAAAAATGCATTTCTTCAGATTAGCAAAAAATGCATTTCTACACAAGGTTCTGTAGGCTGGTCGGTTTGGAAGGGCTGCTCCAGGCACGAAATCAATCTGATGTTCAATACCACGGATTGGTGGTAATCCACTTGGATTGTCTTCTGGAAAGACATCTTCAAAGTCCTGCAAAACAGAAACAGTCTTGCTCGGAAGTTCCGGCTCGTGGTCAGTTAAACTCATAAGAGTTTCTTTGCATATAAGCAAAAGAAGTGGTTGCTCAGAAAGCAAAGATCTCTTAATCTCACTAGACCTCACAAAAAAGTTAGAATGTTTCCTCTCGGGTTTGCTCTCACAGGCCTTTGACTAGGTTTTACTCAAACTCTCGCTCTCTTTTTGGTGTAAAGTGTTTATGGGTTCACTCATTTTATGTTTCTTTTCCCTCTGTTTGAGCGCAAGTTGATCCTGATAAATCTCTTGTGGTGTCATAGGAATGAGTATGATCTTTTTACCTTTGAATCTGAATGAATGCTTGTTGGTAAATCCATCATGAGTAACTTTGCGATCATACTGCCATGGTCTCCCTAAGAGAATATGTCCAGCCTCCATAGGTAGCACATCACAAAGAACCTCGTCCTAATACTTTCCTATAGATAAAGGAATCACCACTTGTTTAGTAACTTTCATGTTTTTTTTATCATTCAGCCACTGAAGTTGGTACGGTTTGGGATGCTTCTTAGTCTCCAAGTTTAGCTTCTCCACCATAGTTGTACTAGCAACATTGGTACAGCTTCCACCGTCGATGATGAGACTACAAACTTTCTCCACTGTATGAAACAAGTTTTTTCGTTGCTCTTATTCTTCAGACTTGCTACTTGTGATCAACACCTCGGTTCCTTGTCCTTGGAAGCTCGACTCTCCCTTTAACCTCTTGACTGTTAACATTTGTTTTAATTTCAAATCGTGGCTTTGGAGCTGTCTTATCTTCTCTGGAGTAATTCGGCTTACCATTAGACGATCCAAAACCAGATGATGATCGATTTGTACTCTTTCTCTTGAGTTGCTGTTCCACCAGAATAGCTTTGTGTAGTGATGACTAGCTTTTTGAGCAAGTTTAATCAAACCTAAAGCATAGTTCTTTTGTTGTTGTAATACTTCAGGTGTCAATCCAAATTGGGGTGAAAGATACTAAGAATACAAGAGTTCAAATGAAGCTAAGCAGAATTCGGGTTAATTGGTGATCAATCCTATGAAAATTATTTGCAATGATTATACAGGCATGAAAACTATTTTAAAATCCCTACTGAAAGATTATACAACTAGTAGATGACTTCTAACCAATTTAACAACCGATCTAATAATTTTATAAAATCAAAATTTAAAACTGGATAAACTAGACAATTTTTAGGTAAATTACAAGATTTTCAAAAACTACTTCTAAAACTCAAACGACTACCAACTCAATACCAGACAGTAAAATAAGACTCTAAGCAATTTCTAAAATACTAAAAATAGTAAAAACACAATTTTACAAATTTATAAAAATCTATTGCATAATTAAGCTAATTAAGAGGTTTTTAGGGAAAATGATTAAACACAAAACTAGAGGAAAATGGTTTTAAGTTTTCAAAGATTAAAAACAGATTCAAGGTTGGGATTCATTCTTAGGGAGGTTGAAAATTCGAACTTGGGGTTTTGAAAACATATTTTTACACACTTTAGTGCTATCTCTAAGCCTTAAGAAGCCAAACTAGATTTACCCATGATGTGTGGTGTAAATCCTTTCTTCACCCCTTCCTCCTAACCCATGATGTGTGGTGGAAAGATAAGGTGAAGAACATTAAGCTTAGATCTTAAATATGGCTTAACTAGCTCCCTAAACATCCATGACGTTTGGGAAAGGATGAGCTAGTCTCTTGGATTTGGTTTTAAAGGATTTCCTAAGTCTTGTTAGGATAGAGAAATCCCTAAGATTAAAGAGATCTCCTTTGAGAATCTCTAGACTTTAAAACCCCCAAATCCAAGAAGAGAATTAGATGAAGAACAAGAAAATACCCAAAAGTTTTCAACCTCCATAATCATCCCAACCCCAAATCTTGGTGGTTTACTGACAAATCATGTTCTTACCTCTCTTAAACATGAGTTTAGAGCTGATGAACATGATCACTTTTTAAAAGATGAAAGATTAGACTTTTAGAAAACAGAAATACTTGAATCAAATCCAAAATACAAGAGTTTCTTACAAGAAATAAACAAGAACTATAAAGAACAAGCAAAAACAAGGAAGAACACTCAAGAACACTACTCTTTTCTCTCTCTCACGTTCTGCCCCTTACAAAGTTAGTGTGTGATGAGATATGATAAGTGTGTGAATAATTGGATGCATAAAAGTCTTCTCTCTTTTGTCATAAGGAGAAAATATTAGGAAATTCTCCACCCTTTCCCTAAAACAAGAGCTGCTTGTTTTGTATGAGACTTTCATGCCAAGGTGGTCCCCTCACTAGAAGACAATCACAGTAATTTTAGAAGAGGTTGTACGCATGGGTTGGGAGATCGAGTCGAACTGGTCGATCGTCCAGTCGATCTGCTTCTCAGATCGGGTTGGCTGGTCGATTGTTCACTCGATCTGCCTTAGATCGAGACAGCTGGGTCGATCGTCCACTCGATCTGCCTTAGATCGTGTCAGCTGGGTCGATCATCCACTCGATCTGCCTTAGATCGAGTAATGCTGCTCGATCTGCCGGACGATCTCAGCTTCTTTGCTTTTGTCCGAATAACTCCTAGGCTCTTCTTTCATCTTCTAGGCTCTTCTTTCATCTTCTTGTCAATTCTCAGCATCCATCACAGGTCCAAGTACACCAAATAACCTGAAAATGATGCAAACATGCAAGAAACATGCAAATGCTAATGCAAAGTGTTCTAGGACTTAAAATGAGACAAATGATGCAAACTAGCCTATTATGAATGATGAATGCATGAAAACCTATTCTAAATGCATGCTAAATATGCGAAATGTATGAGTATATCAACTCCCCCAAACTTGCCTTTTGCTTTCCCTCAAGCAAAGCAAATTCAAGCTAGGAAGAAATGATTAAAAACGGGGGCGCAAATCCAAAGTGTTTTTCAAATGTATCAATTCAGCGGTCCTAGTTCTCAATTTTAGGATGCAGTACACAAACATTTACTCAAAAGGACTTAGCCATAATCATCACATATTGAAATTCAAATAATGACTTATTTATTCAAGCAATCCAAGAATCATAACCTTTAACATTCATTTAGAGCTCAAACCGTGAATCAAACTTGTGCTTTTAAAACCGAATACATTTGGCAAGGGACAAGGCTATGAGATAAAAATGATCTCATTCAAGTGGGTACTCCAAGCATTGGTTTCTCTCAAAAAGGTTTGAACTTATGCATAATGCTAAAGGTAAAAGGCAATGCATGCATACATGACTAGACTCACATCTACCCAAGTATACTAACAATGATCCTAATCCCTTTCTCATTCATTTTTTTCTTCTCCAAGCTCACTCACCCTCTAAAAACTACCCAAATCAACAAGGCTAGACACGCCAAGCATAAACCCAAAAGAACTCCATCAATCACATTCACTTTTAGGGAAACTTCTTCCACCTTGCTTATAGCTAGTGGTTTGGTCACACAAATATTAGCTCTTTTCTTTCTTTAGATAACCCTCTTCTAAAATTTTTTCTTTTATGCATTTGGCCTCTAGGGCTCTTTTTCTTTTAACTTGAGCTTTTTTTCATAATATAATTCAAGACCAACCACTTAGAACCATGTATCCCTTTTTTATTCATTTCCTTAACATCTTCTCATTTTCAAACCCGTGAACTCCCAATTCCAAATCAAGCTTAAAACTAGCTTCAATCATCAATATGAGAGCCTAAACATGTCGCCCTAAACCTAACACTTTATGCTAAGTTCAAACAGAAAATAAGGCCTCACAATTTGCAATCACACAAGAATTTTGGCTTGAAATAAGGCAAGGGTCAAGGTATGGTATTCTATTTAGGCGTACAAGAAAGTGGTGAAGTGAATAAGAAAGCCTAAATATTTTTTTTTTGTAATCCATGTATTCTTTCCCAAATGCACAAGTATGATAATTAGATAATCATGTTAAGGTTCCGATTTTTAGGAAAGGGTTCAATTCATGCTTGTTTCAACTTCAAGCCAAGAAAATCAAATCAAATGATCCAAGTATGGTTAGAGCTTAATTTCAAAGTTGTGCAAAGCATCAAAGAACTACTAACTAGGGCCTTGAACCAATACATGAGCTTAAAACACTTTACAAGGAAAATTTTATATCATTGCCCCCTATGCATATGAATGATGCAACTTATATGATAGAAAATCTATACTTAATCCTACAATATTTGACAATGCAAATGCAAGCTATATGTATTTTTTTAAAAAATTTTTAAGAATTTTTCTGATTTTGTTTTATTTTTTCTATGCAAAAATATTTTTATGTATGAAGACTCAAGGATGTAAACACAAAATAAGATCCAAATAAAAATATGTCAAAGCACACACTCTCCCCCAAACTTGAATGACAACGTCTCGGTGTCAAACAAATTCAAGAGGAGACAAAAATTCACAAAGCAAAAATTAAAAATGCATGTTATGTACAAAGGTTAGAGTTTTCGGTACCTTGGAGTTTGGTGTGCTTAGACCTTGTAGGCTCGGTTCTTGGTTCTACATTTCCCTTGTTCCTGCTCAAACACACTCAAAGTAGAAAGCATAAATTTGAAACAAAAATATATACAATGATAGTCATGGGATTGCCTCCCAAGCGCGCTTGTTTTAAGTCTCTAAGCTTGACTTTACCTGGTTAGGCTAGAGGGGGGTCTTGGAGAGGCAACGTGGTGCTCTCCTTACTGCAGTCACTCGCCATGTAGGGCTTGACACTATGACCATTCACTGTGAAATTTTCTCCACTCTTACCAACCAAAGTTACAGCCCCATATGGTAAAACTTCACTAATCTCATACGGCCCAGACCACCTAGACTTGAGCTTACCAGAAAAAAGCTTCAATCTTGAGTTATAGAGTAGAACCATATTTCCCTCTTGGAGCTCCTTGTGCACCAGCTTCTTGTCATGAAAGGCTTTGGTCCTTTCCTTGTAAATCTTGGCGCTCTCATAGGCATCCATCCTTATCTCATCAAGCTCTTGGAGTTGTATTAATCTCTTTTCTTGGGCAGTCTTGAGATTGTTGTTAAGTTCCTTCACAGCCCAAAGAGCCTTGTGCTCTAACTCCACAGGGAGGTGACAAGACTTGCCATAGAGGAGGTTGAAAGGCGTGGTTCCAATGGGAGTTTTGTAGGCTGTTCTATACGCCCATAGAGCGTCATCAAGCTTGCTAGACCAATCATTTCTAGTGACTCCCACGGTCCTCTCTAGTATAGTCTTGATTTCTCTATTTGAAACCTCCACTTGGCCACTTGTTTGAGGGTGATAGGGCGTGCCCAGCTTGTGCTTAACACCATGTTTTCTCAAGAGACTTTCAAAAATCTTGTTGATGAAGTGGCTCCCTCCATCACTTATCACCACTTTAGGGATTCCAAATCTTGGGAAGATGACTGTTTTGAAGTGTTAAACCACCACCTTTGAATTGTTTGTTGGTGAGGCTATGGCTTCCACCCACTTAGACACATAGTCTACTGCCACAAGAATGTACTTCAAAGATTGGCGCTTGTGGCATTTCGTTTCTTTTGGTGATGTTCCCGGCTCTTTGGCATGCTTCACATGACTTGATGAATTCATATGCATCTTTGAAGAGTGTAGGCCACCAAAACCCAGCTTGGAGAACCTTTGTAGCCATTTTGAAACTAGCAAAATGACCTCCATATGTCCTACCGTGGCAATGTAGAAGTATGCCTTTCGCCTCTTCTCTTGTGACACATCTTTGGTACATGCTGTCCACACACCTTCTGTATAGGTAAGGGTCATCCCAAAAGTAGTGTGAGACATCCCTCATAAATTTCTTCTTGTGGTACCGGTCCAAATGAGTAGGCTCTTCTCCACAAGCTAAGAAGTTAACAATATCCGCATACGAAGGGTGATATTCTTCCCTTAGACTCAAAACTTCTTCAAGCTTCTCTTCTAGCCTTGCACATACCACGGGGTTGACCATCATAAGTTTCTCTACAGGGAGTGAGTCATCTAGAGGTAAGACTTCTTCCACCCACATCCTAGAAAGATGATCTGCCACACCATTCTCTATGTCCTTCTTATCTTTGATCTCCATATCGAATTCTTGCAAGAGAAGGATCCACCTCAATAGTCTTGGCGTGGTGTCCTTTTTGGAGTAGATGTACCTCGGTGCTGCATGATCAGTGTATACGATCACCTTAGAACACACCAAGTATGACCGGAATTTCTCAAACGCAAAGACAACCGCTAGGAGCTCCTTTTCGGTGGTTGCATATTTTACTTGTGTATCGTCCAGGGTGCGACTAGCATAGTAGATAACATGCAACCTCTTGTCTTTCCTCTGCCCCAAGACAGCTCCTACAGCTTAGTCAATAGCGTCGCACATGATCTCAAAGGGAAAGTCCCAATCCGGGGCTTGGACTATCGGTGCGGTTACTAGCACTCCTCTAATGGTTTTGAACGCTTGGTGGCATTCCTCATCAAAGATGAAATCAGCTTCCTTGCATAGTAGTCTTGTGAGGGGACGTGCTAGCTTGGAGAAATCCTTGATAAACCTCCTGTAGAAGCCAGCATGCCCCAAGAAACTCCTTATCTCTTTCACGTTAACCGGAGGCGCCAAAGTGATCATCACTTCCACTTTTGCTCTATCCACTTCAATGTCCTTTCCTGAGATCTTGTGACCAAGGACAATCCCCTCTGTTACCATGAAGTGGTATTTTCCCAATTGAGCACGAGATTGGTCTCCTCACACCTCTTGAGTACCCTGCACAAATTAGACAAACAAACACCAAAGGAAGAGCCATACACGGAGAAATCATCCATGATTACCTCAACCATCTCCTCAATCAAGTCAGAAAATATAGACACCATGCATCTTTGAAATGTGGCAGGAGCATTACATAAAACAAAAGGCATTCTCCTATATGCATAAGTTCCATAAGGACAAGTGAATGTTGTCTTTTCTTGATCATTAGGGTGAATCGGGATTTGAAAGAAGCCACTATAACCGTCTAGAAAACAGTAATAGGAGTGGTTGGCTAATCTTTCTAGCATTTGGTCAATGAATGGGAATGGGAAGTGGTCTTTCCTAGTGACCTTGTTAAGTTTTCGATAATCTATACACATCCTATGACCTGTGATGATCCTAGAAGGTATTAGTTCATCATTCTCATTTTTTATAACCGTGATACCACCCTTTTTAGGCACGACATGAACCGGTGAGATCCACGTACTATCACTTATGCGGTATATCACGTTGGCCTCTAAAAGTTTTAGGATTTCTTTCTTAACTACTTCTTTCAAGTTCGGATTCAAGCGTCTTTGGTGTTCAATTGAAGAAGTGTTCTCATCATCTAAATGAATCCTATGAGTACAAAGTAATGGTGAAAGGCCCTTGATGTCACTAAGAGAATACCCAATGGCCTTCCTATACTTTCTCAATTCCCTAAGGAGTGAGTCTAACTCATCATCATTCAGGTTGTCATTAACAATGACCGGGTAAGTCTCATTTGGTCCTAAGAAAGCATACCTTAGCCCATTTGGAAGTTGCTTGAGGTCCACCTTAGGAGCAAGCAGCTCGCTCCACTCCTCTCCTTGGCTTGTATTGAGGCTACTGTCCTCTTTGTTCCCTCTTAAGCCAGCATCAATTCCAAAAGCAGGACGTTCCATATCCAGCTCCAAGTAGGTGTCTTCCTCTTCTTTAAAAGCCTTGCGTGAGTCTAGTAGCTTGGCATACTCTTGTGTCTCCTCATTAAGATATCCAAAATCTCCACATTCCGTGGTCAAGGCTAGCAGAAGGTTGTCCTCTTGGCTTAGTTCTTCAAGGAGCTCATCAGCTAGAGCATCCATTGCCTCAATGTAAAACACTTGGCCACCAATGGTTGGTTTCTTCAAAACTTCATTGATATCAAAGTTTAACTCAATATCTTTTCCCAAGTGTAGAGAGATCTTGCCATTCTTCACATCTATGATGGCTCCAGCAGTGGCTAAGAATGGCCTTCCAAGGATTAGAGGATCCTTAGGCTCTTCATCCATATCCAATACCACAAAATCTGTAGGCACACTCACATCACTTATTCACACGGGTAAGTCTTCTAGCATACCAATCGGAAGTCTCACACTTCTATCAGCAAGGATGAGAGATATTCTACACTCTTTAGACTTTGTGAAACCCAGCTTCTTGGCAATAGAGTGAGGCATGAGGTTTATGCTAGCTCCAAGATCGCACAAACAATTGCTAAACCTCAATGGCCCTAGCGCACAAGGAATGGTGAATGAGCCTGGATCTCCTATTTTCTTTGGTGCTATCTCTTTGTGGATGATTGCACTGCACTCTTGACTCAATACCATGACCTCTTGACATTCTTTAGCTGTCTTGGAGAGTGTATCCTTCAGAAACATGGCATACTTCGGTACCATAGCCAAACAATCAAGCAAAGGCAATTTCAGCTCAACATTTCTCAAATGTATTTCAAACAAGGCTCTCTGTTTCTCAACCAGCTGCTTCTTGAAGCGTCCAGGGAAGGGGAGCTTTGGTTTGTAGGGTGGAGGTACGAAAATATTTTTTTCTTTGCTTGCTTCCCCCACTTGTTTTTCCAAAACCGCTTCCTTGCCTTTCCTTGCCCTTTCAATGTAGCCATTGTCAAAGTTGATCTCTTGGTCATTTGAAAGATCACTCACCCCTTCTTGAATCACAATGTCCTCATTGTCTTTAGCTGTAGACCGTGGTGCTACTTCCTTTCCACTCCTTAGAGTGATCACGTTTGCATACTCCTTGGGATTTGTCTCACATTGGCCGGGTAAAGTAGCTTGGCCGCTTGTACTAGCTTTTCCTTTCTCCAGCTGGCGAATTTTGTTGTTGATGTTGCTGATCTGCGTAGAGACCTCAGTAAGGGAGGAGTCCAGCCGGTTGTTCATATCAGCAAATTTTTAATTTGTAGATGCTTGGCCTTGAATAATTTGTTGGAGCATAGCTTGTTCCGGATCTTGAGGTGAGGCTTGATTGTGTTGTTGCTGAGGCACGAAACCAGGAGGGTAAGGTTTGTTTCCTTGCTGTTGATGTCCTTGGTAGTTGCTTTGTCTATGCCCTTGATACCCACTGTTTTGTTGAAATCGACCTTTGTTGTATGGAACAAACGGTTTGCCTTGATTGCTTTGTTGTGGACGGTAGACTTGTTCTTTTGGATTTTCCACATTGGTGCTTCTGTAAGACAAGTTGTTGTTGTTGCCTTGATACCTTGGAGCATATCCCTGTGGCTTAGGATAATCTTGGCCAGCAACCCAATTCGCTTCTTGAAACTCCTCCTCATTCCTCTCTTGGAACAAATCCGCAACTTCACCAACAAAGTGCACATGTTTCTGGCTAGCAAGCATCATCTTGTCAATTTTTTCATGGAGTGACTTTAGCTCCTTCTTGTGTACCTCCAGCTCATGACCTCTTGGTGCTCGGTCATAGTCCTGAGAATAGTTTCCATCACTTAAGGCCAAGTTTTCAATGAGCTCCATGCCTTCTTGCACATCTTGTCCAAGGAAATTCCCTTTGCTTGCCGTGTCCTGTAACATGCGAATCTTTGGCAATGATCCACGGTATATTGTGCTAAGGAGTGTCTCCTCTGTGAAGCCATGTTGAGGACACTGAATGGTATAGTTCTTGAAGCGCTCGATTGCTTCACTAAAGGTCTCATTTTGCTTTTGTGTGAAACCGCTTATCTCGCTTCTTAAACGAGCTGTTCTTGTGCTTGAGAAGAACTTTGACAGGATTCTAGAATGCTTGTGAATACTTCCTACTCCAAAAGAGTTAGCCATGCCCATCTCAACATTCAAGTGTACTAAGAATTTAATCAAAACAAGTCTCCCTATCAAACCAACTCTTTAACATTCATTAAGTGTGAAACCGTGAATCATGACATTGCAAAGCTAGTAAATCCATTTGGCTAAGGGACTGGGTCTTGAGATAAAAATGATCTCAATTCATCCGGGTTTTGCATTTAAGTAAAGGTGACACTCAAGAAAGATTGAACTATATGCATAATGCTAAAGGTAAGAAACAAGTGATGCATACAAGTATAGATGTTCATCTACCCGAAATGCTATCAATGTTCCTAAGCCCCTCTCATTCATCTTTTAGCTCACTCAACCCTCTAGAATCTACCCTTTTTCCCAAGGCTTTTTATGCCTTGCTAAACCTTTTTGAATTTCAAACACATTTCTTCTTTTAAAGCTCTAAGGGGAAACTTCTTCAACCTTTATCTCATAGCGAATGGTGTGATCTTTTAAAAACTCAGCTCTTCCTTTTATTCCTAGGTAGCCTTTTTCTTTTCTTTGGCCTTTTGGCTCTTTTGATTTTTGATTTTTTTTCTTCTTAAGTCTACCTAGTGTGTTGAATTGATCACAAAAGTTAACAATCTACAAGGATAGGCTCATCATTGCTCCCAATGCATATGCAAACAACCTAAATGTTAAAAATTCTAGACTCAATCTTACTTATGTGACAAATGCAAATGCAACTACATGCTATTTTTTTTTTGAAATTTTCGAAATTTTTAACATTTTTTTTTTCTATGCCTTAGATGAGACTCAAATATGCATGAGAAAGGAAAATAAGAATCACAAAACACAAAATCAAATACCATACTCCCCCAAACTTAAATTACACAGTCTCTTGTGTAATCCAAGCTTGGAGAAGATTTCAAAAATGCAAGAAATGAAAACTAGATGTTATTTACAATGGTATGGAGTGTTACCTTGATCAAATGTGAGTGGAGGAGGAAGAGGATTCGCCCATCGAGTATGACTGATTACTCGACTCCGGAGTTGGCGATCACATTGGCTTTCTCTTCCTTCGGCCGGTCTCATGGTATGACGATCTTGGTGGGTCATTGTGAGAAGTACTCCTTTCTTGGACATGGAACGAATGTCTTCTATCGAGACCCACATCACTCTCATCCATATCTTCTCCCTCATGGGCAGCCTAGCGCCCTTTTGATGAGGAAGCACCCCCTATCTTGTCCTTAAGTCCCTTGATTTCTTTTGCCATTCCCTTGATAGTTTTGACCATTTTCCTAATGGCCTTGTCTTGGTATTTATTCCACCTTTGGAGAATGTTGATGCGGTGATGTGCTTCTCTCAAGGGTTGAGAAGGGATGGGGGAATCATAGGCCTCAAAGAAGTACCTTTGGCTTCCATATGTAGGACTTTGGGGCGCTTCCTCTTGGGTCTCCTCTTGTGTATCCTCTTGTGGGTTGCTTCCACTTCTCTTCCTAGGGGGACCTTTGTGCTTCCTTATGCTTTGAAGTGGAGGTTCTCTTGAAGAATCATAGAGCTCATCATTGGAAGGACGAAAATCTATGTGTCTTCGTGTGGTGAAACTCGTCAAGTGTGGGCAAGGGAGCTTGACTTTTGCCACTTCCGTGTCACTGTAGGCAAACTTGTAGGCATAGCTTTGCCCTAACCTCCCCTCGAGGAACTTTGTCTTGCTAAGGTATTGGATGTCCATCCATTTCATCTCACTTGTAACCTCTCCAAGATCAGCTCCACATGCGAGTAGGATGGGAGTTACAATTCCTCCAATGCTGAGTTGTGGCTGGTAATTTGTAGTTGTCATTACCCACTCCTTGTAACTCAACAAACTTTTCATAACCATAGAGATCAACCCTATTCCCGAGCTATCACCTCGCAAGATTGTTACTTCTCCATCAATCTTTATGCTCGGGAGAATGTCCTTGATCCCCATGTCCAAGAGCTCAAGCTCATCCTCAAGAACATATCCGCACTCCTTCCTTGCGAAAAGTGTGTGGGCGAGCACCTTATGTGCATATCTCACTACGGGATGGGTGATAGAAGTACTCTTGCTCATACCTGGCCTAAAATTGCCAACTCCAATGTATCTCCACAAACTTGCGAGTTCACCCTTTTCAAATTCCATCAGCTTCCCTCTTCTCCATCCTTCGGCGAACCCAAATACTTCACTTAGCTCCTTGAAGGTCATCCTGAAGTTCTTCCTCCCCACCTTAAATTTAATAAAGCCATGTCCATCTGCTTCTTCCTCTTCGGTTGGCTCAGCGCAAAGGGGGTAAAACACCACCTTCAATGTGGAGAGGAATTGGCAAAGTGGGACTTGATGGGTTGGGTGAGCCATTTGGAAGAATTGTCGCATTCCCATGTTGGTGAAGAGAGCTAACACATCCTCAAATATCCCGAGCTCCCGGAGTGTCTCCATGTGTGGGTACCTTGTCCCTTGGTGTTCCATAGCCATAAGAGCTTTGTAGATTTCATTGGCCGTGGGTTCTTTACCGGGAGCTTCCTTCGCACTTCCACTTCCACTACCGCGTACCATTTCTCGTTTCCCCTTTCTTTTAGCTTGCCTTTGCCTATCGGTTTCCTCATCATTTGCACCTCTAATCTTTCCCATATTGGTACCTATAAAATAGACACCCTTGAGCAAGAGTTAGCACATTATAGTTTTAGCATAGCCATCAATAATAGGGGAAACCTATAAGCACAACAAGCATTGTCCAAATTCAAACAATTGAAAATTTTTTCCCAAGAACTCAAAATTTCAACTTCTCAAAAATTGTTGGCTAACAAGTGCTAAGCATTATACATGATGAATGCAAGTGGTTGCAAGTGAAAGCCCCAAATTCTAACAAGAATTAGAAGACTAATAGGCATTTTCGCACCTTTTAGAACTCATGAACCCTAATTGCTAAAATTTTAAAATTTCACCATGCTATCAATGAATTAGCCAACGAAATCAACATATAAACCATTCTCAAGCATAACCCAAACTCCTTGCACCCTAATTCGACCATTTTTGACAACACATACCTCAAAAAGCACCATTGGAGATGATGATGGATATGAAGGGAAATTAGAAACATACCTTGTTCAATTGCAAAAGGATGACCGAAAATGGGTGATGAATCAGTTTGAGAATGAAAATTCGAGCTTGTTGGTTTTTGAATCACAAACATTTGTTGAAAATTGAGAGAGAAATGAGTGAAATGCGTTTTTAGCCAAAGAGGAGGAATGAAAATCGATTTTTGGGAAGAAGAAGAGTATAAAACCGAGCAAAATCCTTCTAAACCGGTTTAAATGTGTCTCGGTTTAGTCTAAATGGACCGGTCAAAGGTAAAAAAAGGGAAAAGTCAACTTACCTTTGGGGGTACATCGGACAGTTACCCAATGCAATAGACCGATGCGAATTTCAGGATGGCTCGCATCGGGCTGTTGTCCGATGCACCTTGGCCGATGCGAATTGAAGCGAAGAACGGAAGGCTTCACATCGGACAGTTACCCGATGAGCCCTTAAACGATGCGGCTCTTAGAAGAACGGGAGGCTTCACATCGGACAGTTGCCCGATGCGCCTTTAAGCGATGCGTCCCTGAAGCGCTCTTCCCTTCTTGCATCGGGTTTGGTCTCCGATGCCAGAGGTCGATGCGAATCCCAGGACGTGTCGCATCGGCTTATTGCCCGATGTGCAACATCCCGATGCGACCCCCAGCTGACCTTTTTTTATAACCTCTCTTCCCTTAACTCTTGCTTTTCTTATCCAAACCTGATGATCACAAACACTCAAAAACAGATTATTGAAACTAGATAGATAGAATATATACAAAGATACCATGGGAATGCCTCCCAAGCGCGCTTGTTTAAAGTCTCTAAGCTTGACTTTCCAAACTTCCTTAGGTATGAGTTGGTTCTTGAAGAGGGCGTGAGCTTGCCTCTTCCTTAGGCTCATTCACCAAATATGGCTTGACCCTATGCCCATTGACTGTGAAGCTCTCTCCATTCTTCCCAATCAAAGTGATGGCTCCATAAGGCAAAACTTCTTGAATCTCAAAAGGGCCTCCCCACCTTGACTTGAGCTTACCCAGGAACAACTTCAATCTTGAATTGTAGAGAAGGACTTTGTCACCAAAACTCAGCTCCTTCTTCACAATCCTCTTGTCATGGAAAGCCTTGGTTCTCTCCTTGTAGATCCTTGAGCTTTCATAAGACTCAAGCCTAATATCCTCAAGCTCTTGGAGTTGAATCAATCTCTTCTCTTGGGCTGTCTTTATGTTGTAGTTGAGAGGTTTCACAGCCCACAAAGCCTTGTGTTCTATCTCCACTGGTAAATGGCAAGCTTTCCCATACACAAGGTCGAAAGGAGATCTTCCAATTGGTGTCTTGAAAGCTGTTCTATAAGCCCACAAAGCATCATCAAGCTTGATTGCCCAATCCTTCCTTGTTATACCCACTGTTTTCTCTAGAATAGCCTTGATCTCACGATTTGAAACTTCCACTTGACCACTAGTTTGAGGGTGGTAAGGAGTGGCTACCTTATGCTTGACACCATGTTTGCTCAATAACCCTTCAAAGACCTTGTTGATGAAATGGCTTTCCCCATCACTAATCACAACTCTTGGAACACCAACCTTGGGAAGATTATACTCTTGAACATCTTCACCACAACCTTGGAGTCATTGGTAGGACTTGCAATGGCTTCTACCCACTTGGAGACATAATCAACTGCTACCAAGATATACTTGTTTCCATAAGAAGATGGGAAAGGTCCCTTGAAGTCTATGCCCCATACATCAAACAACTCCACTTCCCAGATAGGGTTTTGGGGCATCTCATCCCACTTGCTTATGTTTCCCTTCTTTTGGCAAGGTTCACATGTCTTGATGAACTCATGAGTGTCCTTGAACAATGTAGGCCACCAAAATCCGCTTTGAAGAACCTTTGTAGCTGTTTTGAAGGTGGCAAAATTACCCCCATACTTGGACCCATGGCAATGAAAAATCACACTCTCAACCTCTTCTTGCGCCACACACCTTCTATAGATCCCATCAGTACACCTTTTGTAGAGATAAGGATCATCCCAATAGAAGTGTGATACATCCCTCATAAACTTTTTCTTATGATAGTTGTTGAGATGTGTTGGTTCCTCATTGCACACCAAGTAGTTAACAAAATCAGCATACCAAGGTTCACCCTTGACCTCTATCCCTTGAATCGCTTCAAGCTTCCTTCCAAACCCATGTGCACGAGCAACGCTCTTGGTCATCATAATTTGCTCCTCCGGTAGGGAATCATTGATTGGCAAAGCATCTTCAATCCTCATCCATGACAAATTATCAGCTACTTCATTCTCCACACCCTTCTTGTCAACTATCTCCATATCAAACTCTTGAAGAAGCAAGATACATCTAAGGAGCCTTGGCTTAGTCTCCTTTTTAGCATAGATGGCGCAATGCAGCATGATCGGTGTAGACTATCACCTTTGAACCCACCAAATAGGATCTGAATTTCTCAAAAGCAAACACTATCGCCAAGAGTTCTTTTTCTGTTGTTGCATACTTGGTTTGAGCTTCATCAAGCGTCCTACTTGCATAGTAGATCACATGTAGCTTCTTCTCATTCCTTTGCCCAAGCACAGCCCCAACTGGATAATCACTAGCATCTGCCATGATCTCAAATGGTAGACTCCAATCCGGTGCTTGCACAATAGAAGCACTCACAAGGGCTTTCTTGATTGTCTCAAAGGCTTGCAAGCATTCCTTATCAAACTGAAATTCCACCTCCTTACAAAGGAGCCTGTCATAGGCCTAGCAATCTTGGAGAAATCCTTGATGAATCTCCTATAGAATCCCGCATGCCCAAGGAAACTCCATATGCCTTTCACATTGGTTGGTGGCGCCATCTTGACCATAACATCTATCTTGGCCTTGTCCACTTCTATACCATCTTCAGAAATCTTATGACCCAACACAATCCCTTGGTTGACCATGAAGTGGCATTTCTCCCAATTGAGAACCAATTGAGACTCTTCACATCTTTGTAGAACCCTGCAAAGATTAGAAAGACATGCAGAAAAAGAGGCACCATACACCGAAAAGTCATCCATAAAAACTTCTACCATTTCCTCAATGAGATCGGAGAGGATACTCATCATGCACCTTTGAAAGGTAGCTGGAGCATTACATAACCCAAATGGCATCCTTCGATATGCAAAGGTACCATAAGGGCATGTGAAAGTGGTCTTCTCTTGATCATTTGGATGAATGGGTATTTGAAAGAACCCACTATATCCATCAAGGAAACAATAGAAAGGATGGTTAGCCAATCTCTCAAGCATTTGGTCAATAAAAGGAAGAGGAAAATGATCTTTTCTAGTAGAAGCATTAAGTTTGCGGTAATCAATGCACATTCTATGGCCGGTGATAGTTCTAGTTGGTATCAATTCATCCTTTTCATTCTTAATCACAGTGATTCCACCCTTCTTAGGGACAACATGCACCGGGGAAACCCAAGTGATGTCACTAATAGGATAGATCACATTAGCTTCTAAAAGTTTCAAAATTTCCTTTTTCACTACTTTCTTAAGGTTTGGGTTTAATCTCCTTTGGTGTTCAATTGAGGAAGCATTTTCATTCTCAAGGTGAATCCTATGAGTACAAAGTATAGGAGATATGCC
>JAHZTW010000003.1:31856222-31892596 GCA_020283515.1 Alliaria petiolata
ATCCCCTTAAAAGAACTAGGTATGCATTGAATTTGATTCCTCTTTCAGCTATGAACAAGAGAAGCTAGTTGCAGTCTCTCCTTGATCTTCCCTTGAGAAAAGAAAAAGAGTCTTAGTCTGGGAATAATGCAATGAACCTCATGAGCCTGTCTCCTCACAAAGAACAATATTAGTGAGTGCTCTTGAACACGTCTCCTCACAAGGAACACAAGTAGAGAGTAGCACTATTTCCCGAGACTTCAAAAGAATAAGAAGAGTCAATGAAAAGATCTTAGAACACCCTGAAAATGGGCAGAAGTTGACTAAGGGAAGAGAAAATATGAGAGCTGTACAAAGAATGTCTTGTTCAAAGCACTAAGGTAGGGAAAGAATCCGCAAAGTTCTTTGGCATTACCACTGTTAGAGTTCGAAATTTATCTAAGGAAAGGATCTGGACTTAAGCTGGGAGATTGCTAAGCATGTGGTAAGTACATTGAACTTTTCTAAAGTTGGCTCTACTGCAAGTGGATTCAAGAGTGTTAATGATTGTGGCGTTCTGAAGAATAACTGGATGTTTCTGTTTTCAAACCTCGACTCTATATTTGGTTTCTGTTTTGCTTGAGGGCAAGCGAAGGCTAAGTCTGGGGGAGTTGATATATCATGGTTTTTACCCATTTTTGGACCATGATATAAGTATTTTTATAGAGTCTTTTGGTCTTTTTAGAGTCTTATTAGAGTCTTTGCAGGTTCAGCTACGTTTTGAGCATAAATTGGAGATTTGGATACATTTTGGAGCTTAATGGAATGAAGTCACGAATTGTAACACGAATAGTGTCGATCGACACCATTGCTGTCGATCGACACCAGGTTTTCCAATTTCCAGAATCTAGAAGTTTCGATATTTTGAAGAAAAGGAAATCTCCAAGACTTTTCCTAATCCTCCATGGAATTGAAGATGCGAACCTAGGCCTATAAATATAGTTTCTCAGCCATTGTTTAGACACACAATATTTTAGAGAGAGATTTTTATAGAGATTTTAGAGAGAAAAATTTGTCTCTTTCAGAGCAAATTTGGAACTCCTTTGATTCTATTGATTTCTTTTATGCATTCTTCTTTATTCATGATGTTTGTTTTATTCACCATGTCTGAGTAGTTTGCTAGTTAGGTTTAGGGTTTTTCACAGCACAAAGAGCCTTGTGCTCTAACTCCACAGGGAGGTGACAAGATTTGCCATAGAGGAGGTTGAAAGGCGTGGTTCCAATGGGAGTTTTATAGGCTGTTCTATACGCCCAAAGATCGTCATCAAGATTGCTTGCCCAATCCTTCCTAGTCACTAACGCGGTTCTCTCCAAGATGGTCTTGATTTGCCTGTTTGAAACCCCTACTTGACCACTGGTTTGAGGGTGATAAGGCGTGGCCACCTTGTGCTTAACACCATGTTTCCTCAAGACACTTCCAAAGATCTTGTTGATGAAGTGACTCCCTCCATCACTAATCACCACCTTAGGAACTCCAAACCTTGGGAAAATGATTATCTTGAAAAGTTTAACCACCACCTTTGAATCGTTTGTTGGTGAGGCTATGGCTTCCACCAACTTAGACACATAGTTTACTGACACAAGAATGTACTTGTTGTCATATGATGATTGAAAGGGGCCCATAAAATTAATTCCCCAAACTTCAAAGACTTCCATTTCAAAGATAGGTACTTGTGGCATCTCGTTTCTCTTGGTTATATTTCCAGCCTTTTGGCATGCTTCACATGACTTAATGAACTCATGTGCATCCATGAAGAGTGTAGGCCACAAGAACCCAGCTTGGAGAACCTTTGTAGCTGTCTTGAAAGTTGCAAAATGACCTCCATATGTCAAACTGTGGCAATGGAGAAGAATGTCTTTCGCTTCATCTCTTGTGACACATCTTCGGTATAGGCTGTCTACACACCTCTTGTATAGATAAGGCTCATACCAAAAGTAGTGAGAGACGTCCCTCGTGAATTTATTACTATGGTAATGGTCCAAATGAGTGGGCTCTTCTCCACAAGCGAAGAAGTTAACAATATCAACATACCAATGGAGATCTTCTTCCTTTAGACTCAAAACTTCTTCAAGCTTCTCTTCTAACCTTGCACATACCACGGTGTTAACCATCATAAGTTTCTCTTCAAGGAGTGAGTCATCCAAAGGTAAGACTTCTTCCACCCTCATCCTCGAAAGATGATCCGCTACACCATTCTTTATACCCTTCTTGTCTTTGATCTCCATGTCAAGTTCTTGTAAGAGAAGGATCCATCTTAAGAGTCTCGATTTTGTGTCTTTCTTGGAGTATATGTACCTCAAGGCAGCATGGCCAGTGTACACAATCACCTTAGAACCCACAAAGTAGGACATAAACTTCTCAAATGCAAAGACCACAGCTAGAAGCTCTTACTCGGTGGTCGTATACTTCACTTGTGTATCATCCAAGGTACGACTTGCATAGTAGATAACATGCAACATGTTATCCTTCCTCTGACCCAAGACAGCACCCACAGCATAGTCACTTGCATCACACATAATCTCAAAGGGGAAATCCCAATCCGGAGCTTGGACTATCGGCGCGGTCACAAGTGCTTCCTTAATGGTTTTAAACGCTTGGTGGCATTCCTCATCAAAGTTGAACTCGGTTTCTTTGCACAGTAGCCTCGTGAGGGGGCGTGCTAGCTTGGAGAAATCCTTGATAAACCTCCTGTAGAAACCAGCGTGCGTAAGAAACTCCTTATACCCTTCACGTTCACCAGAGGCGTCAAGGTGACCATAACTTCAACCTTTGCTCTATCCACTTCTATACCCTGTTCTGAGATCTTGTTACCGAGGACTATGCCTTCTCTGACCATGAAGTGGCATTTCTCCAAATTGAGCACGAGATTGGTCTCCTCACACCTCTTGAGCACCCTGCACAAATTAGACAAGCAAACGCCAAAGGAGGAGCCATACACGGAGACATCATCCATGAATACCTCAACCATCTCCTCAATCAAGTCAGAAAATATAGACATCATGCATCTTTGAAATGTGATAGGAGCATTACAAAGCCCAAACGACATTCTCCTATATGCAAAAGTTCCATAAGGACAAGTGAAGGTTGTTTTTTCTTGATCATTAGGGTGAATCAGGATTTGAAAGAAGCCACTATAGCCATCTAGAAAACAGTTGTATGGGTGATTGGCTAATCTTTCTAGCATTTGGTCAATGAAAGGGAGTGGGAAGTGGTCTTTCCAGGTGGCTTTGTTGAGTTTCCTATAATCAATGATCATCCTATGACCGGTTATTGTCCTAGTAGGAATTAACTCATCTTTGTCATTTCTTATAAGCGTGATACCCTCTTTCTTAGGTACCACATGGACTGGAGAGACCCACGTGCTATCACTGATAGGGTATACCACGCCAGCCTCTAAGAGTTTTAGGATTTCTTTCTTCACCACTTCTTTCAAATTTGGGTTCAAACGTCTTTGGTGTTCAATGGATGATGTGTTTTCATCATCTAAATGAATCCTATGAGTACAAAGCATTGGTGAAAGGCCCTTGATGTCACTTAAGGAGTACCCAATGGCCTTTCTATACTTTCTCAACTCCTTAAGGAGCGAATTCAACTCATCATCATTTAGACTCTCATTTACAATTACCGGGTATATATCATTTGGTCCTAAGAAAGCATACCTTAGTCCATTTGGAAGTTGCTTGAGGCCCACCCTTGGGGCTAGCAGCTCGCTCCAGACTCCTTCTTGACATGTGTTGAGGATGATATCCTCATGTGCCTCTGTTGATCCTGAGTCATGTGCCTTCAAGCTACCCTCTTGAATTGTCTGTACCACTGAGATCGAGTCCACTAGTCGATCGCTCGCTCGATCTAGGTTGGATCGAGTGTCTTCCTTCGATTCACTTGGTCGTTTTGACATGGATCGAGTGGGAGATCGATTCACGAGGTTGATCTCAGCGCAGATCGAGTCCTTCTGATCGATTGTTGTGTCGATCTTTCTCTTGAATCGAGTTATTTGGTCGATCTCATTCTCGATCTCTAGGTACTGGGCCTCATATTCTTTCATAACTTTATGAGAATCAAGGATGCAAACATACTCTTGGGTCTGTTCACTTAGGTAACCATACTCTCCACACTCCTTTGTCAACGCCAGCTGTAGATGATCCTCTTGCCCCAATTCCTCTAGCAATTCATCCGCCAATTCATCCATAGCTTCTATGTAGAAGACTTGTCCACCAATCGTTGGTTTCTTCAAAACTTCGTTGATGTCAAAGTTTAGATTGATGTCCTTGCCCAAGTGCAGAGAAATCTTCCCATTTTTCACGTCTATGATGGCTCCAGCAGTTGCTAAAAATGGTCGTCCAAGGATTAGAGGATCCTTAGGCTCTTCATCCATTTCCAAAACCACAAATTCTGTTGGCATATTCACGTTGCTAATCCTCACGCGTAGGTCTTCAAGCATACCCACCAGGAGTCTTAAACTTCGATCAGCTAAGCTAAGACTTATCCTACACTCATTAAACTTTGTAAAGCCCAGCTTCTTAGCAATAGAGTGAAGCATGAGGTTTATACTCGCTCCTAGATCACAAAAGCAATTGTCAAACTTTAATGGACCAAGAGCGCAAGGGATGGTGAATGAGCCCAGATCTCCTAGCTTCTTTGGTGCTATCTCTTTGTGGATGATGGCACTGCACTCTTGACTCAATACCATGACCTCTTCACCTTCTTTTACCCTCTTTGCAATTAAAAGGGACTTTTAATGAGTCATAGAAACAAAATGGAGTAACTAGACTAGTAATACTCATTTGGGGCTCATAATGGTAGAACAAGAAGCATTTATTACTAGTTCCTCATTCCGTTGAGGAAATCAAAACACTACTCATCAGTAAGTCCAAATGGGGAATACAAGTTTAAAAGGGTCATAAGAAGATTCGAAACAGTTGTTTAAACCCGAGAATGCTTAAAAGGGACTTTTAATGAGTCATAGAAACAAAATGGAGTAACTAGACTAGTAATACTCATTTGGGGCTCATAATGGTAGAACGAGATGCATTTATTACATGTTCCTCATTCCGTTGAGGAAATCAAAACTCTACTCATCAGTAAGTCCAAATGGGGAATACAAGTTTAAAAGGGTCATACGAAGATCCGAAACAGTTGTTTAAACCCGAGAATGCTTAAAAGGGACTTTTAATGAGTCATAGAAACAAAATGGAGTAACTAGACTAGTAATACTCATTTGGGGCTCATAATGGTAGAACGAGATGCATTTATTACTTGTTCCTCATTCCGTTGAGGAAATCAAAACTCTACTCATCAGTAAGTCCAAATGGGGAATACAAGTTTAAAAGGGTCATACGAAGATCCGAAACAGTTGTTTAAACCCGAAAATGCTTAAAAGGGACTTTTAATGAGTCATATAAACAAAATGGAGTAACTAGACTAGTAGTACTCATTTGGGGCTCATAATGGTAGAACGAGATGCATTTATTACTTGTTCCTCATTCCGTTGAGGCAATCAAACCTCTACTCATCAGTAAGTCCAAATGGTGAATACAAGTTTAAAAGGGTCATATGTAGATCCGAAACAGTTGTTTAAAGCCACGAATGCTTAAAACGGACTTTTAATGAGTCATAGAAACAAAATGGAGTAACTAGACAAGTAATACCCATTTGGGGCTCATAATGGTAGAACGAGATGCATTTATTACTTGTTCCTCATTCCGTTGAGGAAATCAAAACTCTACTCGTCGGTAAGTCCAAATGGGGAATACAAGTTTAAAAGGGTCATACGAAGATCCGAAACAGTTGTTTAAACTCGAGAATGCTTAAAACGGACTTTTAATGAGTCTTAGAAACAAAATGGAGTAACTAGACTAGTAATACCCATTTAGGGCTCATAATGGTAGAACGAGATGCGTTTATTACTTGTTCCGCATTCCGTTGGGGAAATCAAAACTCTACTCATCGGTAAGTCCAAATGGGGAATACAAGTTTAAAAGGGTCATACGAAGATCCGAAACAGTTGTTTAAACCCGAGAATGCTTAAAACAGACTTTTAATGAGTCATAGAAACAAAATTGAGTAACTAGACTAGTAATACCCATTTGGGGCTCATAATGGTAGAACGAGATGCATTTAATACTTGTTCCTCATTCCGTTGAGGAAATCAAAACTCTACTCATCGGTAAGTCCAAATGGGGAATACAAGTTCAAAAGGGTCATATGAAGATCCGAAACAGTTGTTTAAACCCGAGAATGCTTAAAAGGGACTTTTAGTGAGTCATAGCAACAAAATGGAGTAACTAGACTAGTAGTACTCATTTGGGGGTCATAATGGTAAAACGAGAAGCATTTATTACTTGTTCCTCATTCCGTTGAGAAAATCAAAACTCTACTCATCAGTAAGTTCAAATAGGGAATACAAGTTTAAAAGGGTCATATGTAGATCCGAAACAGTTGTTTAAAGCCGAGAATGCCTAAAACAAACTTTTAATGAGCCATAGAAACAAAATGGAGTAACTAGACTACTAATTCTCATTTGGGGCTCATAATGGTAGAACGACATGCTTTTATTACTTGTTCCTCATTCCGTTTAGAAAATAAAAACTCTACTCATCAGTAAGTTCAAATAGGGAATACAAGTTTAAAAGGGTCATATGTAGATCTGAAACAGTTGTTTAAAGCAGAGAATGCTTAAAACGGACTTTTAATGAGTCATAGAAACAAAATGGAGTAACTAGACTACTAATACTCATTTGGGGCTCATAATGGTAGAACGAGATGCTTTTATTACCTGTTCCTCATTCCATTTTGGAAATAAAAACTCTACTCATCAGTAAGTTCAAATAGGGAATACAAGTTTAAAAGGGTCATATGTAGATCCGAAACAGTTGTTTAAAGCCGAGAATGCTTAAAACGGACTTTTAATGAGTCATAGAAACAAAATGGAGTAACTAGACTAGTAATACTCATTTGGGCTCATAATGGTAGAACGAGATGCATTTATTACTTTTTCCTCATTCCATTGAGGAAATTAAAACTCTATTCATCAGTAAGGTCAAATAGGGAATTCAAGTTTAAAAGGGTCATATGTAGATCCGAAACAGTTGTTTAAAGCCGAGAATGCTTAAAACAGAATTTTAATGAGTCATAGAAACAAAATGGAGTAACTAGACTAGTAATACTCGTTTGAGGCTCATAATGGTTGAACGAGAAGGATTTTTTACTTGTTCCTCATTCTGTTGAGGAAACCAAAACTCCACTCATTAGTAAGTTCAAATGGGGAATACAAGTTTAAAAGAGTTATATGAAGATCCGAATCAGTTTTTTAAAGCCGAGAATGCTTAAAACAAAATTTTAATGAGCCATAGAAACAAAATGGAGTATTTAGAGTAGTAATACTCATTTGGGACTCATAGTGGCAGAACGAGATGCATTTATTACTTGTTCCTCATTCCATTGAGGAAATCAAAACTCTACTCATCAATAAGTTCAAATAGGGAATACAAGTTTAAAAGAGTCATATGTAGATCCGAAACAGTTGTTTAAAACCGAAAATGCTTAAAACGGACTTTTAATGAGCCATAGAAACAAAATGGAGTAACTAGACTAGTAATACTCATTTGGGGCTCATAATGATAGAACAAGATGCATTTATTACTTGTTCCTCATTCCGTTTAGGAAATCAAAACTCTACTCATCAGTAAGTCCAAATGGGGAATACAAGTTTAAAAGGGTCATATGTAGATCCGAAACAGTTGTTTAAAGCCGAAAATGCCTAAAACGGACTTTTAATGAGTCATAGAAACAAAATGGAGAAACTAGACTAGTAATACTCATTTGAGGCTCATAATGGTTGAACGAGAAGGATTTTTTACTTGTTCCTCATTCTGTTGAGGAAACCAAAACTCCACTCATCAGTAAGTTCAAATGGGAAATACAAGTTTAAAAGAGTTATATGAAGATCCGAATCAGTTTTCTAAAGCCGAGAATGCTTAAAACAAACTTTTAATGAGCCATAGAAACAAAATGGAGTATTTAGAGTAGTAATACTCATTTGGGACTCATAATGGTAGAACGAGATGCATTTATTACTTGTCCCTCATTCCATTGAGGAAATCAAAACTCTACTCATCAGTAAGTTCAAATAGGGAATACAAGTTAAAAAGGGTCATATGTAGATCCGAAACAATTGTTTAAAGCCGAGAATGCTTAAAACGGACTTTTAATGAGTCATAGAAACAAAATGGAGAAACTAGACTAGTAATACTCATTTGAGGCTCATAATGGTTGAACGAGAAGCATTTTTTACTCGTTCCTCATTCTGTTGAGGAAACCAAAACTCCACTCATCAGTAAGTTCAAATGGGGAATACAAGTTTAAAAGAGTTATATGAAGATCCGAATCAGTTTTCTAAAGCCGAGAATGCTTAAAACAAACTTTTAATGAGCCATAGAAACAAAATGGAGTATTTAGAGTAGTAATACTCATTTGGGACTCATAATGGTAGAACGAGATGCATTTATTACTTGTCCCTCATTCCATTGAGGAAATCAAAACTCTACTCATCAGTAAGTTCAAATAGGGAATACAAGTTAAAAAGGGTCATATGTAGATCCGAAACAATTGTTTAAAGCCGAGAATGCTTAAAACGGACTTTTAATGAGTCATAGAAACAAAATGGAGAAACTAGACTAGTAATACTCATTTGAGGCTCATAATGGTTGAACGAGAAGCATTTTTTACTCGTTCCTCATTCTGTTGAGGAAACCAAAACTCCACTCATCAGTAAGTTCAAATGGGGAATACAAGTTTAAAAGAGTTATATGAAGATCCGAATCAGTTTTCTAAAGCCGAGAATGCTTAAAACAAACTTTTAATGAGCCATAGAAACAAAATGGAGTATTTAGAGTAGTAATACTCATTTGGGACTCATAATGGTAGAACGAGATGCATTTATTACTTGTCCCTCATTCCATTGAGGAAATCAAAACTCTACTCATCAGTAAGTTCAAATAGGGAATACAAGTTAAAAAGGGTCATATGTAGATCCGAAACAATTGTTTAAAGCCGAGAATGCTTAAAACGGACTTTTAATGAGTCATAGAAACAAAATGGAGAAACTAGACTAGTAATACTCATTTGAGGCTCATAATGGTTGAACGAGAAGCATTTTTTACTCGTTCCTCATTCTGTTGAGGAAACCAAAACTCCACTCATCAGTAAGTTCAAATGGGGAATACAAGTTTAAAAGAGTTATATGAAGATCCGAATCAGTTTTCTAAAGCCGAGAATGCTTAAAACAAACTTTTAATGAGCCATAGAAACAAAATGGAGTATTTAGAGTAGTAATACTCATTTGGGACTCATAATGGTAGAACGAGATGCATTTATTACTTGTCCCTCATTCCATTGAGGAAATCAAAACTCTACTCATCAGTAAGTTCAAATAGGGAATACAAGTTAAAAAGGGTCATATGTAGATCCGAAACAATTGTTTAAAGCCGAGAATGCTTAAAACGGACTTTTAATGAGTCATAGAAACAAAATGGAGAAACTAGACTAGTAATACTCATTTGAGGCTCATAATGGTTGAACGAGAAGCATTTTTTACTCGTTCCTCATTCTGTTGAGGAAACCAAAACTCCACTCATCAGTAAGTTCAAATGGGGAATACAAGTTTAAAAGAGTTATATGAAGATCCGAATCAGTTTTCTAAAGCCGAGAATGCTTAAAACAAACTTTTAATGAGCCATAGAAACAAAATGGAGTATTTAGAGTAGTAATACTCATTTGGGACTCATAATGGTAGAACGAGATGCATTTATTACTTGTCCCTCATTCCATTGAGGAAATCAAAACTCTACTCATCAGTAAGTTCAAATAGGGAATACAAGTTAAAAAGGGTCATATGTAGATCCGAAACAATTGTTTAAAGCCGAGAATGCTTAAAACGGACTTTTAATGAGTCATAGAAACAAAATGGAGAAACTAGACTAGTAATACTCATTTGAGGCTCATAATGGTTGAACGAGAAGCATTTTTTACTCGTTCCTCATTCTGTTGAGGAAACCAAAACTCCACTCATCAGTAAGTTCAAATGGGGAATACAAGTTTAAAAGAGTTATATGAAGATCCGAATCAGTTTTCTAAAGCCGAGAATGCTTAAAACAAACTTTTAATGAGCCATAGAAACAAAATGGAGTATTTAGAGTAGTAATACTCATTTGGGACTCATAATGGTAGAACGAGATGCATTTATTACTTGTCCCTCATTCCATTGAGGAAATCAAAACTCTACTCATCAGTAAGTTCAAATAGGGAATACAAGTTAAAAAGGGTCATATGTAGATCCGAAACAATTGTTTAAAGCCGAGAATGCTTAAAACGGACTTTTAATGAGTCATAGAAACAAAATGGAGAAACTAGACTAGTAATACTCATTTGAGGCTCATAATGGTTGAACGAGAAGCATTTTTTACTCGTTCCTCATTCTGTTGAGGAAACCAAAACTCCACTCATCAGTAAGTTCAAATGGGGAATACAAGTTTAAAAGAGTTATATGAAGATCCGAATCAGTTTTCTAAAGCCGAGAATGCTTAAAACAAACTTTTAATGAGCCATAGAAACAAAATGGAGTATTTAGAGTAGTAATACTCATTTGGGACTCATAATGGTAGAACGAGATGCATTTATTACTTGTCCCTCATTCCATTGAGGAAATCAAAACTCTACTCATCAGTAAGTTCAAATAGGGAATACAAGTTAAAAAGGGTCATATGTAGATCCGAAACAATTGTTTAAAGCCGAGAATGCTTAAAACGGACTTTTAATGAGTCATAGAAACAAAATGGAGAAACTAGACTAGTAATACTCATTTGAGGCTCATAATGGTTGAACGAGAAGCATTTTTTACTCGTTCCTCATTCTGTTGAGGAAACCAAAACTCCACTCATCAGTAAGTTCAAATGGGGAATACAAGTTTAAAAGAGTTATATGAAGATCCGAATCAGTTTTCTAAAGCCGAGAATGCTTAAAACAAACTTTTAATGAGCCATAGAAACAAAATGGAGTATTTAGAGTAGTAATACTCATTTGGGACTCATAATGGTAGAACGAGATGCATTTATTACTTGTCCCTCATTCCATTGAGGAAATCAAAACTCTACTCATCAGTAAGTTCAAATAGGGAATACAAGTTAAAAAGGGTCATATGTAGATCCGAAACAATTGTTTAAAGCCGAGAATGCTTAAAACGGACTTTTAATGAGTCATAGAAACAAAATGGAGTAACTAGACTAGTAATACTCATTTGGGGCTCATAATGATAGAACAAGATGCATTTATTAATTGTTCCTCATTCTGTTAAGGAAATCAAAACTCTACTCATCAGTAAGTCCAAATGGGGAATACAAGTTTAAAAGGGTCATACGTAGATCCGAAACAGTTGTTTAAAGCCGAGAATGCCTAAAACGGACTTTTAATGAGTCATAGAAACAAAATAGAGAAACTAGACTAGTGATACTCATTTGAGGTTCATAATGGTTTAACGAGAAGGATTTTTTACTTGTTCCTCATTCTGTTGAGGAAACCAAAACGCCACTCATTAGTAAGTTCAAATGGGGAACACAAGTTTAAAAGAGTTATATGAAGATCCGAATCAGTTTTTTAAAGCCGAGAATGCTTAAAACAAACTTTTAATGAGCCATAGAAACAAATTGAAGTATTTAGAGTAGTAATACTCATTTGGGACTCATAATGGTAGAACGAGATGCATTTATTACTTGTTCCTCATTCCATTGAGGAAGTCAAAACTCTACTCATCAGTAAGTCCAAATGAGGGATACAAGTTAAAAAGGGTCATATGTAGATCCGAAACAGTTGTTTAAAGCCGAGAATGCCTAAAACGGACTTTTAGTGAGTCTTAGAAAGAAAATGGAGAAACCAGACTAGTAATACTCATTTGAGGCACATAATGGTAAAACGAGATGCATTTATTACTTGTTCCTCATTCCGTTGAAGAAATAAAAACTCTACTCATCAGTAAGTTCAAATGGGGAATACTAATTTAAAAGGGCCATATGTAGATTCGAAACAGTTGTTTAAAGCCGAGAATGCTTAAAACGGACTTTTAATGAGTCATAGAAACAAAATGGAGTAACTAGACTAGTAATACTCATTTGNGGTGTGTCATGATTTGTTACCGAAGAGCTCTGTTTCTAAATAGTAACTCTTTGATCTATTCTCCTCTTTTTCTGTTTCTAAAACTCTTTGATCACAGAACTGGAGAGATGAAAGGTGGAAACCGAAATGGACATGATTCTGGCGACTGTGAAATCTCTTAAGCAAGAAGAGAAGAGTTGCAACTTGCAAGAGAACAGAGAAAGGAAAGGTCAGTGACTCAGTTTGAGGACACGGCCAAAGTTTTGTTTTTTCTCTTCATTTTTCTTCTATAACCCTTTTTACCCCTCAGGTTACATGCGTTTGCTCTGTGTGAAAACAAATTAACATCAGAGATTATACTATCGCATGAGTTAGAGATCAGACCCTTTGCAAATCTCTCATCCTTTGAGGTGATATTTATATTATTTCTTATGTTTCTCTCTTGTCATTTTATGATTTTTTTCTCAAAACTTTGTGGAACTTTTGCACACATAGGTTGTGTTAAAAGGAGGAGTAGAACAAGAAGCTCTAGCTGGATCTGCCTTTGTGTCGGTGAACGAGAACCTCAAGGCTTATCTCAAAGTGGATGAAGAAGCCATAGACGCAGAATCCGAAAGGTGAGGTAATCGGATTATATAGAAAACTAGCAGTTGGCAGCACAAGTGATTTGATGTTTACTATTTTTTGACTAAAGCAGTTGGCAACATAATTGTCTTTTGTTCTTGTTCAGACACTGATTATCTTTTTGAATTTTACAGGCAAAAAGGAGAAGCTGCAGAAGATTATGAGCGCGATTGGGGACAAAGAGAAAGTACATGCGAACATTAAAGAAGACAAGATGATAAAGCTAGCGAAGCTTCTTCAACATTTCAATTTTTTTCAGAATCTTCTTGATTCAGAGACCCTTCAAAAGTGAAACACAGAGTTCGTTTCAACTGAAGAAAATGAAGAATATGGAGAAGCATGAAACAAGAACGGTCAACTTGTGGAGATGCTAAGCAAGAATTTGAGAAGCAAATGTAATATATGAGAGGGAATCTGAAAACGACGAGTGTAATAGTGACCGACCATCAGACTTTTTTTAAGTCCAGTTCATACTCCGTTTCAATGACCTTACCTTGATCACCCTAAGACAAGAAAGCAAAGGAAAATTGCTATGACCATCTAAGTTTAGTTAATGTAATCATGTCTATGTGTGTTATAATACATGTACGTAAAGGAAGATTTTGTTCTTTTTCCTTTTTTTCAAAAGAAAAAAACTTAAAGGGCTCTAATAAACCATGTCTTGCACACCAGTGACAGTCATCGTCTCCAAATCTTCTTGTGTTAGCATAGTTTTCCTGCCGTCCATAGAACCCGACTTATCGTACGGTTGAGCCATTTTCCTTAGAAACTGCACAAAACCCCCCAAACTTTTGGAACTTACTACATCCTCACTCAATGCTCATTGTATACGTAGTTGTATAGGTGAATCTAAGGTTTTACCTCTTTGGCAATGTGGATAGCCATGTCAGTGCTAAGATTCAAGTGTAGCCATACCCAACCAGGTAATTTGGTCCGTATATCGTGACGGCTATATCTGCAAGTTTCAACATCAGTTAAAGCAAAGGAGATGTGAGATCATAAACCACAACATAAGCATAACTAACACATTTACTAGAGAGAATCACATTTTACTAAATAGCAAGAACCTAAATGACCAGACTCAGAGAGGGAGATTTTTAAGGAGTATATATATACATAACCTCTTGTCTGCAAATATCATCATCCCATAATCAGCCTTTGACCGGATTACTCGACCTACACACTGAGCTGCTTGCCTCTGTTTTGAAGCAACAAAAATTAATGGTTAGTAGCAAATAGGGAAAAGGGTTTTGCACCAGATATCCACAAGATCATATTAATCTTTTACCAAGGCATCAAAAGCTAAGAAATCTCTTTCCTCTATTTGAAATGCATCACGCAAATACTCCAACCGTGCAAGTAATTTCCTGAAATTAGCAGCATCTCCCACTTATCACATATGATGAAACTACGTCAAGCAAGAAACCGGAAAACTTACTTGCTTAGTGTATATTGAAAAGGTACTCCCAACATTACAACTAGTCTTCCATGGTGACGGTCAAAATCGATACCTTCAGCAACTTTTCCCCTGCCGTTCAAATACAAAAAACTTGATCAATGTCTTTGAAATTTCCGACCAAAGAAAGCAGAAGCAGAAATTTCTTGCCATGACTTGACCTGGCTACAGAGAAGAACACTGCACCTCTTCCGCAGTCGCAAGCCCTGCGATAATTTTCCAGTGCAAGCGTTGTTTCCACAACATCTTGTGTTTCGACGAAGACAAGTTTATGTTGCTTTATTTCCTACATAAAATTAAGAGCAGTGGTTACCGTAGGAAACAAGTATTATAACATTAGCAACCACAAATACATAGAAAGGTATCATTTGAAAACTTCGAAAGCCTAGAAAGAAAGACCTTACATGTAGAATTCCAGTTTCATTCCATGTAGCAATAATGCTATCCATGTGTGAGTAACTAACAAAGAAGCAGACAACTCCATCAGGACAATAGATACCATCTCTATCAAAAGCTTCCCATAATTCCTCACAACACCAGGATCACTTCTCATGTCAAATTTGCTGCTAACAGGAAGCTGATCACTGAAAAACAAAGAAAACATATTCACTAATGGTAAACTACATAAAAGACAAACAACAACGTGTTTTTTTTTTTACCTTCCTCGAGTTAAAACCATAGGGCAGATGCAGTCTCGCGTCGTTGACATCTTAAAGCTTCGACTAACAACAGGACTGAAACCAAGAAGACGTGGATACAGATCGATTGGACTCATGGTGCCCGATGTAATCACTATTGACTGGAAACGATCAAACACCGGTTTTATAGCCAGAGACGCATCATGACAGCTCAACTAATCAACAAAAGGAGAGATCATTGTTTCAGAACAACAATATACAGCAAAAAGAAAGAAGACCAACAACAATATACTTACTGACCTACCTGCAATATAGGATCTGGAATATGAGGCATTCTCTCATCATAAGGCTCAGTGATGATAGAAAACACACGTGCATATGTCCCAACAAGAGTTGCAAAGTCGCACACTCTCTGGATAGGCAAGAACTCATCCGACTCTGTAATCTCAAGTGTTAACATGAGAGAGCGGAGACGGTCGTAACAGAACTTGAATGTCTTCTTCTCGATTCCAGCCTGAGAACTAAGCGATGATACAAAGCCAACATTGCTTTCTTTCTCCACGTTCTCAGCATCAAGCCGTCCCTCTAAGTACTGAAGTAATCGGCTTAAGACATGCACAAAATGCTCAGCTAGTCTAATATTCCCTGGGACAGCCTCCTCTAGAATATCATGGGGCAGTAAGGGGTTTGCAAGCCATTGATCGGTTCCTGTAGAAAGAAAAAAAAAACATATTTTTGTTGTGTCAAGTTCATAGAACCAACGTAATGAACTTTTTACTTACCTGATAAGTCCCCCCTGAGTGCTAAACCCTCAACGAGCCGGTCATATTCAACTCGCAATCTTCCTGCATCTGTAGCCTTGAGCCTTCATATCACCAAGAAGACACCATATGATCATTGATCACTAAACAAGAAACAGTCATGTCTCTTCAAGTTGCTGAAAAGACTTAGTCGTACCTATCAATTTTGTGCCTTATCTTACTAAGATTTCGATTAGCTCCTTCAAGCGTGACCCTCTTCACACTGACACTGAGTGCTTCAATACACACGTTGTCAATGTTATGCGCCTCGTCAAACACAACAACTGACTCCTTTTGTAACTCCTTGGATATAACTCCAGCAACCTTAGGATCCAACAGATACTGGTAGCTACAAACAATAACATTCGCGAACTGAAACATACGCCTCGCAAGGAAGTAAGGACACCATCCTCGGTTCTCGCCAAACGCCCTTAAATCCTAATATCAAAACACACACATTCGAAGCTTATACATTACATTAAAATGATGAAAAATCAAAACATTCTTAATCTTACCTCTAACGTATACACACCAGGAGGCAATAACGCATTCTCAGCAGCTTTCTCGTACTTGTCAAAGAAGTCACAGCGTTCAACGTTTGGATTCTCCGCCGGCGATGCCCTAACCCAACTAGCCGTTCGTTTCCTACACGCGGCATCGACGGAAACGGGATTCTCCGCCGCTAAAACCTTTGGGTTAAGGCAAAGATTCTTCCGTGAGGAAAGACCGATGGCGATGATCTTGGCCTTGGCGTTGCCGAGATGGCCTACTTGGTAGTCATAGAGAAGCTTAAGCTCGGCTAGCGTTTTCTCCACCTCGTGGAGGGTGCGGGTGCAGTAGAGAAACTTGATCGGAGGAGAATCGAGGCGAGAGAGGCGATAGCTTGTGATGAGGGAGAGAAGGGCGATGGTTTTGCCGGTTCCGGTGGGCATCTCGAGGAGACAATGTTCCTTGGCGTCTAGGGCACGCTTCAATTCAACCATGTATCCGTATTGTTCTGGGTATATGTTGTCATAAGGGAAGTAGACAGTTACGTCTTCGATCTTGATGATCATCTTCCTCCTCTTCTCTTCCCGTGATAGACCTAGAAATTCGAAACTATGACGGAAGGATTTACAAACTAAATAAAACGCTAAAAACTCGAAATCACGAGTATATATGTTAGAGACGAAGCTCGAGAGAGAGAGAAAAAGTGAATTCTATATTCAACGTTAACCACAATGTGTTACATTATCCCCTTTTATAATAAGAGGGCGGTTTACACTTAACCGGTTTACATTTCAATCATGTCTAATAATATAAAAGCCTAAACAACGGAAAATTTCTAACTTTCAGACACTAAGATCAACCCAATGCACAACTTAGGGGATCTAAACCAAGTATCTTATGAATATAAGTGAATAAAAAATTAATTTGAGTGTCTTAAACATAAGACTAGTGTCTAATATTAGACACTTATTTTGAGTGTCTTAAACAAAAGACACAAAAATATTATTATTTTATTATTAAGACACCCCTCACGGGTGTTACCATTGGGGTTGCCCTAAGAGCATGTGCAACGCTAGTTGCTTAAATGAGATCTTAACTTTTAAAAAATATTAAAAAAAATGAGAAACTAAAAAATGGGAAGAGAATCGATCCTTCCTGATCTTGTTTAGGAGCTGGATCTTGTACTGTTTGTTGACAAAACGCACATGTGTCTTTAGGTAAATGGTTTCTTTTTATATATTTAAAATTTATTTATGTTTTTATATTATATTAATATTTTATATTTAAGAAACCTTTTTCAAAAGTCCGTGCGTTGAACATGGTCTAAGAGCACCTCCAATGGAGGTTTTAAAAGAAGGTTCTAAAGAATAAAAAAAACAAAAAAAATCAAAAAGGATGAGAAAGATAGAAGAGTCGGTTCTTATTTCAGAGGTTTTAAAATCTGTAAGAACCTGTCTCTAACCATTTGTCATCATTTCATTGGAGGTCATCTTAAAAATAAAATAAAATTTAATTAGATAATTCTATTATATTAAAATATTATTAAATTAAATACAAGAATCTCTTTTTTAGAGATTTAGGGTTGGAGGTGGTCTAACACCTTATCGTTTTATCAACAATTTTTTGGCTTTTGAAAAAGTCTCACGTGCTGTTTGTCTTCTCCCAGAGAGAACATCTAACCGTCTCATTTATCCTCGAGTTCATTGATGTTTTTGTAGCATCATTGTCATCCGCTACATCATTCAAGACACTCAGAGTCAAAGGTCAAGTGTAATAATGATGTTTTTCAGTTTTGAAAACATTGATAAGAGGTATATTGCCTTGGTCACTTGTATAGATAGATGAGACAGTTTGTTGTATCAAAATGCGCAAAAATAATTTATACTTCGGCGAACACAAATTATCGATTAAGTAAAACATAGTCAAATTCTATCCACATAATCACATAATGATAGTCCATGTGGTTGTGAGCAAACAGCCTTGACAACTTCATATCTCTCGTTTGCACAAATATGTAGGAAGAAGTTTCATCTGCACATATCGTCTTGACGAGTTGGGCCTGATAGGCTTCTTTTTAGTGATTGGGTCTATGGGATTTCTACTAACAATCACGAAAAACTCATCAATATTAATGGATTATCATAATGGGAGGATGATTGGCAGCTTTGATTGCTCGATGGACATGTTCGTGCTGTTGATTTTCACCAATCACAACAATCGATGTTTGTCTCAGGAGGTAGAGTTTGTTCCCAATTCCTTTTGATCCTACTAAATGTGCATTTACCTTCAAAACAATTGTGTTTTGATGTTTATACTAAATTTATGAATTTAGTTTTCATTTATTACAATTTTGGTTATATTTTATAACAAAAAAACATAACAAAACACTTATGAACTCATGTGTATGATCATGTTCATGTGTACGCCATAATACTATTAGTTAGTGGTAATTAACTAATAATTACCCATGTAAAAAAACTAATAACTACCTATTGAAATGTCTTCAAAAACCGACATACTCACTTAGGTTTCTTTTTTTCTTATGATTCTCTCTTAGCATTTTTTTTATTGGAGAAACCATGATCATGTTCGATATGAATGGTAAAACATACAGTGTTTGGGCTAAGGAAACAGACAGTGTTTGGGCTAAGTTTACTCACCAACTGTCCAACTAACTAATTTATTACACTAATATCAATGTCTACATTTTTGTAAGTTAATTAAATGTTGCATATCAATTAATAAGCTCTGTAAATTAAAAAAATATGTATACAAGTTTACGAAAAAGGAACAATGAGCTATATATACAACAATTACCATTGCACAAATTGTGTTCAAATTTTCTAAATGGCTCAGAAATCTAATCAATTTGGCTAACCCAATTAACATGAGCGATTCTTATAATTAAGGTAGGAAGCTATAAAGTTTTATGTAACTTAATTATAAGAAAACGGGAAACATAAAATAAAAATTTGTCGTTTCAACTACAATTTATGTTGTTTTCTAACTTTCAGACACCAACAACTTGTCGTTTTATCAACATTTTTTTGGCATTCGAAGAAGTGGAGACACCATGATGTTTGTCTTCTCCCAGAGAGAACATCTTGTCGTCTCATTTATCCTCGACTTCATCGATGTTTTTGTTGCATCATCCAAGACATTCAGAGGTCAAGTGTAATGATGTTTTCAGCTTTGAAAATATTGATAAGAGGTATATATTGTCTTGGACACTCGTATAGATAGATGAGACAGTTTGTTGTATCAAAATGCGCAAAGATGATTTATACTTCGGCAAACACAAACTATCGATCGGCCTGAGCTACGGCCTACAGGAAGCGGTGTGCTCTGCTCGGATGCTCCCTCCAGCGGCTCTCTCCTCGTTCTTTCTACTGCTGTTTGGAACATCAAAATCTCTCTTTAGCAGTCTCGGGTCAACGAGTTCCATACAAGAGTCTAGGCGGCTTCCAAAGGGATGAACTTGATAAGACATGCTCTAGCATTCTGCTTCTGAAGAGTAACAACATCCATAGAGGAGTGCCCGTTTTCGCTGAGCCCAATATATTCTCTTCACTCTCTTGGGAACTAGAGCTCTTCAGCAATCATGAAAAAGTGAGCACCGAGTGGATCTTATTCCACGATCATGTTCCGCTGCTAATCTGGAATTCTGGCTCCTGCAAGACCTTTGAGTTATGTGGCCAGGATATCTTTACCACCACTCTCACTTTAGACGAGGAGAAGTCACAGTGGACACTTTACCTTTTTAGACATGGTGTGTTGTGCTTGTATTGTCTGTCCTACAGTGGGATTTGGGAGCCTAACCTCCAAAAGCTGCTGCTCTTAAACCACATCGAATATTTCACTGTAAATGTACCACAAATCAGTAAGAAGACCACCGGAAAGAAGAAAACCGTGAATTATGTTCCACTGAAAAAGGGTGTCACCAAGAACCAGAGTGAAGTTAGAATAGAGCAGAACCTGACCATGAGTGGTGAGGAGCCCAGTAGTTGTGGCGACGATGCTACAGAAGGATCAAATGACAACACTGGTGAAAATCAGAGATCAAGAACAAGTAAGGCAGAAAGAAAGAGAAAAGATCCAAGTGGTAAGAGACTCAATACCATCATATCCGTTTACCAAATGTGAGCCTTAGCCCATCATCTTCTCCATCGTGCTGCATTCGAAATTAGTTACCCTTTACTCTCTACTTTACATAATTCAGCAGGCTAGTAAAAAAAAATTCAGGATGCTCGGTAATGCCTGTGTAAACTTGGCAATACTCTACATATCGATTTTATATGGTTTAAAGGTTTCATAATGCTTGTTGGAACAGGGTTTTTTTCCAATATTGTATGTGTTTACTTTACAATATGTTCTTTGTTTCTTTTCTTACAAAATGTGAGACAGTCTTGTTACCAAATTTACACCAGAAACTTGCACAACTTCCTGTGATTTCTCTCAGTTATAGAATCATGAGAAACATAAAACATAAAGTTGTCAATAGGTGAGAGCATACGTTGAAGTTAAACTGGTGGTATCTAGTCGTTCTTAGGCGGAAACTGCATCTGATGCTCAAAAACCTGAAGAAAACTCTCCAACAAAGGTTTTAAAATCTCCACCAAATCCACATTCCTTCTAAACCATGAGATGTGACAAACAACTTTGATCATAACAGCTTCAGAAGAATGCTTCGGAAAAGATGCTATTGTTCCCTGCAAAGAATGTGTGGCTACATCATAACTTTTCAGCGGAGAACGGGGCAGCAAGTGTATCATGATGCTGGATTCCATAGTCTGATGGATCACTACCGACCATTTCATATTTCCAGACAGAGACAAATCCAGCAAACAAACTACTACTCCAAGTTCCAAGAATAAGGCCACTCACACCGCGCCTACAATTAGAGTGAAACTTAGAAAAAAACATTCAAACCATTCCAAAAGCAATACCATCCATGATCAGTGTTCTGTTGGCTCTTATTTTGCATCAAGATGAGTACACAGAACAAATTACAAATACAATAACCACACAAACCAAAAATTGATGTATAGATTTCCAGATTCCAGCGAAATTTCATGTCCTAGCAACATATGGGTATCCAAAAAATTCAAATCTTTACTCTAGATAAACATAAAATCTCCAACAGAAATGTTACAAAAGTGCAAAAGGTAGATTGACAAAAATCAAGAAACAGAGACGTTGTTGAGGAGAGCCAAGATGAGAGCTTGAGTTCACGTAGAGTTCAAGCACATTCGATTACTAGATGCTGCACTTTGATGAAACTCTGGGGAGAGCCAGCAGAATAGCTCGCAAGAACCTACTGTTGTTGTTGCCCGAGTCAAAAACAACTTTCACAGTTTCAAGACATTTCAACTTGTCCAAGAAATGTCGATCTCCAATCTTTGAGATAAGTTTTCCTTTTTCCTTTTTTTTTTTGTTTTTGTCGGCTAATTAATAGTTTCCGTTTTCGGTTTTAATACTTTTTTCCAATTTTGTCTAGTTAATGCATTATCCTTTTTAAGGGAAATTGGGTGATTGATGATTCTGATTCGTATTTGCTTCTCCCCGGAGTTACATCGGAGAGTTGACGAAGTTTGGCGGCATCTTTTCTTTCTCTTCTCAGTATGACACGTGTGTGATTGGCATCCGTAATCATAGGTAAACTTATGAATTTCATAAATCGTTTATACTCTAACCAAATCCAATTTGATTAATATATATCGAATGTGGTGGGTATATATGCATTTCACTGATCATCCGATTAAAAAAAAACAAATTAATTATTAAAAAAATCTTAAAATCAATCAAAAACTACATACACACAATTTCACTGATCATCCGATTAAAAACAGTTTAAAATTTTGAATCTCTCTTTCAACAAATTGGCAATTAGAAAACATATATAATATCCTCTATACAATTAGCACATATAATATCCTCTATACAATTAGCACATATAATATCCTCTATACAAGAAAACATATAAGATTCTTTAGTTGTTAGATTTTTATTTTTATAAAGGATAAAATCCCATCAAACACCGATAACACATGCTTGTATTATTATTAACATAAGATAAAAATCAAAGCAACATTCTCACAATGGCCCTAGCCACACTAGAGGTTTTTTGCATTGATTTGGTCAAACTAGTCAACGGAGATTTCCCTTTAAACTCTCCTTCGCATACAGAAGCTTCGACACCAGCGTCGATCACACCGTCTTCGCCGAATTTCGGAACTCCTTTAGAGATAGCTTCAATGGCTTCGGGAACATCAGCGTTTAAGATCGTTTTGTATCTTCGACTACATTCGTCCAAAGCCCGTTTCAGTTCTGGTCTCTTTTTATACAGACCGTTGATCTCGTTCAAGGTCTTTGTCGCCAACCCCTATAAAATTATATATTTATCAAATAACCCTGTAGATTTATATTTTATACTGAAACAACCTCGAAGTTTTTATTTAATAAAAACAACCTTAAGACGTGAAAATAATATTCCTTTTGTTTCACTTTAACTGATGTTTAACTAAAATTTTTTGTTTTAAATTAAATGATGTTCTCAATAATTAATGTAAAATTAATTATTCTTTTTTTTTTGTTTTGTAATCATTGATATTCTGAAACTTGTTTTCTTATTGGTGAATTTGTATTTATGTAGACAATAAATAATATTTTAGTTTAGAAAACAAAAACTTTTTAATTTATGTGTAAAAACCTTAAATATGTTTTAAAATGAAACAGAAGAAATATTAATTATAACATATTGGTTTTAAAGAAAATATAAAAATTATAAACAACCCCGTAGGTTTATGTTTCATTTATAAACAGCTTCGAAGTTTTTGATTCACCAAAATCACCCAAGTCCCGAAAAAAAACCCGGCTCATCCATAATTTGTGGTATATACTGAAAGTGAGGAAAATCTTAATCAAAGATTTCATTCTTATAAAAAAATTAAGTATAATACTTTAAATTGAACTGAAATAATTGATTTCATAGTAACCAAGCTTATACTATACTGAAATTGAAGGAAATCTTGATCTAAGCTCACATTCTTGTAAGAATATCAAACATGCTAATTTTCTTATATTTTGAACTAATTATTAGATATATTAAGAAAGAAACTAGATCGGAGAAGAAAATTAAAGACCTTGATTTTGTCGACGAGGATAAGAGCGAGACCAGAGGTGTCGGCAGAGGAGCCACGTGGATCGGAATCGAGGAGAGACACGCAGAGATTGAAGTCTGGTGTCTCTTTGCATGTCTGCTCTATCATACTCGCTTCACTCACCATCACCATCATCATAATTATCATCTTCCTCATATTCTCTCTTAATTATTGTTTGATGACTATCTTTTCTTTTTGTGTAAAAGATGGAGGATTTCAGAACAGTTATATTAAGTATGTATCTCTGCGTGTGTTGATTTGCCTGTGTAGTGCACGTCTCAGATATATATATAATCGAATTGATGGTGCCTTTACCAAAATCCGTTATTAATTCCCCAAGATAAAAAAAATTATCATTTCTGATATTTACACGCACTATATTTTATTTAATATTTTTGTTCGATCAAATTTATTTTGTATGCTGTTGTTACTTCTTTTAGCTTAGTATATAAGTAAAAAAAATATTATATAAGTAAATTTATAGTTTCTACAGTATAACAATATTGGTTAAAAAACACACAAAATAATAATATAGTTTTATAACTGGAATGTTCTGGTAATAAGAATTAAATGTGGCACGCTAATATTAGTTATATAATCATGATATGGAAAACTATGTAACTGTAATGATTTTGAATTCAAAATTTCGATTATGCCTTTGAATTTTTTTCTTTAACAAATATTGATATATTTAACTGTAAATATTGATTTTAATTTACCTGATCACGTCGTAAGACTAAGATGTAATGCGATCAAATTTTGTTATATTCTAAAACCGAAACAAATGTACAACAACAAATATAGTGGCTAAATTTTTACAACGAAAAAACAGTGGTTAAAAACATATTACAACTATTTAGTGGCAGAAGATACAATTTTGTGACAAATATTTTCTTGATATATTAAGAATTGTGATACTGGTTCTATCTTCTTCTTTTTTGGTTGAACATGATAGTGGTTCTATCTATATTATGCTAGGGAAAAAACCTTAAAAATACCTGATGTAAATATCATTTGCTGAAAAAATACACCAACTATTTAGACTCCCCAAAAAATATTCAACGTATTTTAAAGTATCAGATTAATACATAGACATTCCAATTTTGAAAGTTTGACACATTGATTTAAACGGCGTTAGCTCGGTAAATGGAAACAGTAAACGGTGTTTACTTTTTTAACAGCACGTGGTTTCAAAATTTGAATGTCTGTGTATTAATCTGACACTTTAAAATACGTTGAGTATTTTTTGGGAAGTCTAAATAGTTGGTGTATTTTTTCAGCAAATGTTATTTACGTCATGTATTTTTAAGGTTTTTTCACAAAGAATATCACAAAACTACAAAATTGATTAAACCCTAATTTTTATTTTATTCTCTTTCAATTTTTTCGTTTCTCTCTTAGTTATCGTCTCTTCCATTTTCTTCTCTTCTCTCTCAGTTCTATTTTCTTCCACCTTATTGGTTTACAGATGGACAATGCTCTGATTGATGATAGAATAATACATGTGGATTTGAGTCAGAGTGTATCCAAACTTTGGTCACAATTCTGTAGAAAAGCTCACAAAAAAGTAAAGGTAAATCCTTTTTTCTCTCGTTCCATCTTTAGTGTGTATTAATATATCCCAATATCCCATACACAAAAGATGAAAATGGAACGCTGATATAAAACTAATGTGGGGAAATGGTAACAAGGAATGGATGTTTCAAATGTGGGTCGACGAATCATGTTACTAAGGATTGTGTGGGTGGTAATCAGGCTTCAAAGTTCATTGTGAAAGATCAAAACAAATAGCACGGAGATGCGAAGGTTATGATATGGTGTTTGAGGAGAAGATTCGTAGAAGAAGTTATCATGGCTATGGTGAAGGAAAAAGACAAGACATAGATGATGGTAGAAAACATCACTGGGAAGAGCCAAGAGAAAGGGACATGGAAGATGAAGAGAGAAGAAAAAGATGCCGCGAAAAGATGAGAGGTAGAGAGAGGCATGTTGAGAGTCGGAAAGATCATTGGAGTGATAAGGGGAGGAAAAGAGAGAGAGACAGTGATAGAAGGGCTGTGTAAAAGAAATGGATATATCATTTATGATTTGACCTCTATTTGTCTCGAATTTGCTTGGCGCAACCTTTTGCTCGTTTAGATACACCACCTCGTGCATCATGAGCTCATCCGCTTCTTCTGTGTCTTTGGTGTCATTCTCTTGTGCTTCTTGTAGCTTGAGAAATCGATCCGNTATATTTTATTGCAAAATACATTGATATTGGGTTGGAGATGTTCTAAAATCTAAGGTGTAACATATCTAATGCGATAAAATTTTGTTATATCCTAAAACGGAAACAAATGTACAACAAACAAAATAGTGGCTAAATTTTTACAAAGAAAAAATAGTGGTTAAAAAACATATTACAACTATTTAGTGGCAGAACATATAATTTTGTGGCAATTATTTTCTTGATATATTAAGAGTTGTGTGATAGTGGTTCTATCTTCTTTTTTTTTGGTCGAACATTACAAGGTTCTATCTATATTATGCTACGCATGATCTATTTCAAATCGAAACGTATGAACTAGTAGCTTAGATAGTTACATAAAAAAACGTCTTTTCTAAGTAATTAAACTTAATTAAATAATCGTCACTAAAAAATATCAACTTTACAACAAAATATCTAAGTCTCATCATCTCTGGCTCTGCTGCTACCCCGATAAATAACAACGCCTTATATTCAAATACAATGCTCTTCAAATCTTTTAAATGCCTGCTATATAACACAACTTCTTTTCACTTATATTGTATATATGTTTATAATATTATATGGTATACGGACAAAACAACAAATATATGTCGTATTGTTATTAATGTTGGCCCAAGTATTAAAGTTTCTATAACTTTCCAACGAACCGCATCTACGAATCATCGCCATGTGGATCCAATAGTCGAGGTTAGCGTCTTAAACTAGTAGTTAATCAAGGGGCTAGCTTTTGCTCAGCCGTAGTTTGCTTTTACCTTTATTAATTTGTAATGCTAAGCATCGCGAGTTGCTGAGTTACATGGTGGAGACATCACAACATCTATAGAATAAAAGGATAAATCTAAATTGACCAAAAAAAGGGGATAAATCTAAAGTAAAATAAAGCAAACGATTATTTGAGATATTTTAAACATTTCATTTGACAAAATATGACCACCTAACGCAATTTTTTTCTTTCTTAAAGCCAATTAAATAATCATATCCTCCATAAAGTTTATACATCGTAATTTACTTTATTTGTTTTTGTTGCTTTTTGGGCAAAACAACGAGAGATAAGTTCAATACGAGAGGTCCTTTTCATAAATAGATGATATTCATATGATTCAATATTTCAATCATTCAATCATCATATTTAAAAAAAATATATATCGCAATTTCTAACCAATCCTCTTTGTGTTGGGTAAGAAAAAAGATGTAAACAATTTTTTCTTAAAAAGGTAATCAATACTGTTGTTTGATGTAAAAACAAGTTCCTCGTTTCGAGTCTTACGCATAGAGGAAAACGGCAATAGAAGCAACTTTAAATCACGAATTGGTTAAACAAATGAGATGTTTATTTTCCTGAATTATGCTCACAGGATCTAATTGTTATAAATCATAGAGGTTCGATCTCCATAACCGGCCCATCAAGACATTGGCGTGAAGGCCCAATACTTTAGACGGTCTATTAGATGTTTTCCTTATTCATGTAGGAAAAGGATGTTTCCTTTTCTACCCTTATGTAATCCTTATATAAAGAGACCTCTTACTCATAATAATACAACACAATTTACATTACTTTTACAACACGTTATCAGCACGAGCTTCCTCTGATAAACCCTAGCTACTAAAAACCCTAAACCGCCGTTAGCCACCGAGAAACCGCAGCCGCTCGATCTTCCGCCTAGCCGCGTGATCTTCCACCTCAGCCGCGCGTTTTCCCCTACCCGGAGAAAACCCTAGCCGCGCATCTCTCGCAGCTTCCCGATCCCGTGTTGCCGCGCATCCTTAGCCCGAGCATCCACGCGATCCGAGCTTCTCCTTGCCACGCGTTCCTCACGCTGCATCTTCCCGAACAGCCGCGCAACTCCCGCAGCTCGCAGCAGCTCGACCCGAACTTCTGCAGCAGATCATCGCGATCCAACCGCGTGATCCCTTACCGCAGCAGCTCGATCTCATCCCGAGCAGAAGCAGCACGACGATCCAGCCGCGCAAATCCTAGCCGCGTGCGATCCTACCCGACGATCCCGTGTAGCCGCGTGATCCTCTTCCCGCAGCAGCCGCGAGTTCCGCGTAGCTGATCCGACGAGTAGCCGCGAGTTCCGAGCAATCCAGGCGTGAGTTTACCGAGGTCTATTAGCTCCCAGTTCATTCCATTCAACCCAAAAGACGGTTCAAAGGTATAAACAAATTTCTAAAACCCTAAAACTCAAGAACACCATAAAACCGAAATCTGACCTAATGTTTATGAAACCCTAAAATTCGGATTGATTGTTTAAACTTGTTTGATCTTTGAAAACCTATAAACCGAATTGAATCTAAGAAAATATGAAACCCTAAAACTTGGATTGATTGAATAACTTGTTTGCATGATTTCTTAGCTTCATGTTTAATGTTTAGAATTCGCATGATCATATTATTTACTAAAACCGAATTGAACATTAAACTTACATGAACCCTAAAAAAAAAATTGTTTCATGTGATTGATTGTTTGATTGTTTAAAATTCGCATAAACCCTAGATAGAACTAGAGAAGAAGAAAATTTCCTTTTTCCATAAAACCCTAATCCTATTCCAATTAGGAAAACCCTAAAACGTTTTTCTATTGTTTAGATAAAACCCTAATTGAATTAGGAATCCCAATTGAACTAGGAATTGAATGAAGAATTTTCGGACCATTAAAATTTTGTTGGTAGAAACCGAAAATCATAGTTTTCCTTTTAGGATTGAATTTGGAAAATTTCCTTTTTGCTTGATCACATAGAAAATCGCATAGGAAGTTTCCTTATTTAGAATTTGGATTTTCTTGTTTCCTTTATCACATAGAATTCCTTGTTAGGATTAAATTGGAAACTTAATGGCATAAAATCGGAAATATAAATCAGCCATCTTGCTAAGGTTTTGATTTTATTTAAAAGCCCTAAATCGACCATTGTTCTAAGGTCTTGATTTTGTTAAAAGCCCTAAGAGATAGTTGGTGCATATTTTCAGATGTCTAAGGTTGCCAACTTAGACTATGCAGCCCTTGATCTCTCCGGAGATAACTACTTAAAGTGGGCGCTTGACACCAAGATCATGCTCAACTCGAAAGAGATTGGTGAATGTATCGTCGACGGAAACAATGAGTCCGTGAGAAACAGATACAAGGCGATTCTCATCATACGCCACCACCTCACTGAGAGTCTCAAGGATCAGTATCTTACAATTGAAGATCCGTTGGATCTATGGAAGGAATTGAATAAGAGGTACGCCCATCAAAAGACGGTTGTACTGCCGAAAGCCAGATTCGATTGGCTGAACCTAAGGTTCATGGACTTTAAATCCGTAGAGGAGTACAACTCGACTTTGTTTAAGATAGTTTCAAAGCTGAAACTATGTGGCGAGACCATCACTGAGAAGGATATGTTGGAAAAGACCTTCTCTACCTTCCATTCGAGTAATGTGTTGCTACAGCAACAATATCGCGAGAGAGGCTTCGCGACTTACTCAGATCTGATCGCTTGCTTGTTGCTTGCAGAACAAAACAATAGTCTTGTTCTGGCCAACAGCGAGATGAGACCAGCTGGATCAACCCCAATACCTGAAGCCCACGTGGCCGCTGAAACAAAAGAAACCGAGGCAAACTATGTCCATAGATACCAAAAGCATAATGGTCGCGGATCCAACTCTAACCGCGGACCAGGACATGGACATGGAAGAGGACGAGGGCGTGGTCGCTACCACCCGTATGGTCGAGGAAATGGACGCGGATCCAATTCTAACCGCGGTCCAGGACGTGACCAAGGACGTGGTCATGGGAACCAAACCGGACACAAGTCCGGCCCGACCAAGTCCGTTTGCCATCGGTGTGGGATGGATAATCATTGGGCCAAGACATGCAGGACTTCCAAACATCTCATTGAACTTTATAGAGAGAGTGTTAAAGGGAAGAATCCTGAGGCCAATATGATCCAGCATGAACATGAGCATGATGATGAGGGCGATTTTGATCATGAAAATGATGATGATCTCACTAAGTATGAGACATCCGATTTCCTAAAATGATTTCTAGACTTAGAGTTCTATTTGCTTTGTTGCTTTTATGTTTGCTTTTATGTTTGCTTGATTGATACTTCATAAATCTTATACTTAAAAGGGCAAACATAAGTGCTATAGCAGGACAGGCCAGCCTAATAGAAGGCCACGGCCAGGCTAATGTTTTAATACCTAAAAGGCACGCATCTAGAAATCTCGGATGCATTGTTTTCACCTAGCTCAAATCGTAACTTATTGAGTTTTAAAGACATTCGAATGAATGGTCCTCATGTGAAAACAATGGGCGGAGGAAATAGAGAATTTCTTCAGATAGTTAAAAACGCCCAAGGCCATAAGAAAGTCCTAGAGACTATACCTGCTATAGCCACTGGCATATATTGTACTAAGGTCAATATGATTGAGGCCAATGCCACCGCAAACCAAGAGTTTACGGATAGGTTCAACCTATGGCACGACCGGCTGGGACATCCCGGGTCGAATATGATGGGAAAATTGATTGCCAATACTTATAGGCACACCTTGAAAGAAAGGAGAGTAATCCCAAAGAATTCAAGGAGACATATGCGGACCAATACACCCACCTTGTGGGACATTTCGATATTTTATGGTCCTCATTGACGCATCTACAAGATGGTCACATGTATGCTTATTGTCATCACGGAATATGGCATTTGCAAGACTCCTTGCTTAGATAATACGCCTAAAGGGCATGAGTCTCTCACCCATATAAAGCCCATTGAGTTATGAAAATGGTTTCCAAATAGAAACAATGGGCACAAAAGAAAATGATTGAGACTATACTCTACTGATCTAGACTATGCCAAAGATCAGTATGATAGAGGCAAAAGCCATGGTAACCACAGTTGGTATACCACACGAAATTTACACTATATGGCATGACTGGACTAGCCATCCAAGTCCAAAACTTGATGCATAGATTGATCATAAAACGGCACAAAGAGTTATCCCATAAAGTCTCACGTTGTGTTACATGTACACAAGGGAAACTCATTAGTTTTATTGTCCCAAGCATCATGAAACTATAGTATATTCATGAGGGGAAGTGAGGACAAACCCGTGGTCCATGACTATACTACAATTTCGATGATCATAATAAGACTTGGCTGAATTTTATAAACAAAGGCATTGCCTAAAGTTTATCAGCTTGGAGACATCACAAGTTTTACATGTATATAAGATCAATATGCATCAGGCCATATGAGTGAGCATAGATATTCCCATCTCATATTGAATACGGGTTATGAGCCAGACATATACCATCTTAAGAGTTTTTGAATAAAACCACCACATACATATGTGCCGTCTAAGATGGAATCTCATAAGGAGATTGGAGAGTTGGAATATATATATGTTGGATAAGAAACGTTTCTCCTACGAATTTAAAGAAACCTTTGAGCCAAATATGGGTGATATATTTAGTGGCCAAGGAACACGGATTACATGAGTTTTAAGTAAATCCGAATATCCAACATTATAAGGAGAAACGTAATAAGCTGATAAGAGAATTGATATGGTATAAACCATCGGTGTCTTGGCATGATCCTCGGACTAGAGAAAAGAGTTAATGACGTCCAAATAATTAGATGCCAGACACATGAACCCGAAAAGAATGACTAAGTCATCTCAGCTTAAGCACCACGAAATTGATGTCATAGAGACACAATCAAGTTGCTACTGAGTCTATACAAGATAGACCAATAAGTTCCATAAGATAAGAAACCGCGGAAAATGGTGCATAATATCCGGGTTTATTAAGGAAACCAGACCAGACATTGAGATATAAAGGCTGGCCAGCTGAACATCTAAGGTACCATTCCATGTAGCTTGGGACGCCAAGCTGCAAGGCATTAAAGGTCCTGGATAATGAAATCTCAGATCGATCATATCATGTCTGGATCAATATAGGAACTATATAAGTGTGTTAACACCAAAATGTATAATAAAGCGCGTACAATATAGTAGCACTTGAAAGAAAAATGCGAGGATCAAAACTCACGTCAATATATGAGTGCACTCAGCGACCAGATTGGATTAACTGGAAAGACGCTATAAAACGTGGAGTTAAACTCTTTAAAGAAGAGAGAGGTTTTTGGTCCCATATCACGGACACCTCATGATATTAAACCAGTGGATAAATAAGTCATGTGAGAAAAGAAAATCGTGAGACCACATGACCTAAAGTGTTCATGTTTTACAAGCATTTCGAGATAGCTTGATTACACAAGGATACTCACAGGGACTAAGGAATATGTGGTTGGTGCTGCTATAAACTTGAAAGTTTATAATGTCTGGACATATAAGCAGCCTATGGTCCACTGGATAAAGAAATATATATGAAAATCCCAGAGGTGATAGAGCTGAAAGAAGTTCTCGAGACCAGCATTGTACTAAGCTGAATAAATCGCTCTATGGATTAAATAGTCAGGTCGCATGTGATAGAGGGCTATAAAACGATCCCATAATACTTGACAGGGATTCGTAATCATCGCGATGTATGTAGACGACCTGAACATCATAGGAACCTCTGAGGAAATATCTCAAACAGTTGAATACCTCAAGAAAAAGTTTTGAGATGAAAGACTTATGAAAGACTAAGTCCTGTTTGGGAATATAACTTGAGTACGTCAATAATGAAATCCTTGTGTATCAAATGGCATATACAGAAAGGGTACTCAAGCATTTTAATATGAACAAGGCTCACCCACTGACTAGCCCAATGATGGTGAGAAGCCTTGGTCTGGACAACGATCCATTCGGTCCAGTAAAGAAGGACGAAAAGGTCCTTGATCCCGAAGTGCCATATTTCAGTGCTATAAGAGCGTTAATGTACTTGGCTAGTCATACTAGACCAGACATATGTTTTGACGTGAACCTCCTCTTTTAAGATTCAGTTCTTGTCCGATCCAAAGACACTGGAACGGGATTAAACACATATTTCGATATGGATCTATTTTTATACTAACCTTAACAAAGAAGGATTAGTTTGGTTTTGCTGATGCAGGTTACCTTTCGGATCCACACAACGGTCATTTTCATTGATGAGGTTAATGACTCAACACATTAGACGAGATTGTGGGATGACAGAAGGGAAAGAAGAACCGACCAGCATGTACAGAGAAAATGCCGCATGCATAGCTCAACTGAAGGATGGATACATCAAAGGAGACAGAACGAAGCACATTCTACCGAAGTTCTTTTTCACTCACGATCTACAGAAGACCGGTGAAATCAAAGTGCTCCAAGTACGTTCAAGTGACAACTCAGCCGACCTATTCACAAAGTCACCTCCAACCTCCACGATCAAGAAGCTAATGTATCCGATCGGCATGCGCCGATTAAGGGACCTTCAGTGATGTCTAAAACAAGGGAGAGTAATACGTGCTGTACTCTTTTTCCTTCACTAAGGTTTTGTCCCACTGGGTTTTCCTTGGTAAGGTTTTAATGAGGCAGCATCCCCAAGCGTATTACTATGATCCATTCNGCGAAAGGCAAGTACTCGAAGCGAAGAGGGTCGCTGAGAAGAAGGAAAAGAAAGGCTCGGACCTCCAGGGATTTGTTTCCGAGAAGAGAGACGGACATGAGTCCTCCGAGCTTAGAATCGCAAAAAACACCTCCGAGCGGGAGCGCGTGGCCGCGGCCAATCCGAGCTCGGGGACAGCCCCCGATTCTAAGCGGAAGGCCCCGAGCGGGTCCAAACAAACGACATCTGGCCCTGGGGTTGGGACGAGACCCGAGGAATCGATTCTCTCGCGGCACCCAGATGGTGATAAGACCGTGACAAAAAAGGGGAAGAGATCAACCGTCGAGATGGCTGATGCGCCTGAAGCCAAGAAGACAAAAAGGTTTAAGCGGGCTTCGGCGACTGCTGGTCAAGCGAATGCTCCCGAGGCCGATCTTAGGGTCACCGAGGCATCTTACAATGACTCCGAGGGTGCGGCTACTCTCTTCTCCAAAATTCTTGCTCCGGGTAGCGTCTTTCCTCCTCCGGACAACCTCGCCAAGCGAAAGAAGTATGCGAGCATGGCTCTCGCAGGGACCAAAGGTAAGAACATTTTGTACACCGAGGTCACTTATTGCTCCGCAGTGCTTCACCGTTTTCTGAGCGTTTTTTTTTGTTACGTAGTTCGTCGCCGCAGCTAACGATGTCATCCTTGGATATGAGATGGATGCACGGGATGATCAAAGACGGGTAGTGAATGCCCGCGGTGCCGCATCCTTTTTGAAGACGAAACTCGCCGAGGTGGAAGCGGGGCGCGCCCAGAAAGAGGAAGAGTTTGCGAAACGTCTTCAAATCCTTCAGGCAGAGAGAGACGTTTTCAAGCGTCAACGCGACGAGTCGGAAAAAAAGGAAACACGTCTCTTGGATCAAAGGGCTCAGCTGGAAGCTGATCTGGCTTCTTTAAAGAGGCAGATTTCTTCCGAGCGGGAGATGCACGAGGCGAATCTTGAAAGAGCTCGCCAGGAGGTGAGACGTGAGCTAGCCAACGGGTACCGAGAGAAGATCTCGCTCGCTGGAGCTTAAGTGCTTCTCCTCAAGGGAAATGTTCGGGACAAGGTCGCGGATTTGGCCGAGGTCGAGGGGAAACCTCAGTTTATCGATGTTCTTCAAGGTCCCGACCCTCCTACTCTTGAGGGCGAGAAGACGAGGCTTACGAAATGCAAAGCCGAGCTGGAAGGATCCTACGAGGAGTTCGAATGGCTCGCGACAGATCTCCTCGAAGCCTTGAGGCCTTCTCCTGCCTTGACGGACCTGCTGCCGAGACTTCCAGGTGGAGAAGCGCTTGAAGTTTCGGCTTAAAAGGTTGGGATCACGCACCCCTCTGGGTCGAATGCCAACACCCCTCGCATAGAGGAGATGCTCTCCGAGAAACGATCCGCCGTGTCTCCTTCGAAAGATGATGCTACCGAGGATGTCAACACCGAAGCCGCCGAGGGTGCCAACACTGAAGGCTCAGAGGCTGTTTATTCTGAAGCCCCAAAGGATGTTAGCGCCGTAGCCGCCGAAGGTGTCGATGTCGAAGACCCCAAAGATGCTGATGCCGAAGCCTCGAAGGACACTGACGCTGGACCTGTCGAGCCGAGCTCTGTCGTTTAACATCTGTTTTATTTTCTTACCTTTTATTTTCTGGTTTGTTTCGTTATTGAACAAGATGCCTGGATGGCTTTATCCGCAACTTTGCTTATGTGAGTTTTGTTTTACGACTTGTTCTGACTTGAGTTATGCTTATGTCAAAGTATTTTCGGTTTAAGTAATGTTTTTCCCGAAGCGAGCCGTTTAGTGGCCAATGACTTAAGTGAACATGATACGTAAATGAGTAGGCTGGTGAATCGAGGTTTGGGACTTGGGTTCCCGAATTGGTATTAATCTAAGCCCTGATTTGGGCCGACGTTGCCCGACATCGTATTGTTTGTCGGATTTTAGTCGATGACCAACGTTATGCAAGAGTTGGAGTTTCAGGTGTTCTTCCGAGTTAGGATTTGTGTATCCGTTTCGAGAACAGCCGTCAGAATATTTCTCAGGGTATACCTAAGAGATATTGGACCAAGGTATACTCGGCTTTAATTTATATAGCGCGCTTTGAATCCGTGGAGGATGTAGGGAACCTTATGTGAAGGTTAAGATCCCGTTCGGGATGTAAGAGGTTCGTATGCTGTGGCCAACAGCGTACAAAATGATAAAGTTTGAAGTTGAAGTAAGCTAGGTAAACTTTTTATTTCAAAACCTTCATAGTTTACATAGTAGCGTGGGAGTATATAGTTGTGTATATACGTACCCCACTCCCCCCCCCCTTTTTTAAGGAGGGGGGGCAGTTGAACTCGTCATGCGACGAGCTGCCTACGTACCTCTTTCGAGGATCAAACCGCCCCGTAGTTCGTGTTTTGTGATTAGTCCTTAGAAGTAGTACTTCTTAAGATGCATTGCGTTCCAGGATCGTGGCACGGAGGCGTCTGTTGAATAGTTGGCTACTTCGTATACTCCTGGTCGGACCACATTAGTTATTCGATATGGTCCTTCCCAGTTGGCTCCCAGTTTCTTTGCGTTCCGTTCCGCAGTATTTTGAAAAACTTTGCGGAGGACCAGCTCTCCTTCGTGAAATCTCCGACTTTTGACGTTGGAGTTGTAGTACTTTGCAGTGGCTTGCTGATAATTTTGAATGCGGATGAGTGCTTGGTCGCGTTTCTTGTTGATTAGGTATGCTTCCTCCAAAAGCATGAGATGGTTGAGGCCTTCCTGTCCAGGGAGGAGTCGTCGCCGTATTCCTGGAAATTCTACTTCAGGAGGGATAACGCATTCCATTCCGTAGACGAGTGCAAATGGTGTCTCGCCAGTGGCTCGCCTCGGGGTTGTCCGATGCGACCATAGGACTCCTTCAAGTTCTTCTGTCCATCTTCCCTTCTTGGCATCGAGGCGTTTTTTCAATCCGTCAAGTATCGTCTTGTTTGCTGCCTCAGCCTGCCCGTTGCCTTGCGGATATCTAGGCGTTGATTTACTCAGTCTGATTTTCCACTTTTCGCAAAAAGATTCGAAACGTGTTGAGATGAATTGCGAGCCATTGTCGGTCACAATTTCGTACGGGACTCCATGTCGGCAGATGATGTTCTTCCAGACGAAGTTCTCGACTTGGACGTCCTTGATGCTGGCGAAAGAATCTGCTTCGACCCATTTTGAGAAGTAATCCGTTAAAACTAGCAGGAATCTCTTCTGCTTGGAAAGATGCAGCGGGCCGACGATGTCCATTGACCATCGCATGAATGGGTAA
>JAHZTW010000003.1:31954759-32006459 GCA_020283515.1 Alliaria petiolata
GTAGTTCGTGTTTTGTGATAAGTCCTTAGAAGTAGTACTTCTTAAGATGCATTGCGTTCCAGGATCGTGGCACGGAGGCGTCTGTTGAATGGTTGGCTAATTCGTATACTCCTGGTCGGACCACTTTAGTTATTCGATATGGTCCTTCCCAATTGGCTCCCAGTTTCCCTGCGTTCCGTTCCGCAGTATTTTGAAAAACTTTGCGGAGGACCAGCTCTCCTTCGTGAAATCTCCGACTTTTGACGTTGGAGTTGTAGTACTTTGCAGTGGCTTGCTGATAATTTTGAATGCGGATGAGTGCTTGGTCGCGTTTCTTGTTGATTAGGTATGCTTCCTCCAAAAGCATGAGATGGTTGAGGCCTTCCTGTCCAGGGAGGAGTCGTCGCCGTATTCCTGGAAATTCTACTTCAGGAGGGATAACGCATTCCATTCCGTAGACGAGTGCAAATGGTGTCTCGCCAGTGGCTCGCCTCGGGGTTGTCCGATGCGACCATAGGACTCCTTCAAGTTCTTCTGTCCATCTTCCCTTCTTGGCATCGAGGCGTTTTTTCAATCCGTCAAGTATCGTCTTGTTTGCTGCCTCAGCCTGCCCGTTGCCTTGCGGATATCTAGGCGTTGATTTACTCAGTCTGATTTTCCACTTTTCGCAAAAAGATTCGAAACGTGTTGAGATGAATTGCGAGCCATTGTCGGTCACAATTTCGTACGGGACTCCATGTCGGCAGATGATGTTCTTCCAGACGAAGTTCTCGACTTGGACGTCCTTGATGCTGGCGAAAGAATCTGCTTCGACCCATTTTGAGAAGTAATCCGTTAAGACTAGCAGGAATCTCTTCTGCTTGGAAAGATGCAGCGGGCCGACGATGTCCATTGACCATCGCATGAATGGGTAAGGTGACGAGATTGAGGAGAGTAGCTCGGTGGGCTGATGAATCGTCGGGACGTGGTGTTGACATTTCTCGCATTTCCGCGAAAAAATTTCGCAGTCTTTCACCATGATTGGCCAGTAATACCCGTGACGTTTTATCTTTATTGTTAGAGACTTTCCGCCGCTATGATTTCCGCAGGATCCTGCATGAATTTCCTCCATTACTCTACGTGCTTCTTTTCCTTCCACGCAAGCCATTAGTGGTCCCGAGAATCACCATTTGAAGACTTCTCCATCGAGTAGGATGTATCGAGCTGCCTGAGCCTTTAGTTTGCGAGCTGCCCATTTGTTGGCGGGGACTTCTCCATCCATTATGTAAGTTCGAATTGCTCTCATCCATTCTTGGTCGCATCCGTATTCATTCCTCTGGTCTTCCTTAGTTGTGACCTTTTCTTGTTCGTTACCGGGCTCCTCAGGATCTTCGGCCGGCTCGATCAAGTTGACGGTCTCAAAACTTTCGATGCTAGGTTGTTCGATGAATTCTACTGGGATTACCCGTTTGAGGCCGGGGTCGGATGACGAGGCGAGGGCCCCCAATGCATCAGCTTGAGCGTTTTCGCCTCGGAGAATTCGCGTTAGCTTGAACTCTTTAAATTCTTTTGAAAGTCTTTGGACCACGCTTAAGTATGCCTCCATCCTATCGTCTCTTGCCGTGTACTCTCCGTTGAATTGGTTAGCGACGAGCTGAGAGTCGCAGAAGGCCCGAATTTTTTGAACCTTGATTCCCCGCGCTAGCCTGAGTCCCGCGATCAAAGCCTCGTATTCGGCCTCGTTGTTAGAAGCGTGGAAGGCCAGCCTAAAGGATTGCTCTAAGACTTTGCCGGTCGGAGATGTCAGGCGAATCCCAATTTCCGAGCCCTGTCTTGACGACGAGCCGTCTACGTGAAGTATCCATGTGGAATCTTCAGTCAGTTCGTCCGTTTCGTCGATCGAAAGCTCTATCAGGAAGTCAGCGAGGACTTGGGACTTGGCGCATGTCTTTCTCCGATATTCGATATCGTATTCACTGAGTTCAATTGCCCATTTCGCTAGTCTTCCGGATTGACTTGGGCTGTGCAGTATAGCTCGTAATGGGAAAGATGTCAGGACTACGATAGAGTGTGATTGGAAATATGGTCTGAGTTTCCGCGCGGACATCACCACAGCGAGTGCCAGTTTCTCCATTTGCGGGTATCTCGTTTCTGCATCCGCCAGCGTTTGGCTTACGTAGCAGATCGGATTTTGCTCCCCTCGTTCTTCTCGGACAAGTACTCCGCTGACTGCGGTAACCGAAACGGCGATATATAAGTACAGGGGTTCTCCTTCTACGGGCTTTGCGAGCACGGGTGGAGTTGCTAGGTATTGCTTTAGCTCCTGGAAGGCTGCCTCGCATCTTTCCGTCCATTCGAACTTCTTGTTGCCTCGGAGTGTGTCGTAGAAGGCTAGACATTTGTCGGTCGAACTCGAGATGAAGCGATTTAAGGCAGCGACGCATCCCGTTAGTCATTGTACTTCTCGTTTGTTCCTGGGCGAGGCCATTTGGATTAACGCATCGATATGCTTCAGATTTGACTCGATTCCTCGGCTCGTAACCAGATACCCGAGGAATTCCCCTGATGTCACTGCGAATCTGCACTTCGCCGGATTGAGCTTCATATTGTGGTGATTTAGCCGTTCGAAGCATTCTGCTAGATGGGCGATGTGGTTGCTTACTTCCAGCGACTTCACCAGCATATCATCGATGTATACCTCCATCGTTTTTCCCAGTTGGTCGGCGAACATTTTATTGACCAATCGCTGATACGTGGCTCCGGCGTTCTTCAATCCGAACGGCATCACTTTGTAACAGTAAATACCTCGGTCGGTTATGAATGCTGTTTTTTCTTGGTCGTCGGGGTTCATCAAGATCTGATTATACCCAGAAAAAGCATCCATAAATGAGAGGAGCTTATTGCCTGCGGTCGCCTCGACGAGCCGATCAATGTGTGGGAGAGGGAAACTATCCTTCGGACATGCTTTGTTCAGATCGGTAAAGTCGACGCAGATACGCCATTTTCCGTTTTTCTTTTTCACGACTACCGGATTTGCGAGCCAATCTGGATACTTAGCCTCGGTGATGGAACCGACTTTAAGCAATCTTTCCACTTCGTCATTCACCGCTTTAGCTCGCTCGGGTCCGAGTTTTCTTCTCTTCTGCTTAACTGGTTTGAAAGTTGGGTCGACGTTGAGCTCGTGGAATGTGACGTTGATGTCGATCCCGGGCATGTCCTCAAAAAGTTGATCAGCTCGGTTTTGATCGCGTCGTCCAGTTCGGCTCCCACTTCTATGCATTTTTCTAGATCTTTCTCGTCTAAGCTTACGGATACCACCAAGGCGCACTGCGGCCGGTTGTCCTCGGCCTGCTCCGCCTTCTGTAATTGCTATAAAGGTTTTTTGGTTCCGACCTTCGCTTCTCGGTCTGTTTTAACTTTTTTATGGACGGTCTCTCCTTTCGCCTCGGTTTTGGGGTTTCTCAATTTGTGCTCGGCCATGAAGCATATTCGTGACTCTTTCTGATTTTCCCAAATCGTTTGGATCTCGTTTGCTCCGGGGAATTTTAAACAGAGATGGTAGGTCGAGACTACAGCTCTCATCGAATTGATCCATGGCGTCCCCATGATAATGTTGTACACCGGGGGACCTTCGGTTACTGAGAAATTGACGATCTTAGTTACATCTTCTGCTAGGACTGGTAGTCTGATCGTTCCGATTGTCATAGTCGTTTCTCCGGAAAATCCGGTCAACGGGCTCGGGATCGGTATTATCTCGGACAAGTCAACTCCCATTTTTGTAAGGGTCTCGCGAAAAATGACGTCCACCGAGCTCCCGGTATCGATCAGGACTCGATCCTTTACTATGAGTTCGATCACAAGGGGATCGTTATGCGGCATGTCTATGCCCGTCGTTTCTCTTTCTTCAAAGGTGATGACATCATTCGGATTCTGCTCGGCGCGGACCAATTGATGCTGGCTTCGGCTTTTCGCTGGAAAGCATTGATTGCGGATACTGTGTCTCTACAGTACTCTGATCCGCCCATGATCATATTTATCCTCTGGCGCAGGCCACCGGAGTCCGAAGCGTTATTGTTTCTCCTTCCTCGCTTCGGCGGACCGCCGAGTCGGTTTTCCGGATCGGGTTGTTCTTCCTGCTCAGCTTCGACCGGCTTCTCCTGCTCGAGGTCCTTCAAGCTGATTGAATTGCCGAGCTCTCCAGCCAAGAACTTTTCCCTGAGCTTGTCTCCTAAGATTCGACAGTTGGCGGTGAGGTGCCCGTATGTCTTATGGATCTCGCAGTAGGCCTTTTCGTCGTACGAACTCGAGTTCCTAGTCCATGTATTTCCGTTCGTTCTTCTTCGACCTCACCCAGCTCCTTGTTCGGCACTGATTTGATAGTTGTGCGCTCCGCTGAAGTTTGGTCCCTCGTGGTGGACGTAGGTGCTGTTCGGGCGACTCTTCGAATGGCTCGGTTGGCTTGGAATCACTTGATTCCTGTTCGCTGATTTTGTCGGCCCGAAGCGTTGATCGAGGATTCGGAATTCTTCCTCCTCGAGTATGAAATCCGACGCCCGATGCATGGCGTCTTGGATGGACTGGGGTTTGTTGCGCCAAATCTCCTTTCGGAACTCCGATTTATACCACATGGACTTCTTTAATGCTTGGAGCGCTCCTTTGTCGCTCACGTCGCCAACTTTTGACATCACCGCTTTGAAGCGCCCCATGGAGGTTCTTAATGGTTCGGTCGGTCCTTGAGATAGCGTCCAAAGGTCGGCGTCTGACACACCTCAGTTCATGAACATGGAGTATTGCTTCATAAACTCTGTGCAGAGGTCTTTGAAATTGCCGATAGAATTGCGCTCGAGTCTAGAGAACCATTCGAGGGCTGCTCCTCGGAGATTCTCGACAAACAGTAGGCAGTATCCTGCGTCTCGCCCGCTTTCTCTGAGGTTGGATCGAGCCATCGTCGTACGGAACACCATGATATGCTCTTTTGGATCCGCCGTTCCCTCATAAGTTGGGAGGCCGATTTTCCCGGGGTCGGATACTCTCGCCTCCATAATCCTCGCTGTGAATGGCGTCATCTAGGCCTCCTCCAGCATCAAGTCAATCTCGGGTGCCGCGCTCGTTGCCTTGTGCACCTGCGATCGCATAGCTTTTACCTCCGCGTTCGCCTGAGCCAAATCAGCTCGGATTTCGTCAAGGGCGTTGTATCGGATCGCCGAGTTCAGTTCGGTAAAACCACCTCGGTTTGCCCTGCGGTGCTCGTCCTGATATTGTGCCTGCTCGACCCACACGAGGTTTTCCTCTTCCTCGGCTAAGTCTTGATCCTGCTCAGAGTCGAGGTTGAGTCCCGCAGCTTCGTCTCGTCGCGCCACTTTGATGGTGGCATCGGCTCGCTCTTCCCTGATTCCTGTTGTGGCCGCCGAGCCGTTGGTGGGTTCGCCTAGGGCTCCGCCGAGCTGTTGATCTCGCTCAGCGACTCCTCTTCGAACCAGACGTGGTGGCTCGGTGGTGTTGGGCCTCGTGGCTGCGGGAGTTCTTTCTCCGGGGAGGTAATTTCCCGAGCCTCTTGCTCGGCTGTTGCTCACTCCTGGAGTTACGAAGTTGAGCGCTATCGGGTTGAGCCCGAGCCTTCTGTTCCTGGCAGACGGATTCATCATGGGGGTCAAGCTGCCGATCCGCTGACTCTGGGTTCAACTCTCCGTCGTGAGGTTCTCCAGAGTTTTGCCTTGCTCTGCCGTCTTAGTTGCCAGCGCCATCATCATGGTTTTCATCTCGGCCAAGGACGCAGAGATTGTCTCGGGGGTTTCCGGTGCTTGCTGAGTAGTGTTGAGCGCTCCATCTCCCGTGGGAGAATTCGCTCCGGTGACGTTCCCCGCTGCGGTAGTGTCGTCGATGTTGGTAGTTCCGGTGGTCATCTTCTTGGATCTGGTTCGCGTCGGTTTTTGGTGTGTGAATTCTTTAAGCACCCTCCTTCTAGCACCAAATTGTGCGTGCTGGATCTCGCACAATAGATTACCTGTTAATCAATTCAAAAGAGGACGCAAAGATTCTAAGTTTAGAACCGAAACAAAGATCCAAAGATGGGGTTTTATTAGATTTGCTGCGATAAGCTTTTTGGGTACAAGTGTTTTTGCTAGGTTAAGCGCGGATCCCTTTACAAATGAACTTAGGATGGTATTTATACAAAATGGCTAAGAATCTAGATCCGGATCTTGGCAGATCTTCTCGTAGATTCTTCTCTACTTTCCCTTCGCGGCGCTCCCTTCCACAAGACTTGTTTTCTAGGGTTTCTCTGGCCTCGAGCTTCCTCGTGGAACTGGGCTCGGCCCAATTGAATAACGACCTTTTTCATGGGCTCGGCCCCGCGCCTTGTCTTGGGCTCGGATGGCTTCGTGGGCCTCCCGTTCGGATCGTCAAGGGGAACGGTGGTTCAGCTTGCGCACGAACCGTATACGGTACGATTCGGTTCGGCTCGTGCACCATTCATGCGTTTTTATTCGGTTCGTCTCGCATGTATCTGGTTCAGCTCGTTCTCGTGTATAACTCACGTACTGGGGCACTTTAACTCGGCTTCGTACACAAACTGTGCGCCGAGGTGTTTAGCTTGACCTCGTACACAAACTGTGTGCCGAGGTGTTTTAGTTCGACCTCGTGCGCAAACTGTGCGCCGAGGTGTTTAGTTCGACCTCGTGCGCAAACTGTGCACCGAGGTGTTTTAACTTGACCTCGTGCATGACATGTGCGCCGAGGTGTTTAGCTTGACCTCATACACAAACTGTGCGCCGAGGTGTTTAGTTCGACCTCGTGCGTAAACTGTGCGCCGAGGTGTTTTAGCTTGACCTCGTGGTCAAGTTGTGAGCCGAAGCGCTTAGCTGACCTTGTGCACAACGTATGCACAGTTGGGAATATCCGATACACTTGTCCTTTTCTTCAATTGATCTTGCCTGGGTGGAAACTGACCCCAACAGTCGTGAATTAGGTCTTGGCTTGCATAAGACGGCTGCAGATTTAAGTTGGGCTTCAAATGGGCTCGGGAATCCGTAAGTGGCCTGGCCGCGCGAGCAACTGGCTGTGGCGCGGCCACTGGTCGTATGGTTCGGCCGTGGCGCGGCCAGCTCGTCCTTCAGGGTGCTTGACGGACCTTCTTGCTTCCTTCATAACTTGAGATCCAACCGTGGGATTGCTCTCAAACTACTTCGAGGTGAAAGACAGCTGATAAGGCTACCTTGTCTCCAAATATGAGCTTGATCTCGTGGTGGGAAGGCCTTCATTTGGTGTTGAACTTCTGTCCTCGGGCACTGTTTCCGGAATTGTCCATTTTTCTCCAAAATATGCGTCTTTTGCTAAGATTACTTGAAAAGAGTCTTGAACAACCAAATACTCGAAATCTAGTGTTTATGCATCAAAACCTTAGTGAAATGCTTATTAAAGCACTCACTTATGATAGTAAAAACGGGTAAAATATGCATGTTATCACTGTCGAAATACATATGTACACCCAGTGAATGAACAGTTGTGGAAGCCCATTTGCATGCAGAACAGCTCGAATGAAGGATCATTTAACAGTGTCAAAAGCTTTAGCAATGTCAAACTTTATTGTACATCTTGTGGACAAAGTTGATTTATGATACCCGTTGACCAGTTCAGACGCCAATAACACATTTTCAAGTAGAAGACGGCCCTTGATGAATGCACTTTGATTAGCATCTATGGCTTCCGGCAATATAGTCTTGAGTCTCTTAGCAAGTATCTTAGATATTACCTTATATAGGAGGTTACAACATGTTATAGGCCGAAAATCCCTCATCTTTCTTGCATTCTTAGTTTTGGGGATTAAGGATAAGATATTGGCATTAACTACAGTCGGCAGAAGGCCAAAAAGAAAGAATGATTGAACGGCAGTGATGAAATCCTTACCAATAACAGGCCAAGCTGATATGTAAAATTCTTTTGTGAACCCATCCGGCCCTGGAACCTTGTCATTAGGGAGTGAGTGCAGAGCTGATTTAACCTCCGAAGCAGTGACCGGAGCCACTAAAGCAGATGCCCCTTCACCTGAGCAACGATAACTAAGGAGGTCCTGAAGATAGTCTTGAGAAGCTTCCACTGAGTCCTGAATTTGAGAATGGAGGAATCTCTGGAAGTATGCTACTGCTTCTTGCTTTATCGCTGACAGATTGTTAAGCACCTTACCACTATCTGTTTCAATCTCCATAATTGCGTTTCGAGCAGTCCTACCCACTGCTGCTTTATGGAAAGCACATGTATTATGATCCCCAACGGTAAGCCATGTCACACATGATTTTTGTCTGTAAAATCGCTCTTTTACATGTGCCAAATGGTGCCATCGGCCATACGCCTCTTAAGCAGCTTTCACTGTATCTTCGGTGGGGGAAAGTAATGCCACATTTTGTAGAGAACAGAGCTCCTCGTAAGCAGCCTTGGTACGCTGCGGTAAGTCTCCATAATGTATTCGATTTAGGGCCTGAAGATCATGTTTTAGGGATTTTAACTGTTTGTGAAACCTATGTAGCGCCATTCGGGAATGATGAAGCAGAGGTTGTTCTTCCCAAATCCGTGCCACGGTGAGTAGAAACTGGTCATGATCAACTAAGTAGTTGAAAAATTTAAATGGTTTCCTAGCCACCGAGACTTGCTGAGTTAGTCAGATAATACACCTCGTATGATCCGAGATTCCTCCAGCCTCAAAGGTTGCGTAAGAGTGTGGAAAGGCAGTGAGCCATTCATCATTTATCAGAGCCCGATCTAGTTTCTTCCCTATCGGATTATATTGACACTTATTCCACCATGTAAAGATAGTACCAGTATGGTTGAGATCCGTAAGATTGCAATCCACTACGAGATCCTGGAACTGTCTCATCCCTACTTGCGTAGTGTGTTGGTCATATCCTCTGGAATGCTGACTCGTAGGCAATATTTCATTGCAGTCTCCAAGCAATATCCACGGTTTCGACAGATGATCATACACGCGTTTAGTTGCCCTGATTTCCTCCCAAAGAACCCTCCTATCTACCTCAGAATTAGATGCACAGACCGCATAACATATGAATTCCTCGCAAGTACCCACCACATGTATAGCACAAGTCAAAATCTGTGCACTCTTATGGAGCACCGTAGCCCTTACTGCATCCGTCCATCCAAACCAGATACGCCCCAGTCGGTGATGGTCATAATTAGTGAAAAATGACAATCTCGGAAATGCAGACTGCACTACTGCCTGATGATTTTCCTGCTGCACCCTTGTCTCAACTAAACAGCCATATAAAGGTTTAACTTGATGTATCCATCTACGAACTACCTCGTGTTTGCGTGGTGAGTTGAATCCACACATATTCCAGACAAAGAAAGACGTCATAGTTTCCGTGAGGTAACTTTTTTGGATTCTTTGGTGGCCAGAATCTTCAAATCCGTGGATTTGAATATCCTCTTTTTGTGCTTTCGAGAAACAGATTTTTGAACTTTTCCTCCTAGTTGCTGGACTCCCTTCCCTTTTTCCTCCTTTCCCTCTCCCATGACTTCCCGATCCTCAGTATCCTTCGTCTTACCTCCAATGAGTTCCCCTTCCTCTAATTCCTCCCCAAATACAACTTCGTCAGTTTTCTTCTCAGCCTCAACGTCCTCCCCCCCCCGCTTCCTCAGGGATGTTAGCAAGGAGATGATAGCAAGATGGAGATACTGAGTTATGTGTGTGAATGCTAGTACCAGCCTCTTTAGTAGGAGAGAGACGTACTCCTGAGACTTTTGTCCATTCATCTACCACTACCTCCCCTTCAGCAGCATATTTTTCCTCAGGACATAACGCATCAGCCGCTAGGTGAAACCCTTTTGGTCTCACATCATTAACTAGCTGCGGATTATCAGTAAAGACAACGGTATTTTCCAAATCTGCAATCAAGTCTCTTACAATAGTTTCTGCTGGTGCAGTAGATACCTTAGCATCCGTCTTCTGTAACATCTCAACATTTTCCCTTTTGCAATCTTTGGTGATATGTACCCACTTACGGCACACCATACACCTCGGAGGGAGCCACGGATAGCACACTTTGATCTCCACCCTTGATCCCTCCTTATCTTGGAAACTAATCTGCTCTGTAATTTGTTTGTGCAGATCGATTTCTACTAGTACACGCGCCATATCCAGCCTGGTGCACCGCTCAGTGTAATAGCATATACTTTTGTTGGTGAGACAATTATTACCTCTGTGTAATGGCATTTCTTTCTTCTTCCTTTTCAATTTGGTTTCTTTGGGGTTAGTTGAAGCTTTTTTATCTTTAGATGTGTAGAGGTGATCTTTTGGGATGGAGCTTCTGTATTTTCAATTCTTTGTTAAAGCTTTGGCTTCGTTATTATATAACAACAGATGGAAGAAAAAAAAACACACAATCATAATAGGTATCCAACAATAGAAACGTGTATATTCTTGAATTTTGAGTGGGGCAAATATATAAGAAAAATACATTTCAATTTATAAGCTTAAACCATAACATGATAAACTCTAAGTTTCAACCATCATCGTTGACTCAAACCTTTTAGCAAAAAAAAAAAAACAATATCATCGTTGATGTTATAAACCATTGAGGTTTGGATGTCTATAACCGGCTCAGTTCATCAGACCCAATCCGTGGTCTAGTCTCGGCGTGAAGACCAAGTCCTATTAGAGATAGGATTTCCTTTTCCTAATACCAATAGAATTAGTAGAAGTTTTCCTATTCCTTGTATGAGTAGTAAAAGGACAATTTCCTTTTCTCTCCTTGATGTAACCACTATATAAAGAGACCATTGGTCCTCCATAATAATATACAGAATACAAGTTATTTACAATACGTTATCAGCACGAGCTTGCTCTAAACCCTAGCCACCGAAAAATATAAAAACCCTAAAAACCGCCGTCCGCCGTTAGCCACCGAGAAGCAGCCGCAGCCGTTCGACGCCGAGTAGCCGCGTGCGTCTATCCGATTAACGTGCGATCCGATCCCGAGCTTCCAAACCATCCGCAGCAGCTCGATCCGATCCCGAAGTAGCCGCCGACGATCTCTAGCTTACGAACGTCCGCAGTCGCGCATTCTCAACCCGAGTAGCCGCGCGTTCTAAACCCTAGCAGCCGCGTGATCCGTTTATCCGCAGCCGCGTGATCCGATACCACCACCGAGTAGCCGCGAGTTCCCAGTCCGATCAACCGCGTTTTTTACCGAGGTCTATTAGCTCCCGATCCATTTCATTCAACCCAAAAGAAGGATCAAAGGTATAAACAAATTTCTAAAACCCTAGAACATAAAATTCGAAATTTGACCTAATGATTATGAAACCCTAAAACCGATTCTCTCACCTAAAATTGTTTGATCTTTTGAGAACTTGAATTGAATTGAATCTAAGCTAAAGATAAGACCTAAAAATCGTTTTGTATGTTTAAACTTGTTTGATTTCTTAAAACCTAAAAATCGAAATTTGACTTAAACATATATCAAACCCTAAAATTCGGTTTGCTTGAGGAACTTGCTTGCGTGATTAAAACCGTTTATCTAGCTTGTTTATTTGATGTTTAAAACCGCATGATAGCATTACATGTCATAATCGAATTTGAACATTAATACTACTTGAACCCTAAAACCGATTCATGTGCTTGTAAAGGATTGATTGCTTGTTTTGGTAAAATCGCATAGATTATTTCTAAACATTAAAATCGCAAATTGGAAATTCCCTTATTCGTTTTGGAAAGTTTCCTTATTTGATATTGGGATGATTTCCTTATTTTGAAATTGGAAAATTTCCTGTTTTCTTTTATCACCTAGAATTTAATGTTAGGATTAAAATTGGAAACTTGCTTGATTTAAAATCGCATGATGCATAAAAATAAAATCGGTTGAAAGAAACCCTAAAAGCCTAAGAAAAACCGATGCTTGATTTCAGATGGCGAAAGTCAACAATTTGGACTTCGCAGCCCTTAATCTCTCGGGAGATAATTACTTGCAATGGGCTTTAGATGCAAAGATCATGCTGAAATCAGAAGGGCTCGGTGAATGCATTAATGATGCAAATAACGAATCCGAGAGGAATAAGTATAAGGCGATTCTAATCATACGCCACCATCTCGTTGAGAGTCTCAAAGATCAATACTTGACGCTTGAGGATCCTCTTGATCTCTGGAAGGAGTTAAAGGCAAGATATGATCATCAGAAGATGGTTATACTGCCTAAGGCCAAATATGATTGGCTTAACTTAAGGCTCCTGGACTTTAAGTCCGTGGATGAATACAACTCGGCCCTATTTAAGATAGTTTCAAAATTGAAGCTATGTGGCGAGATTGTGACAGAGAAGGATATGCTTGAAAAGACCTTCTCGACCTTCCACTCAAGCAACGTGTTGCTACAGCAACAGTATCGTGAGAGAGGCTTCACGACCTATGCAAGTTTGATCTCTTGTTTATTGCTTGCGGAGCAAAACAATGAATTGCTAATGAGAAACAGCGAGATGAGACCTCCTGGATCAACCCCACTTCCAGAAGCCCATGTGGCCGAGGACACTAAGATGGAAACCGAGGCAAACCATGTCCAAAGATACCAAAAGTATAGCGGCCGTGGATCTGATTTTAACCCCGGACGTGGGCGTGGAACGAGACAAGGGCGTGGTCGCTACCACCCATATGGTCGAGGGAATGCCCGCGGATCTGACTTTAACCGCGGACAAGGCCGTGGCCAAGGGCGTGGCCACGGGAACCAGACCGGACACAAGTCCGGCCCGACCAAGTCCGTTTGCCATCGGTGTGGGATGGACAATCATTGGGCCAAGACGTGTAGAACTCCCAGACATCTTGTGGATCTTTATCAAGGGAGTGTTAAAGGGAAGAATCCCGAGGCCAACATGATCCAGCGTGAACATGAGCATGACAATGAGGGCGATTTTGATCATGAAAAGGATGATCTTATGGATAATGATGATCTCACGAAGTATGAGACTTCCGATTGCTTAAAATGATTTTAGACTTTGAGTTCTATTTGCTTTGTTGCTTTTATGTTTACTTTGCTTTGGTTTTATGTCTTTGGATTTGTTTGGCATTAAACTACTTTGAGTTTATTTTATTGCTATTATCTTGTTTGATTCTTGCTTGATAATATGAATGTTCTATTGCTTGTTTTATTGCAAGTATAAAATCTCGACCAAAAGGCATTGCCTAAAAGGGCATGAATTTCTCACCCATACAAAGCCCATTGAGTTATAAGAATGGTTTCCAAATAGAAACAATGGGCAAAAGGAAATGAAAATTCCTTAAGATCGCCTAAGGCATCAAAAGAAAATGGTCGAGACTATACTCTACTGATCTAGACTATGCCAAAGATCAGTATGATAGAGGCAAAAGCCATGGTAACCACAATTGGTATACCCCACGAAATTTACACTATATGGCATGACTGGACTAGCCATCCAAGTCCAAAACTTGATGCAAAGATTGATCATGAAAACGGCACAAAGAGTTATCCCATAGAGTCTCACGTTGTGTTACATGTGCACAAGGGAAACTCATCAGATTTATTGTCTCAAGCATCACGAAATTATAGTATATTCATGAGGGGGAGTGAGGACAAACCCGTGGTCCATGACTATACTACAAATTCGATGATCATAATAAGACTCGGCCGAATTTTATAAAAAAAAGTCATTACCTATAAGGTTTAGACCCTAAAGTTTATCAGCTTGGAGACATCACAAGTTTTACATGTATATAAGATCAATATGCATCAGGCCATATAAGTGAGCATAGATATTCCCATCTCAGATTGAATACGGGTCATGAGCCAGACATATACCATCTTAAGAGATTTTGAATAAAACCACCACATACATATGTGCCGTCTAAGATGGAATCTCATAAGGAGATTGGAGATTGGGAATATATATATGTTGGATAAGAAATGTTTCTCCTACGAATTTTAAAGAAACCTTTGAGCCAAATATGGGTGATCTATTTAGTGGCCAAGGAACACGGATTACATGAGTTTTTAAGTGAATCCGAATATCCAACATTATAAGGAGAAACGTAATAAGCTGATAAGAGAAATGAAATGGTATCAACCATCGGTGTCTTGGCAAGATCCTCGGACTAGATAAAGATTTAAGGACGTCCAAATACAAAGATCATATAAAGCTAGCATAATCAGATGCCAGACACATTGACCCGAAAAGAAAAGAATGACTAAGTCATATCAGCTTAAGCACCACGAAATTGATGTCTTAGAGACACAATCAAGTTGCTACGGAGTCTATACAAGATAGACCCATAAGTTCCATAAGATAAGAAACCGCGGAAAAGGGTGCATAATATAAATCCGGGTTTATTAAGGAAACCAGACCAGACATAGAGATATAAAGGCTGGCCAGCTGAACATCTAAGGTACCAAACCATGTAGCTTGGGACGCCAAGCTGCAAGGTAATAAAGGTCCTGGATTATGAAATCTCAGATCGATCAAATCATGTCTGGATCAAAATAGGAACTACATAAGAGTGTTAACACCAAAATGTATAAGAAAGCGCGTACAAGATAGTAGCACTTGAACAATAAAGAAACAAGCGAGGATCAGAACCCACGAATAAGAATGCATTCATAAGATAAAAGGAAACGTGGGATTATGAAAGTGATAGGCGTATTGGCCACATAAGAAAGCGCCATCAGATGATTAAACCAGTGGATAAATAAGTCCTGTGAAGAAAAGAAAATCGTGAGACCACATGATCTAAAGTGTTCATGTTTTACAAGCATTTCGAGATAGCTTGGTTACATAAGGATACTCACAGAGACTAAGGAATAAATTATAAGGAGATATACTCCAAATGTGGTGGGTGCTGCTACAAACTCGAAAGTTTATGATGTCTGGACACATAAGAAAGAAATCAAATTGATATAGTAAGCAGCCTATGGTCCACTGGATAACGAAATAGAGCTGAAAGATAAAAGAAGTTCTCGAGACCAGCATTGTATTAAGCTGAATAAATCGCTCTATGGATTGAAACAATAGACTAAGCGAGTACTTAGTGAAAGAGGGCTATAAAGACGATCCCATGCATATTCATAAAGAAATTCGATAAGGGATTCGTAATTATCGCAAAAGGGTACTCAAGCGATTTAATATGGACCAGGCTTACCCACTGACTAGCCCAATGATGGTGAGAAGCCTTGGCCTGGACAACGATCCATTCGGTCCAGTAAAGAAGGACGAAAAGGTCCTTGGTCCCGAAGTGCCATATCTCAGTGCTATAGGAGCGTTAATGTACTTGGCTAGTCACACTAGGCCGGACATATGCTTTGCCGTGAACCTCCTTTAAAGATTCAGTTCTTGTCCGACCCAGAGGCACTGGAATGGGATCAAACACATATTTCGTTACCTGAAAGGGACGAAAGACATGGGTCTATTTTATACTAACCTTAACAAAGAAGGATTAGTTGGTTTTGCTGATGCAGGTTACCTTTCGGATCCACACAACGGTCAATGACTCAACACATTAGACGAGATTGTGGGATGACAGAAGGGAAAGAAGAACCGACCAGCATGTACGAAGACAATGCCGCATGCATAGCTCAGTTGAAGGATGGATACATTAAAGGAGATCGGACGAAGCACATATTGCCAAAGTTCTTTTTCACTCACGACCTACAGAAGGCCGGTGAACTCCAGGTGCTCCAAGTCCGCTCAAGTGACAACTCAGCCGACCTCTTCACAAAGTCGTTTCCAACCTCCACGCTCAAGAAGCTTATGCATCAGATTGGCATGCGCCAATTGAAGGACCTTCAGTGATGTTCATTTCAGGGGGAGTAATACGTGCTGTACTCTTTTTCCTTCACTAAGGTTTTGTCCCACTGGGTTTTCCTTGGTAAGGTTTTAATGAGGCAGCATTCCCCAAGCGTATTACTGAGATCCCATCATCATCACATACGGTTATGTCATCCAAGGGGGAGTGTTATAAACCATTGAGGTTTGAATGTCCATAACCGGCTCAGTTCATCAGGCCCAATCCGTAGTCTAGTCTCGGCGTGAAGACCAAGTCCTATTAGAGATAGGATTTCCTTTTACTAATACCAATAGGATTAGTAGAAGTTTTCCTATTCCTTGTATGAGTAGTAAAAGGACAATTTCCTTTTCTCTCCTTGATGTAACCACTATATAAAGAGACCATTGGTCCTCCATAATAATATACAGAATACAAGTTATTTATAAGAGTTGACTCATTCTTACATAAGATTTAGTTTTATTTAGTTTTAATATTTTGTTATTATTAATAATAAATTTTCTTGGAATTATCTCGAGAGCTTCAACAACTGGGATAAGGAATCTTACAATAATCTAAGGCTTTACGAGCGTTTGAAGAAGTAACATACATACTATAATCTGGATTTTTAATGTAATTACATAGACACGGTTGCTGTTCTTTCAGTTTGTCGCAACAATCTGTACTCGGGTCTACTCCCATAGTTATTGCCGGTAAGCAAGGCAAGAGTTCCATCGGAACACATGCGTTTGCCACTTTTCCAAAACCTCCAGCGGTCGTTGCTCTGATCGGAACAGGAGACAACATGACGATTATCACGAATGTGATGAGTATTAATGTAGTGAACTTCATTTCTTGAAACCTTGACTGCTTTTCTTCGCTTTCAATTTTTTGTTTTCTTTTTAAAAGTATATTTAAGATTTTTATTTTGAGGTTATTAGGATTAAAGAATTTTTATATATAGCTAGATGTGAGATTTACATAATCGTAACGGAAAATTCTGATTGGTCTTGTCTAGATAAGAAGCGCTCATGCCTTTTGGCTAGCCTATATTTGGCCATCATGCATGAAAATGTGAAGATTATGATCTAATAGTATTTACACACGTGTCAAATGTGTAGCTGTGCAACTTTTTCCATAAAGATATATACTCCCTTCGTTTTGATATAAGTGTCGTTTGGAGAAATGTATATGCAACGTAATTGAATGTATCTGGATGTGTTTTGAGTTTAATAAATCTATATACATTTTTTCCAAATAACACTTAATTAAAAACAGAGGAAGTAATAACTAGGATAATCCACGTGTTGCATAGATTTGAATTATTATAATTCAATTATATAATGAAATATGTATTATTATGATTTATTTGATTGATTTAATAAAAAATCAATAAATGTTTTACTAAAAAATATTAATTTCATTAAATGAAGTATTAATTTCATTAAATGTAATGACATGTATGTGTCATTTCATTTTTATATTATATTGAAAATCAATTTGATGATGACATTGGCATGCTTCTAAATAACATATGAAGCTAAGATTTCTTTTTTAAAATATTTCTAAAGTAATATATAGGAAATTTGAAAAACAAATGTCAGATAGTATATGACACTTGGCATTTTCTCAAAATTTGTATTTATAAACAATCTTACTATGTTATGGCAATTAATTGATTGGACATAGTGGTGCAGGCGTTTATTGGTTTTTTTATTGTGTAACGCATATTTGTTCAATTGTATAGTAGTTGGTAACAAAAAAGAAAAAAAATGAAAGAGACCCAAAATGCGGTCCAAAACAATTAAAATGTTGTGATCCGCTAGTAAATTTGTAACGCACCAAATTTGAGATGTTTAATACTCGTCACGTGCGTTATTTTTAATTCAGTTTATGAAGAAAAATATATGCATATTCATTTTAATTGTTAGTACAACTTTATTTTAAAAATAAATTATTTTGGATAATTCAAAACTCAAATAACTATCGAAGAAAGCATAAAGAAGATAGAGATCCTAATCTATCCGAGATATGGAAGTCAATAGATTAGGATAATAAACTAAAGTTTAGGAGTTATATAAACTAGAATATAATTCTTATTAGGATTAGGAATTGTCTAAATCTTTCTTATATAAGGAGATGCTAAGTTGTAGGATAACTTATGAGCTTGAGAGATTGAGAAGCTTAAGTTTTGAGATAGTTTCTTAAGCTAATAAAGTGTTTGGTTCATATACAAAGTGTTTAATTCGATATTTGGTATCAGAGCAATATTGAATTTAAACAGCGGTGAAACCTCTCTTACTTTGTTAAGGAATAAAAGCTACATCATATCGCATAAGAAGATAACACTAATCGAAAGAAGTCGCTTGGTGAAATCAAGACATGGACGATATAATTCCAGCAATCAATGCAACAAAACCGAAGGAGAGTGGACCTTCGTACATCCAATGTCAGATGCTTAATGTCACAAACTATATAGTTTGGGCCATGAAGATGAATGTAGCACTCAAAGTGCACAAAGTCTGGGAAATCATCGAGACCAGAGTAGATGGTGGTGACAAGAATGACAAGGCTAAGACACTTCTCTTCCAATCGATACCGGAATCACTGATTCTTCAAGTCGGAGATCTTGAAACCTCAAAGTCAGTCTGGGATACAATCAAGTTGAGACATGTAGGAGCTGATCGAGTAAAAGAAGCAAGACTGCAAACGCTGATGGCTGAGTTCGACAGGATGAAGATGAAAGAAACGGACAAAATCGATGACTTTGCGGGGAAGTTGGCTGACCTTTCATCGAAAACCGCGGCGTTAGGAGACACGGTTGAAGAACCTAAACTTGTCAAGAAATTTCTTAACAGTCTGCCAAGAAAGAAGTACATACATATTATTGCAGCGCTGGAACAAGTCATTAACCTTAACACAACAAGCTTTGAAGACATTGTGGGAAGGTTAAAGGCTTATGAGAAACGAATCAGCGAGGAAGAGTGTCATGAAGAATACCAAGGAAAACTCATGTATGCTAACTCAGACTCAGAGTCCTATCAAGACAGAGACACAGAAGAGAGGAACAGAGGTCAAGGTGGACGTTCCTCTGGACGTGAGGATGAGGGACAACTATCTAACACTACATGATCGGAATGGTAACCTTTTGACAAAGGCGTGCAGGTCTAAAAATCGCTTGTACAAGGTAATCATGAAAGCCGAAAGCAGCAAGTGTCTTCAGGTAATGACATTAAGTGAATCTTCAAGATGGCATGCAAGGTTAGGACACATTGGTTTTGAGTCCTTGAAAAAAATGCTACGGAGGGAGCTAGTTACTTGCTTACCAAACATAACAGTCGAGAAAGAAACGTGCTCCTCTTGCTTATTTGGAAAGCAAGGTAAGCTTTCCCTCAAGCAACTTCGTATCGGGCCACTCAAATACTTGAGTTGGTACATGGAGACCTATATGTAACGATCTCACCTCCTACGACCGCACAAAACAAGTACATCTTCGTGCTAATTGATGATCACTTGCGCTACATGTGGTCTTTACTTCTAAAGGGAAAAGATGAGGCTTTCGACAAGTTCAAGAAGTTTAAAACGCTGGTTGAGCAAGAGACAGGAGTGCGTATTAAAACTTTTCGAACATATAGAGGACGGGAATTCGCGTCACACGAATTCAATGAATTTTGTGAAAGCTCTTGCATAAGAAGACACCTCACAGCGCCTTATTCTCCACAACAAAACGGGATAGTCGAACGACAAAACAGAACATTGATGGAGATGACTAGGAGTATGTTAAACATAAGAATGTACCAAACTATCTATGGGGAGAAGCAGTGCGACATGCAACATACCTCATAAATAGAGTGGCAACAAGAACTCTAGCGTCGCAGACACCATACAAAGCCTTCAAGGGGAAGAAGCCAAACGTCAAACACGTGCGAGTTTTTGGGTGCATTGGTTATGCAAAAATAACAACTACTCACCTAAAGAAATTGGATGATAGATCGCAGGAACTGGTACATCTCGGAACAAAACCTAGATCAAAAGCATACCGTTTGTTGGAGTCATCAAGTCAAAAAATTATGGTGAGCAGGGATGTGATCTTTAATGAAGATGAGAGCTGGAAAAAATGGAATACAACAGCAGGAGAAGGTGATAATGAAGTAATTCATGTCATGAATTCGTATAATCCATCTGAAGAAGCAGAGGATAATGGAGAGTATGGCGAAGAGGAGGAAGTTGCTGCAGAGAAGGAAACTTTGCCATACATCGAGTATAGGGAGACTCAAACACATGAGAGGAATGATGTTGATCCGCCTCAGACAGATAGCCTACTAAGGAGGTCCACAAGAGAGAGAACAGTGCCATGATATCTAAGGGACTATGAGCTATACTTAAGTGACTTTCTGATGCTAGCCGAGCTTGAAGGAGAACGTCTTTTGTTGATGGTGAATGACGAACCTTGGGATTTCAAAGAAGCTGTAGGGATGAAAGAATGGAGAGATGCATGTGGAGAAGAAATTGCATCAATCAAAAGGAATAAAACTGTGAGCTTAGTTGATCTTCCTATAGGAGCTAAAGCAATTGGCTTGAAGTGGGTCTTTAAGTTCATACATAATTCAGATGGAAGCATAAACAAGTATAAGGCGAGACTTGTTGCCAAAGGTTATGTTCAGAGGTACAAAATAGGTTTTGATGAGGTGTTCGCTCCAGTATCAAGAATTGAAACCGTTCGATTCATCATCGCCTTAGCAGCTTCAAGTGGATGGGAAGTTCATCATATTGATGTTAAAACCGCTTTCTTACATGGGGAATTAAAGGAAGAGGTTTATGTTTCACAGCCCAAAGGATATAAGGTCGAAGGGAGTGAGAACAAAGTCTATAGACTCCAAAAGGCACTTTATGGACTAAGGCAGGCTCCGAGGACATGGAACAATAAGTTAAATGAGATTTTAAAGGGGCTAAAGTTCGAGAATTGTTCAAAGGAACCATCGCTGTATCGGAAACATGAGAAGGAGAGTCTTCTTATTGTGGCTGTGTACGTGGATGACTTACTTGTCATAGGGTCAAGTTTAGACTTGATAGTTGAGTTTAAACGAGGAATGTCTGGCAAGTTCGAGATGAGTGATCTAGGAAGACTAACTTATTACCTCGGCATTAAAGTGTTTCAACACAATGGCGGTATCATGTTGAACCAAGAGAGATATGCAAATAAGATTCTGAAAGAAACTGGAATGGAAGAGTGTAATGCAGTACACATACCAATGGACTCGAGATTAAAGCTTTCTAAAGCAAGTGAAGAAAGGAACATTGAGGAGAAAGAGTATCGGAGAATGATTTGGTGTCTTAGGTATCTGCTTCACACACGACCGGATTTATCTTTTTGTGTTGGGGTATTGAGCAGATTTATGAGTGAACCAAAGGAGTCTCATGGAGCGGCTCTGAAGCAGATATTAAGATACTTGAAAGGAACAACTTCACACGAACTAGTCTTCAAACGAGAAAACAAGTCATCATTATTGGGTTAGAGTGATAGTAGCCATAACATGGATTTGGATGATGGTAAGAATCCATCGGGCCACATTTTTATTTGAATGACTTTCCCATTACTTGGTGTTCGCAGAAGCAAGAGATTGTTGCATTATCATCTGGTGAAGCATAGTTCATGGCAGCCACCGAAGCAGCGAAACAAGCGATCTGGCTTCAAGATCTCCTCGCTGAAGTGGTTGGAAGATCTTGTGAGAAGGTGACAATTCGAGTCGACAACAAGTCTGCAATCGCATTTACTAAGAATCCGGTGTTCCATGGTCGCAACAAGCATATACACAGAAGGTACCATTTCATAAGAGAATGTGTTGAAATTGAGCAGGTGGAAGTAGAGCATGTTCCCGGGATCGAGCAGAATGCTGACATCTTGACAAAGGCTCAGTTTAAAGAGATGAGAGACCTCATTGGGATCCAAGAAGTATCAAAAGAAGTCTTCAAACTTAAAGGGGAGAATGTTGGAGTAAACTTGAAGAAAGCATAAAGAACATAGAGATCCTAATCTATCCGAGATATGAAAGTTAATAGATTAGGATAAGAAGCTAAAGTTTAAGAGTTATCTAAACTAGAATGTAATTTCTATTAGGATTAGGAATTGTCTAAATCATTCTTATATAAGGAGATGCTAAGTTGTAGCATAACTTATGAGCTTGAGAGATTGAGAAACTTAAGTTTTGAGATAGTTTTTAAGCTAACAAAGTGTGTTTGGTTCATATACAAAGTGTTTAATTCGATAGAGAGACCATTGAGTCTCTCACCAATATAATACTATTATTTTTAGTATTGTTTAATTTAAGAACTATATCATAATTGTTTTTGTCTACATTCGTAATGAGTTTCTTATCAAAATAATATTAATATTTTCGGTGTAATATAATATATTTTTTGTTTTTAAATTATTTGAAATTAAAATTTTTCTAATTAGTATCTTTTACAAATATCAAATTACATATTAAATATATTAATTTTTATTCATTATTATATGCATTTCAATCATTTATAATAATAATAACAATAATAAAACTGTAAATACTAATAATGCAATGTTATAAATGGTTTTCTTTTGGTCAACTGTTATAAATTGTTTAAGAAGAGAGTTATATTTTAATATTATTTTATTAATTTTAATTTTTGTTAGTTAAATATAATATTAATATATAATTTAAACACTTGCATAATAGAATTTGTTAAATAGATAATTTTATTTTATAATTTATAAAAAATAACATATAAATGCTTTAATTAACTTTCTAAACTATAGAGAATTTATGTTATTAGAATAAAAGTTTGACCACTCATGAAGAGACATGTGTCCCATATGAGAGGTTCTCATAGTCTCTCATATGAGAACCGATTCTCAACAAATCCATTAAAAAAATTATTTTCTTATTATTTTAATTGTGAGAGACTTGGTGAGAAACTACCAATGCGGATGGTCTAAGGGAATCTCTCAACAAATATAAAATAATAAATAATCATATTAAATTTAATAGAGATAATTTTTAATAATAAAATAATAGATGAGGTTCTCAAAAGTTGAGAAACTTTCTCCAAAAGTCTCTCATCTGCATCAATGGTCTCCAAGGGAGGTTCTAAAAAAAAACATAAAATCATAAAATAATGGATAAGGTTCTCAAAAGTTGAGAGACTCTCTCCCTAAGATTTAGCAATGTTGTTAGCCTTGCCAACTGGAAAGGGAGGCACAAAATTCCTTTAAGTATAGGGGACTCTAGGGTTGAGAAGATCATCCCTTGAGACGTGAAAGTTGGAGAGAAAAGAGTTGTAGCCGTTTTGGCATATTTGGGAAAAGGGTGAATGTTCATCACAAAGTGAGATTTCTGAGTGTAGATTAGTGTGGCTAATCTTAGGGATCCTATAGCGAGTTAAGAATAGATTGTGATCGAGATAAGGGGTTCTTAGGGTCGATAATTCCAATATTGGATACTAACTGTAATTGTATTCAAGAAGTATTATTAATAAATATTTGAGGTGTGGTCACATTGTCTAACCTTTGTGTATTTCGTGTGTCTTGGCGTTCTCTGCACTTACAGTTGGTATCAGAGCCTAACCTAGATAGAATAAGAAATTCTATTTCAGGGAACGATCCTGCAGAGAACACAAAGACACAACCGATGGTTTTCGTCGCAGCAAGAGGGTTGATGTTGGGTTCGAAAAACTATGGTCACTGGAAAGTGAAGATGATACATGAGCTGAAGGAAATTCATGAATATGTATGGACAGTGGTCGAATCTGGATGGGAGTCACCAAGACAAGCTGTTGTAAGCGCTGATGCTGGTCCTGATGAAGACGCTGCTCCAAAACCAAAATCAGAATGGTCAAAAGTTGAGAAACAGATGTCTAAATACAATTCTCTTGCACTTTCAACAATATATCAGACTGTTTCAGAATATCATTTTCCAATGATTCCTGGGTGTGCTTCAGCGAAAGAAGCGTGAGATATTATGCAGAATATATTTGAAGGAACATCAAGTGTCAAACGCACAAGGTTAAATACTCTCGCTTCTAAATTTGAACTTCTCAAGATGGATGATAGTGAAAATATTGCTGGCTTTAGTGGTAAAATATGTTTCATGGCATATGAAGCACGTGTTCTCGGGAAAACATACAAGAATAAGAAGTTGGTCAAGAAGATGTTGAGAGGTTTAACTCAGAGATTTCACATCATAAAAACTGTGATGGAAGTCGCTCTTGATACAAATACTATGTCCTTTGATGAGGTAGTTGGAATACTGCAAGTTTATGAGTTGGGTTTACCTTCTGATGGATCAAACAAGTCACCTGGGATCGATGTTTGCTCATATAGTGGTAGTGAAGACAACATAACGTCTTATAAGATAGAAGACCTCATGGATCTTGTGGAGAAGAAAGTTGACCAAGTTTTGAAGACGAACGGAAGAGAGTTAACATTCAATGTCATGAATGTGATGGTTTTGGTCATTTTAAATCAGATTGTCCTACAACAAAGAAAAGAAATTCAAGACTGATTTTTTCAGGGATTTAGACCTCACAACAAAGTAGATGCACGTGAGGAAGATGTTTCTAATCTTGTGGCATTATTTGGATCAGCCAGAGAAGCTAATACTGGTTTTGACAAGTCGCTTGCTGCAGATGCGGATACAGACACTAGCTCAGTCAGCAGTTCAGGGAGTGAGAAGTGTGATCCTCAATTTGTGATGCGAGATTTATATGAGGATCTTTTGGAAACCTGCAAAAAGAACGTGACTCTAGTACAAGAGAAGAAGTGGCTGCACATCAAAATTCAAGAACTTGAAAAAGAGCTTGATTGTGAGAAGAAACGTTCAAAGGATTTGGAGGATCCGTTGAATAACTGTGTGGGCAGAAAGGAGAACACTGGCATGTGTTATAAAAGAAACAACTCAGGAAAAAAGATAAGATGTGTTCCTGAAACATCTCAAAAATCTGTTGCAAAGGAGGCTACACGTATTGTATCAGACGCAAGTCTTGTAACAAAATCGAGAGCATAAGCTGTAACAAGCACTTCTACAGAGGTCAGAACACAAGCTGAAGCTAGAAGTAGTGCCAAGGTCAAGGTTAACTCACGTCCATATGTAGAGTGTAGAAGAAAGGGTGCTGATACGAGCGTTGATACAGCTAAAGCTCAGACAATCAGATCACATACCAGATCAACATGTCATCGAGCTCCTGAATGTTATTATTATGGTAAACTTGGTCATATCAGGGCACATTGTTACAGGTTTTTACAACTTGCAGACCAAATATGGAGGATAAATAAATATGTTGCAAACTTTGTGAGGTCCAAAAAGGTGTGGAGGAAGAGGCCTAAACAATATGCTAGTACTCCTTCGACAAACGATTCAAGAGGTGTGTTAAGCTGTTATGGTGGAAGCCCAATGCCTGTGAGATGTAATCAAGGAGTGTATCAACAGAAGAACCTTAAAGGGATATGTATATGAGATGTTATGATTCAAGCAGGTGGAGGAATCGTTTGATAAGGAGATGCTGAGCCTGCTGAGTCGTCCACAGACAAGTAAGTTGTATAAAAAAAAGGACGAAGAAAAAAAACTTGTCTGTGTTGACGACTGATGGATGTCCTGTGCGAGAGGCTGTAACAGGGCATATAATAGAGTGTACAACAACACCGAAATATGAGTGATTGGTGATGTACTTTGAGGAGATAATCTTTTGTGGTGTTTTTAACTCAGTTATGCCCTCAAGCAGGGGGAGATGGCGTGGTTATTTGGTTTTTGCAGAATTGATGCTGATTATGTTGAGCGTGTTGAAGTAGATGAAGCTCAAATCATGGGGGAGTTTGTTGGATGCTGCTTTGCCTTGTTTTCTGTGTGTGTCTCTGCGAGAGTTTTCATATGATTAAAGAACTTGGTGCTTGAGTATCAAACTAAGTTAAAAAGGAGGAGATTGCAGATGCAGATTCCGCGAGCCATCAGATAGATGATCAGAAGGTGCATCAGACGCGGTATCAGACCTGACAACAGCAGGCACCAATTTTGTGGAAAGTGTAAATATTCTTGCAGATATTATTGGCCAAGTCTTGGATGCATTACTTGGAGATAAAGCACAAGAAAAAATGATATTTGAAGATAAGTATGGGAAAAAGAAGTATTAGTTTGATTAGGATAAAACAAAAGGAATATTTCCCTAGGATTTATGAATGTTGTTAGCCTTGCCAACTGGAAAGGGAGGCACGAAATTCCTTTAAGTATGGGGACTCTAGGGTTGAGAAGATCATCCCTTGAGACGTGAAAGTTAGAGAGAGAGAGTTGTAGTCGTTTTGGCATATTTGGGAAAAGGGTGGGACTTCTTCACAAAGTGAGAGTTCTGGATGTAGATTAGTGTGGCTAATCTTAGAGATCTCATAGTGAGTTAAAAATAGATTGGGGTCGAGTTAAGGGCTTCTTAGGGTCAAGTAATTTCAATATTGGATACTAACTGTAATTGTATTCAAGAAGTATTCTTAATAAATATTTGAGGTGTAGACACATTGTCTAACTTTAGTGTATTTCGTGTGTCTTGGCGTTCTCTGCACTTACACTCTTCATCCCGCGAAGGAATTCACAGAAATTTAAATGTCTCAGAGAATGTTATTTAGACAATCAATGTTTCTTTTAGTAATCCGCTAAGATAGTGGAAGAGTATATATAAATGGAACCCTAAAGAAGGAAGACATTACTGAAGGAAATTGGTGGGTATTAACTCTTTAATACTGTCAAATTCCTATTGCCACAAGATCATGCTTATTGAATCTATGTCCTCAGATCATAGATTTACCTGGTGATTGGCAGCGGAATGGATAGGTAAAACGAGATCTGGAGCGCCTCAGATGCTGCGCCTCTATAGCTAGTCCACACGCACACAAGACTGGATCAGGGATGCTAGTGCCTCTGGGAGCTTCTGAGTTCTACTTGATGGCTAGGGCAAGTCACTTGGGTTACTTCTTAGTGATTTCGTGGCTCTGACTTACATATATAGGAGTCAAGCACGAAAACCCATAAACCCTTGGATTAACCGGTTTAAATTCAGTCATTAATTTAAACCCGGTATCATTAATCCCGAGTGGTGTCGATCGACACCAATAGGTGTGTCAATCGACACCCTCATATAAACTCAATATCAACGTGTGACGCTCACACATTGATGAGATCATTACTTTAATGATCATTCCCAGTATTCGTTATCCAGTTTGCTTAGGTGTGTGACCCTATAGGATCATATGATGCTGGCAATGAGTTCACAACTCATAAGTTATAAGCGGCTTCTAGCAAAGCATTATAATTACCCAGCATCACATGATAGTCTTATCTCGACTTCACAACTATATCAGAGTGTATACAAGTATGATCTCCAGGACATTCCCTTCAATCTCCCACTTGTACTGGAATCAACTTATTCCAATAATCCCTTTGTCTCTATATCTCGATTCAGCATAAGGCAAGAGCTCGTGTCATCCTTATAAAGCCAAATCATGTTTATCGAACTCTGATTTGTACTGATAAAAACAAACGACTGACTTTCAGCTCGTTCGAGTGTGGCCACACTTTCCCTCAGTACCAAATCTTCAATAGGCCCAGAGATATTTATCTCCCGTTATATGGGAGGGACAAATTCCATCTTGTTCCATCCCCTGTTCCCTACGCACTTCATGATATGCCCAATCAATGTCTTAATAGTCACCAGTTACGGCTGACGTTTGACAAAGTCAAAGCAGACCAATTCATATGCAGGAAATCATGATGAACTCAGGTCTAAGGACTATACTCTATAGTCGTAATGAGAGACTCATATGACACTCATATAACAATCTTGTTGAGTTCTCATTAGCGGGTCATGTCCGATACTGTGTTCTCAACACATACCTATGTGATTGACTTTGATACCCCTATCAATGACACCATGAAACTTGGTCATCAGTCACATCACATACTAATCTTACGCGGTCATTAATGTCCCAATTTAATGACCTTCGACTAGGGACCTTAGTAATTTATGACATTTATAACTTATAGAGTTTCATGATCAAATCACGTATTTGATGACCTATAAGAATGTCTCAAATTATTTTGGGACTATTATTTGATTATCTAATTATGCAATTAAATAATACTGAAATAATCTCATTAAATAAAACATAACCCAAGTATGTTTACATGAACACCAAAAACAAAATAAATAACTCCCACTCAAACTAAGATTACTGCTCAAGAAATCTAATTCCCATTGCAGCAACATGACTCTCATGCTTAGGCCGTGGAAGTGGCTTGGTCAGAGGATCAGCAACATTATCGTCCGTCGGAACTCTGCTGACCCTCACATCACCTCTCTCGATGATCTCTCGTATCAAATGATATCTTCTCTCGATGTGTTTGGACTTCTGGTGTGATCTGGGTTCCTTTGCTTGAGCTATGGCCCCATTGTTGTCACACAGCAATGCCACAGGCTCAGATATGCTAGGAATCACACCAAGTTCAATGATGAACTTTCTGATCCAAACAGCCTCCTTTGCCGCTTCTGAAGCAGCAATGTACTCAGCCTCGGTCGTGGAATCCGCCACGGTGCTCTGCTTGGAACTCTTCCAACTAACTGCACCGCCATTCAGACAGAAGACATAACCAGATTGAGATCGGGAGTCGTCTCTGTCCGTCTGGAAACTAGCGTCAGTGTATCCACTCAGCACAAGCTCATCACATCCACCGTACACCAAGAACTTATCCTTAGTATTTCTCAAATACTTCAGAATTGTCTTGACGGCAGCCCAGTGATTCTCACCGGGATCAGATTGGTATCGGCTCGTCATGCTCAAAGCACAAGCGACATCCGGACGTGTACATAGCATGGCATACATGATAGATCCTATTGCAGAAGCATAAGGAATCCTACCCATGCGCTCTCGCTCCGCAGGTGTCGAAGGACACTGCTTCTTGCTGAGAGTGATGCCATGTGACATCGGAAGCAAGCCCTTCTTGGAATCATGCATATTGAACCTGTGTAAGACCTTATCGATATAGGTGTCCTGACAGAGTCCAATTAGCCTCTTCGATCTATCTCTATAGATTCTTATTCCAAGAATGTATGCGGCTTCTCCCATATCCTTCATCGAGAAGCAACTTCCAAGCCAAGTCTTTACAGACTGAAGCAATGAAATGTCGTTTCCAATAAGGAGTATGTCATCTACGTATAGTACGAGAAATGCAATTGCGCTCCCTTTAGTCTTCTTGTAAACGCATGGTTCCTCTTCGTTCTTGATGAAGTCAAACATTTTGACCGCTTCATCAAAACGGAGGTTCCAACTCCGAGATGCTTGCTTCAATCCATAAATGGATTTATGAAGCTTGCATACCTTCCCAGCGTTTTTAGGATCTGTGAAACCTGGAGGTTGTGTCATGTACACATCCTCCTCCAGAATCCCGTTAAGGAAAGCTGTTTTCACATCCATCTGCCAAATCTCATAGTCATGATGAGCAGCAGTCGCTAGGAGAATCCGAATAGATTTAAGCATGGCGACTGGGGAATAGGTTTCGTCATAGTCAATACCATGAACTTGTTTGAAACCTTTTGCCACCAATCTAGCTTTATAAATCTGAACGTTTCCATTCACATCGATCTTCTTCTTGAAGACCCATTTACACTCGATGGCTTTTACACCATCAGGTAAATCAACCAAAGTCCATACTTGGTTCTGTGACATGGAACCCATTTCGGATCCAGCGGCCTCAAGCCACTTTTCGGAGTCAGGGCCCATCATGGCTTCTTCGAAGTTCGCAGGTTCATCGCTGTCAATGATCAACAGATCATGGCAGTGAGTTACGAGAAATCCATATCTCTCGACCTCGTTGCGAATCCTTTCGGATCTGCGAACTACAGGCACCACAGGTGTTGGTTCCACAACCTCTTGTGAATCCAACGGCTGTGTTGGTTCCACAACCTCTTGTGAACCCAACGGCTGCTCTTCCTCATTAGGTTGAGTAGCGTCCTGTGATTCTCGAATCTCTTCGAGTTGTACTTTACTCCCACTGTCTTTCTTGGAAAGAAATTCTCTCTCAAGAAAGACACCATTCCGAGCAACAAACACTTTGTTCTCGGATCGGTTGTAGAAGTAGTACGCCTTGGTTTCCTTAGGGTAACCTACGAAGTAGCACTTATCAGATTTGGGTGCAAGCTTATCAGTTATCAATCGCTTGACATAAGCTTCACAACCCCAAATTTTAAGAAAAGACAGACTTGGAACTTTTCCAGTCCATATCTCATATGGAGTCTTTTCAACTGATTTAGATGGAACTCTGTTCAGCATAAACGCAGACGTCTCAAGAGCATATCCCCAGAAGGATAACGGTAGGTCCACATGACTCATCATCGATCGGACCATATCCAATAAAGTCCGATTCCTCCTCTCAGACACACCGTTCCATTGAGGTGTTCCAGGAGGAGTAAGTTGTGAAACGATTCCACAATCCTTAAGATGATCATCGAACTCTTGGCTCAAGTACTCACCTCCACGATCAGATCGAAGAGCTTTGATACTTTTGCCAAGTTGGTTCTGTACTTCATTTTGGAACTCCTTGAACTTTTCAAAGGATTCCGACTTATGTTTCATAAGATAAACATAGCCATATCTACTGAAATCATCAGTAAATGTAATGAAGTACCTAAAGTTTCCTCTAGCACTTATGCTCATTGGGCCACATACATCTGTATGTACAAGGCCCAACAAGTCACTGGCCCTTTCATTTCTCTTATTGAAAGGGGTTTTAGTCATTTTGCCCATTAAGCAGGATTCACATTTTTCAAATGATTCATAATCAAATGAGTCTAAAAGCCCATCTCGATGGAGCTTTTGAATCCTCTTCTCATTAATGTGGCCCAAACGACAATGCCAGAGAAAGGTCGGGTTTGAGTCATTAGTTTTAAACCGTTTGTTAATTATGTTATAGACCGGCGTTGATTGGTTGAGAATATAAAGCCCATTCTCTAATGGGGCGCTACCATAGAACATATTATTTCGAATGAAAGAGCAACATTTGTTCTTAATCGAAAATTCAAAACCATTCATGTCTAAAACAGAAATAGAAATGATATTCCTGCTTATCGCAGGTACATAGTAGCAATTCTCCAACTCTAAAATCATGCCAGAAGGCAAAGACAAATGATAAGTTCCTACGGCTAATGCAGCAACTCTTGCTCCATTTCCAACTCGCAGGTCCACTTGTCCTTTCTTCAGCGTTCTACTGCTGCGCAGGTCCTGCATATTAGTACAAATATGAGCACCACAGCCGGTATCCAATACCCAAGAATTAGAACCTGAATATGAAGCAACATTTACTTCTATAACATAAATACCTTTAGATGTCGTCTCATACGACTTCTTCAGGTTCTTCAGACCTTCCAGGAATTCTTTGCAATTCCTCCTCCAATGCCCCGGTTTCTTGCAGTAAAGACAAATGTCAGCATCAGTGGGGCCACGTTTGGGCTTGGAACTCGGCTCAGGCTTGTCCTGATTCTCAACCTGGACAGCCTTGGCCTTTCCTTTGCCTTTAGCGGGTTTCTTAAACCCTTTACCCTTCTGTACCATAAGTACTTCAGGTTTGGCCTTCTTGATGTTGGGCTCTGCCGTCTTGAGCATGCCGTGCAGCTCATTCAGGGACTTCGTCAGGTTGTTCATATTGTAGTTTAGAACAAACTGATCGAAGCTAGACGGCAGGGATTGCAGGATGATGTCCGTAGCCAACTCTTGGCTAAGGGGAGAGTCCAGTCGAGCCAGGTTATCAATATAACCCATCATCTTTATGACATGAGGACTCACTGGACTGTCCTTAGACAGCTTGCACTCGATGAGAGACCTGACCGTCTGGTACCTCTCAGTGCGAGCCTGCTCCTGAAACATAGATTTCAGGGTTGTGATCATCTCGATCGGTGACCCCGCGTTCTCGAACTGCTTCTGCAGCTCCGAGTTCATCGTGGCCAGCATCAGACAAATCACATTTGTCACATCATCCGAATGCTTTTCCCACTTGTCCTTTTCATTACTGGGAGCATTGGATCTCGGCTTATCAGGAAGAGGCCTTTCAAGGACATAGTCCTTCTTTTCCTGTCTGAGAACTATTCTCAGATTCCGATACCATTCCAAGAAGTTGGATCCTTTCAATTTTTCCTTCTCAAGGACGGATCTCAACGAGAATGAGCTAGTGTTGTTGGTTGACATAGCTGAATCAAGAAAAGAAGAGAGTTTAATTGGTTTTGATGTTTCAAAGGATGAGTAATCTTAACTATTAAGAAGACTCACATTATATTCTAAGTCAATTTTCCTCATTAAGAATATAATGATCCAAGATCCATATCTCACTGAAATCTGAGTGAGCTTTGGCTCATCGCCCAGATTTCAGTTATTTAGGTAAGCAATCCATTTGCTAATCATATCCAATATGACTCTTGTCTCGGATTGATATCATATATCAAAACCGATCATGTGTCTCCAGGCCCAAAACCATTTTGATAGCCCAGTCAAACAAACCAATCCTTTCAGTCATGTAGTACCACGATTACCACCTGCCGTACTCGTGTAGTTGTGAATGCCTTGCTTTGGCAAGCCCATCATACAACAAAACAAGACTTGGCAGTTGACAGGAATTGGGAAGACTTAAATGTTTGATATTACGTTTGAGGAATGAAACATGTATCTCATTACATATCATATATGTATTTGAGAAAGATTAGAATTAATATTCTTAAAAAAAAAATTTTTTAATCTAGTTAAATTGATTAAGTTTGGAACACCGAATCTGTTCTAGTGTCGATCGACACCAATAGCTTGTGTCGATCGACACCTCATGATTCGAAATTGCGTGAAACCCCTTTTCAATCGATCTAATCGCGGTTAAATATCTAACCCGATTAAACCAATCAATTCCGGTTCAATCCAATTGAACCGGTCTCGGTTTAACGCATGTGTCGATCGACACAACTCTTGTGTCGGTCGACACCAGCTAACCAGTTTAACCGTGATGAAATCGATTAATCCCGATCAGACCGATCGCATTAATCTGGTTCAATCCAATTGAACCGACAGCGATCGACGCGTGTCGATCGACACAACCCTTGTATCGATCGACACAGCGATTTCCGGAACGTCGATCAAAAGATCGACACTTAGTGTTTTACGCTGCGTTTCAGGCCCGTGTCGATCGACACACGCTTGGTGTCGATCGACACAGCCGCGCAGAAAACCTAATTTTTCTCCTTTTATCAAAACGATTTTGACATGAAAAGATCTAACATGCAACTTCTAATGATTTCAAAACTCAAATTCGAATTCATTACACATGAACAACATGTTACAGATTCAATTAAACATATGGCTCTGATACCACTGAAGGAATTTGGTGGGTTTTAACTCTTTAAGACTGTCAAATTCCTATTGCCACAAGATCATGTTTATTGAATCTATGTCCTCAGATCAGGGATTTACCTGGTGATTAGCAGCGGAATGAGTAGGTAAAACGAGATCTGGAGCGCCTCAGATGCTGCGCCTCTATAGCTAGTCCACACGCACACAAGACTGGATCAGGGATGCTAGTGCCTCTGGGAGCTTCTGAGTTTCTTACTTGACGGCTAGGGCAAGTTCCTTGTTTGATTTCGTGGCTCTGACTTGTATATATAGGAGTCAAGCACGAAATCCCATAAACCCTCGGATTAACCGGTTTAAATTCAGTCATTAATTTAAACCCGGTATCATTAATCCCGAGTGGTGTCGATCGACACCAATAGGTGTGTCGATCGACACCCTCATATAAACTCAATATCAACGTGTGACGATCACACATTGATGAGATCATTACTTTAATGATCATTCCCAGTATTCGTTATCCAGTTTGCTTAGGTGTGTGACCCTATAGGATCATATGATGCTGGCAATGAGTTCACAACTCATAAGTTATAAGCGGCTTCTAGCAAAGCATTATAATTACCCAGCATCACATGATAGTCTTATCTCGACTTCACAACTATATCAGAGTGTATACAAGTATGATCTGCAGGACATTCCCTTCAATTACAACATGAGGAAGTGGGATTGTAGTTGAGAGACATCTAACTGATACACTAAGCAGGAAAGATTTTCTTAGCTGCTTATTGGGGTAAAGAAGATTGCCATGAGTGTTTTGTGTCCCTCGCCCTAAGAGAATGCAGTAACATTCATTAGGCCATCTGTTAAGCGCAAGACCCGTGTTAGAGGCGAGCAATGCATTTGTATCATACCATTCAACAAAAATTCTCAGAACAATTAGTCTCTACTCCTAAAAAAAGTGAATTCAGTTAGAGATAGCTTATTTTGTTTACTGGCTGAAGAGTAGGCCACCTTTGATGTTAATCCAGATTCTTAAATCTTAAGTCTTAACATACAGTCAAGTTTTGATGTTTATAAGATACCGAAAATTCAATGTAACACCATATTCATATATGCAACAATTATTTCACTACAAAAAAAAAAGATTATGGCATGATCATATTAACTATGAACTACAGCCATTCTAATGTTTTCAAATCTACTACGAAATTTTCAATCTTCTATTAATTTTGTTTTTTAATCAAAAGAAAAGCTAAACAAATAACACAATTTTTACCAAGAACCTTATAATATATACAAGATTTGTATTAGCACAACATCCTTATCTTTGATTTAGGAATAGATACATGGTGATGCCTTCGGAGATAGAGACACAGTTGTTCCCCAGCATCATTTTGTATTACAAAAAGTCATGAATGAATCAGATGTGAAAGAATAAGCGAACCGTTAGTGAAATAAAACGAATACCTGGCATATATATATCAAATCGGAGAGAAGTTCGTCCTAATTGATGTTGCCTGTTAGCTTCTCGCATCCCAGATTACTGCCGAGCCTTTTCCCGAGAAGCTATCTGAAGTAGAAACCACAAACCCAAGACTATCAACCCCACACTGAGAGACAAATCAAACAAGTGTTGTATGGAAAGCTAGAAAGTGTAGATGTTACGAAGAATGAACAGGTCAAAACATTAAGCATCTAGATCTAATAAGGTGGATTATTTCCAATAGAAAGCTCCTTGTTTTCTAAACATTCGACAGACATTGAACATAAGCCATAACCCTCATCATCCAAACCGAAGTAACATGCTCAGTACGTTATATAGCTATTTGCAATTCACCTTACAGCAATTCCAACACAATGCTGAGAACTCCGATCCTTGAGAACTAACCATGCATGACATATACATTATTTTTTGATCAACTATAATGATGAATTGTCTCCCTATAATCTTGATAACAAAGTACTAAGTATCATAAGCGGCTCATAGATTCTCGAAAACTTGTTCAAGAATCATACGTTATCTAGTCCAATTTAATACACCTTTAGATCAACATAACTTATCTAGTCAGCTATGAACAATACAATGTTCTTACTCAGTCCCTTGTAAACTCACATTCACATTCGTATAAAAAGCATAACTTTAACTACCCATTTAATTGTTTAAAACCTAAAGAGCGTTTAATTGGGCTCACCTTAGCTGTGGTAGCGGCTTCTTTGGCGGTTGGACGGTGGATGAGGTCAAGCAACTCCTCACCTGCCTGTGACCATTGCTTCTCCTTAAAAGACTTCTTGCTCAGAAGAGCCTCAACGTTTTTCAAATCATCCTCCTCACTTCTAAGCTTCTGATTCACTGGCACCGGTAACATCACAGGCATCGGACTCCTCCAATTCCACGAAACCGTTCTCTTCCGCTATTGATTTAAGAGCAGTCTCTTTGGCGAGAATCCGCCCCACACTCTCCAGTCTCTACCTAAGTCACGTAGCGCCGTTTTCTCCGCCGGTCTAGCGTACTGATCATTTTCAAGCTTCCACAATATAATGAGCAGAATCAATGGCTATCCAGCTGAAAAAGAGATCTTAAATAACCCATGTCTAATTTGGATTTTTTTTTCTATTTATTTTAATTCGAGAAATGGGTTGTTTACATGACTGTCTCTCTAAAATTTAAATAATTACAGACACAACCATCAAATTATTTATCAATATCCAATTCGCCCACCCATTTGATCCAGTGAACCGACCCAATCAAATTAAAACCTTCAATTGAAAAGATCTGATAGATCAAACAGATTCAAACATCCATTTTTCGCTTCAAATCTAGAACTTTGACGGCTAAAGAACAATTACGAAACACTAAGAAACAATCGAGTGAAGATTCATGTTTATATTTTCGGTCTTGAGTATTCGGCAAATTGAAAAGATAAATCGGGTTTATATTTTCGTTCTAGTCTCGGATTCGCTATAAAAACCTAAACCCAAAAGATCCGAAAATCCCAAATTTCGCTAATTTTTGAAAATCTGAAACAAAAAAATAACACTTGGTAATACTTGGTACAACTAAATTTGAATTGCAAGATTTTGAGGAGACAACACAGAAATTGCAGCCTTCGGAATATTTAGGTACTATTATGAACTTGAATTTGTTATGAAGCTTATTTTTGATTAAAACATGTTTAAGTTTCACTCATTACATAAAAATTGGTTACTTTTCATATATTATTTAGTCAGAATCATATATTGTCTTTGTTTTAGTTGTACCAAGTATTTCCAAGTATTACTAAGACGCAAAAACTCAGAAAATCAGAAATACAAAAACCCAGAAATTCAAAACCAGGAACGAACATCAAACCAGAAATCCATAGACAAACCCAAAATCAAGTATTAAATCTGAAATAAACATGAAATACGAGTTATATTGAATTTTGGAAACTCTCTAGAAATCGTTACAATGGAGGTGCAAGAGAAGAGGAGAAAGGATGAAAAAAATCCTAGAATGAAAATTTAGAGAATTCGTCTCATATACCCCTTTCTTTTAAAGTGAAAGCTGAAAAATCCTCCTAATTTTTTATTTTCTTTTTGATTTATTTTAAAGGCTGAAAAAGATGTTAAAGACCAAAAACCCTTAAAATTCTCTTAAGTTACTTCTTATACCACTGCCCCACCCATCCGACCCAACTTCTTCGGATCCAACCCGAATTTTTTTGAAAACTTTCGAGCCGTTCGAGCTGTTCATTGAGCCGTTCAACTCTAACTCCTCTTTTATTCATCTATTTTCGTAAAACTAGGGACAACTACGTAGAACTATGTTGAGGACACCACATAATCATTGAGGCATAACATCAAACACTTGGTGAGGAATTTTCTGCGATTCTCGTGCGCCTTTTCCACTTTTCTTGTCCAAAATCTCTCATTATTCTCTCTTTTTGAAGAATTATCAATCTTTTATCTTACATTATGCGATGGATATACTCTCAAGTTTAAAGAGTGTACATGGTATGTTTAGCTCACCAAGTATTCGATGCTATGCCTCAATGAAAATTACTCACCTACTGAATTGGTAGAGCTCGTAAACACCATGAAATAAGATATGGGAGAACAAATGAAGGTAATTGAGGACAAGGTTGATGGGTTGGCCGAAAGAGTCGCACTATTGGAAGCTTATGTGAATGAGCAATCAGGAAAGACGACAAAAAGGGTGTTAAACGAACTGTCGAGATGAGTAAGCCAACGACTAGATCGACGAAACAGAAAGTATAAGGAGTAAAGACTATATCTTTTTCTTATACTGGTTGTTTGAATTTGTACTACTGGTATTACTACGTAAAACTATGTTGTTGGTTTTGAATTTGAACTCTTACTACTGGTATTACTATGTATAACTATGTTGCTGGTTTTGCATTTGAATTCATATTACAATATGTAAAACTATGTTGTTGGCAATTTTAAATGTATGCCGACGTTGTTGCTCATTGTATCCTGCCAAAACAATACAAAAACTTCAATCATTAATACTAGTTATCCACAGTTATACATTCTCTTTACTCAGTAATACTAGTTGTACTAAGTTTTACTCAATAAATCATGATTTCTAGTAATATCAGTTTTACTAGTTATCTACATTTATTAGTAATATTAGTTTTAACCAGTTCTACTATCGTAAGAACTCAAATTGGATCGTTTTGAGCATCTTGTTCCTCTTCTCGTCACTATAAGTCGGCTCCATAATCAAGAGCTCGGGAGAAGAGAAAAGAAATCGGGAATGAGAGAGAGGAGATGAGGAATGAAAGAGAGAGGGGAGAGAGAGAGAGGAAACTCGGTAATGAAAGAAAGAAAGAAGAGAAGGAAGAAATTTGGGGATTTTTAGTATTGGGCGCCAAAAAATTTGGGATTTAGAGGATGAGGCGCCAAAAAAGGGGGATTTTGAGCATTTGCGCTAAAATTTTAGTCACATGTGCGTGCCAATTTTACACATAGTTATACAGAATATAGTAGTTGTACGAAAGTTTCAAATAGTTATACTTTGAGTGTTTTCCATTTTAATTAGTATTACCTATCCTTAAAATTTATTTTTGTAGTTTTACACTTGATATAAGTCTATTAGCATATAATTCTGATTGTTTTATGTATTGATATGTTTAAAATCAAGATTTCTGTAACTTTTTCATCCTAAGTTTGTTATTATTTACAAAGTGATCTTAAAAGTATAAGGACTATATTGTGTAAATTCTTTAATAATCCAATATGATATAATTTCATAAATTCCTACTTAATACACGTTATTAAATTTATTTGTGATGTTACAACGCCAATAAGTCTGTTGAGTAATTTTTGTTTCGGTTTTGTACAAAATTAAAAAAAAAATATTCCATTATAACATTTAATTAGTAATACGAGTTTTACCAGATATATGTTTGCTCAGTAATATCAATATGGAAATGACCTTTAATCAGTTAGAGTACACTTATTCACTTTCCACCAGTAGTGGAATATAACTCAATTGCAGTTTAACCTTACGTTCATCTAACACAAGCTTCTTGTATATCTTAGCTTCTATCATCGACAAAGTTATGTTCTCCATTGATGTCTTCAACATTAAGCTATACATGCGACCTTGGCAATTTTAAATGTATGCCGACGTTGTTGCTCATGTATCATGCCAAAACAATACAAAAACGCAATCATTAATACTAGTTATCTACAGTTTTACATTCTCTTTACTCAGTAATACTAGTTGCACCAAGTTTTACTCAATAAATCATGATTTCCAGTAATATCAGTTTTACTAGTTATACTACATTTATCAGTAATATTAGCTTTACCCAGTTCTACTATCGCAAGAACTCAAATTGCATCGTTTCAGATTCTAATCTGCTTACAATTCAATACAATTCAACCACCAAAATCCATTTGTTCAAGCCGATTGAAACCTTCTTTCTTGATGTCTTCCCTTTTTTGGTGTAATCTGGAGGTAAGACCTGCAATTCTTATATTTTATCCGGAATAATCCATTATTAACCCAATATTTTATATGGAACAATCAATCAGTAATATCAGGTCTACCCAGTTATACCTTCGTACTTAGTAATACCAGTTTTACCCAGCTGTTCTATCGCATGCAACTCAAATTGGATGATTTCGGGCTGGTCTGAGTTTTTAATCTACTTACGATTTGCTACGATTCAACAAATACAATCCATTGTTTTCCAATGCATGGTCCTAATCGATGCATACAACATGGTTAGAAATCAAAATGTGCATACCAAATTGATTCTATTTCAAATCCAATTCAATCTCAATTTGCAAAGACAAAACCAAATTGATATCTACAGATTTCATCAACTTCTATACACGATTTCGACACCAGAAACGCTACTCTATTCACCGGAAATGTAATACCCAGCTAACTTCAATGCAGGTGGAGTCCGTGGAAGAGATCTTGAGACGTCTTCAATGGTGTCGTCGTGGATCGCGTCTCGGAGAAGAAGAAGAGAGAGAATTCGATCTTTATTTTCATTGGGCTAAATTGCTGATTTTTCATTGGTTTATTATAGATTTTTTTAATAATTTAATTATTTGGATGGGTTAAATGGTGGGTTGGATAGTACGGATATAATAGGATTTCCATGTTTAATTAAAAAAAGGAAGGGTATAAAGATTAGAGGGAGGGTAGATTGATTTTTTTTTTAAGGTTAGTTGAGCCCTTTATCCTAATGAGCAGTATTGGAACGAATCAATGGATCAACTACCCTACATGCTCAAAAGGAGATCTCAAATGACCCTCCTCTATTTTGCCATTTCTTTTCTATTTAATTTTAATCAAAAGTGGTTGTTTACTCTAATATCCTTGAAAACTTAAATAATTTACAGAGAAAACCAGTCAAAAACCAACCCTAAACCCTAAATCAACCCACTCAATTGGATGGATAATACCCTAACCCGAAGATTGAACGGATTCAGATCAAACGACAATTCGTTAAGTTTCAAAAATCGATTCACATTCTTCTCCCTCACGACCGAACTTCGACGGTTACAAAGGAATAACTACGAAACACTAAGGAGCAAATCGGAAAAGAAAGATTTGCAATCGGAGCAAATAGGATTCGCAATTGGAGAAAATCAGATTCGCAATCGGAGCAATCAGCCGAATAATTGAAAGCAAATATATCATCCGGAGGTATGTAGAATTCGATTTTTATACATTTATTTCCAGAATTCGTATTATCTTCTTCCGAAACCCTCTTCTTCCCCTGAGCCCGTTCGAATCAAATTGTGTTTTGCGTTTGATTGTAGAAATATTGTCGATTTTCGTAATGAGTTCTAATTATGTCGATGCATGCCCTATTTGTAACGATTCCCGACTTCTTGTGGAATGTAGGAATTACAGTGAATTTGGCAAAAAAAAGAAGGGCCCTTACAAAGAATGGGTCATATATCGGAGAGAAGTTTGTTGGCCGAGATGAAGAGCATCCGAGTCGAGGAGAAGAAGAGAGCGGCGAGAGAAGCATAACCCTGACCAATTCCCCACTCGAACTGGTATATAGTTTGATTATATGTTGAACAAGTAGTATAACTTGGTAAAACTATTAGATTTTTGATGTCCTAGTATTACAAAAATAACAGTAAAACTTTGTAACACTTGATACAACTTGAATCGATTTTAGGATTCCGAGGAGGATTCCGAGGATGTACTTTAGACCGAGTGAGAACTAATGGGGTCTAAATAGTTGTCCGACATTGGAGAATTTATTTGGGGACTCGTCGAGATTTGAATTTGTAGGAGCCTAAGCTGCAAGTGCACAGCATGCGATGTAGTACTTAGGGTATCGAACCACAGGGAGGAGGTCAACTGCAAAACAGGAAATCAGGGCAAGCAAAGACGCATGGAGTTGGGGGTTTGTAGGATTGTGTCACGGTTTCAGTAGCTATTAAAATGCAGGAATAGAAAAGCAAGGTTATATAGAGCTGGTTGTCAATCAACTCTATATCAGACGGGAATCAAAGCAAGCAGTGCAGGAAACGTAAGTATGGAAGTGCGTAAATTTCGATTGAAAAGCAGATGGGAAAACATGTTGGGGATCTTCTCGGGAAATCTATGAGGTTCTAACTAGAAATCAAACTCACAAAAGTTCAGACAAAATTGACTAGGCGATTTTTCCTAAACTGGAATCACTGGTTTTAACGATCTAAACTCTAACAAGCAAGATCGATCTATGTTATGCAAACTTCAAAGGTATACTGTCGTATCCTGCATCCTAGGCAAACACGCAGTAATGATCGGGACAATAAACGTTGACGACTTCTCTTTAGGTATGCATAAGAATCCCAGAAGCGTTGCGCTCCACCAAACTAGGTTCGGATCTGAAATTCATCACGTTAATGGTTTTCAAAGATTTTAAAATCTGACTCTAGTTCGCGACGCTAGAATCAATCAATAAGAACAAGTTTGATAAGAAAGAAAACCCTAATCTATGGTCTAAACAATCGGTTCAAGAACAGTTAATGAAATTCTCCATAGATCCCCTTGAAGAACACCCAACGAAAGTGATTACTCAGACATAAACGAAAATCGGAATCATAGATGAAGAGAGTTGCATAAAACGAAATCAGAGTAGTGAAAGAACTAGGGTTCAAGAACATATCTATCTCCCTTAAGAACATAGAACAAAGAACAAAAGTGATAAAATATTTGCGGCCGCGTTTCTCTCCTAGGGGAGGAGGCCGATGCCGAAAATAAGATGTAGAATAAGAGTATTTATAGGTCTTTAGTTCTTCTTAGGCGTCACTTAGGGTTCCACCAAGTTTGGAGGCTATCGGGCTTGATTTGGGCTTGAAAACGGGCTCGGGAATCGTCAAGTGTTGTGGCCGCGCGAGCGACTGGTCGTGGCCCGTCCATTGGTCTTCTGAACTTGCTTGGCGCGGCCAGCCTTCTTTTGAGGATGTGTCTGATGGCCCTTCTTGCTTCCTTCATAACTTGAAATCCAATCATGGGATTGGACTCAAACCACTTCGAGGTGAAAGGTAGTAGATCAGGATATCTTGTTAGCAAAATTCAGCTATATCCTGTGGTGGGAAGGTCTCCGTCTTGTGCTAAACTTCTGTCAATTGGCTCACTATCCGAAAATGTCCATTTTGCTCCGTTTTGTATCATTTTCCTAAGATTCCTGAAAAGAGTCATGGACACACAAATACTCGAAGAGTATTAAATATACATTAATACCTTAGTGAAATGCTTATTAAAGCATATACTTATGATGGTAAAATGTGTAAAATATGCATGTTATCAAGTACAACAAACATGTGAAGATATCAACCAGATGTTACATCTACAAGGCGGTTGAAACTATAAATTCTTTAAACCTCCGAGCGTTAGAGAAGAATTGTTTTTATAATCACCCGCAGTTCAAGCTCTTCTGCATCCTGAAAAAAACCACAAGGTTATGGGCATGTGGATGCTCCTACTTAGAACAGCTAAAATAGAAAAGAAAAGGGAAGCCTTGTTCTTGGTCAACATAGTCCCCATTAGATATTCTCTCAGAGAACACGCTCTGATTTCTGGACTAGATTGTCATAGCTATCAAGAAAACTTAATGCAAAAGGAGAGTATGAAATTTGCGCAAAGGTAATTTGGCCAAAGACCAACGATAACCTATGCAAAAGTAGAGGAAAAGCTGCTGAAACTGAAGAAATATTCTCCAGATAGGCTGAAGATGTGTGTCCTCTACTTCCTATCTAGCATCATTGTAGGGAAAGAGAAGACAGGTTCATGAGCACCATCTGTTGAGAGGTTCTTTATAAGAGATGTGGATGATCGTGATTTCCGTAAGACATTTCCTTGGGGGAGATACGCTTTTGATCAGAATTGAGAGATATCCAGGAAGAAATGGAAGATTACAAAAGTGTCGTTGAAAGAACATGCAAGTTTTCTGTACTTCTTTGAAGGTAAACATGATTATTTGCGTATTCTTAGTTCTTCTCATTTGATGTTTTCCCTAACTCTGTAACTATATGTGTCATGTGGTGATGCTAGCGTTTGAAGCAATTCCAAAGTTGAATATGAAATTCCGAGAGGACCATATAGGCGCCGAGAGCAGTTGTGCTCGGATGTGCAAGAGTAAGTTCAAGTCATACACAATGAAATGATTTCCTCTTTCGGATATATGTGAAGTACCCGGTAATACTAAGGTTAGAAATCTAAACTTTGCATATTCATTATTTAAGCTTGGATTTTTTTGAAAGTGTATTCATTCTTTATATTGACTGGAAATTCAAAGTGTGTTGGTCCCACCGATGATGAAGAAGATCTTTTAGATCGAATTATGGAAGAAGGAGACGAAGATGATGTCGATGATGTTGTTGTTGTTGATGGGTGGATGAAGCCTATTGATAAAGGAAAATCAATATGTTTCGAGGAGATGTACAAGGAAGACGTGACTTCCCGAGAAGAAGAAGAGGAGAATGAGGAGGAGGATCACGAGGATGAGGAGGAAGAGAACACGACCATCCCTGCGGAGAATGCATCCATCCATGGGAGAATGTGGCTACGATTAGTATGATAGTAAGGCTGAAGCTAAGCATGGACAAAGGGTTCAAACAAATCAATGAGAAGATTGATGGATTGGACAAGAGAATTGTAGCAGTGGAAGGGTATGTGAAGGAACAAGTAGATGCTTGGAGGGCATTTGAAGACGGCGTGGATTATCATTCTAATTGTAATCAAGATGCCGACGTTGTGAATACCGAACAAGCAACATAGAAGGTATTAGTTTGTGTTCTTGTATGGTAAAATGAAAAAAGTGTCACTAGGAAACACTAAGTAAAACTGAGTTTGTTTTGCAGGATCTGAAGGATCAAGGATTTATAGCTGGTGGCCAGCTTGAAGTAGCAGCAGTGGTCTCTACGGAATTAGACATGGTGGTTGAGGAACAACAAGAGAAGGAAGGAGAAAAAGAAGGAGAGAAAGAAGGAGAGAAAGATCCAAGAGGAGAAGTAATTGACACGAAGAAGGAAGGAGGGAAGGACCCAGCAGCTGAGGTGTCTACGTAAGTAGACATGGTGGTTGAGGAACATCAAGAGAAGGAAGGAGAAGTAGAAGAAGAAGGAGAGAAGGACCCAGCAGCTGAGGTATAGGAGGAAGGATAGCAAGCATGAGAGAAGATGATTTCAATGGACATATGTAGCCGTGTGAATAGGGTATGAGATAAAAAGGCGAAGGTCACTAAGAGGAATAGATCATTGTCCGCTGAGAATGTGATTTCAATGAAAATTTCAAAACAAAAATGGACTACTTGGAAATACTTAGAATCATTTAATTATGATTGTGATTGCAGGCTTCCGTTGAGAAGGAACCAGAGAATGTACCAGAGAAGGAACCAGAGAAGGAGACGATGAAGACTTACAAGAGGAGACTCACAGAGAAGGAAAGAGAGAAGAAGTTGTGGGAGAGAAGGAAGTTGTGGGAGGTGAATGAAGAAAAATGCATAAGAAGAAAAAATCCCAACTAGTTTCGCCTCCTTACACAGAGAAAAATGGAAAGGGTAAGAGAGTCACGAGGAAAAGTAAGAAAAAATCCGAAGGGAGTCGCGAGGCAGACCGAAACCATTTGTGACATTGGTTTTTGGTTTTCGGTTTGAATTTGTAATAATTTTATTTTTAGGTAAAACTGTGTTGTTTGTATTTGAGTGTTGTTTTGATTTGATTTCAAAAATTATGTTTATCTACTAAAAAGCAGAAAGTACCCAAAACATAGATTAGAATAGAGAGTATAAGTACTGAAACATAGATTATTATAAATTACAAACATAGAGTAGCAAAACATATATTTGGCGGAACGGCCGAAACATAGATTATTACTAATATTGCGGAACGGCAGAAACAAAAAAAAATGCGGAATCACTTATTTGCGGAACTGCAAAATGTTTTTTTGTGTGTGATTGGTTATATTTTGCAGAATGACGAAATATAAATAATTAAAAATAAATTTTTACTATAATCTATTTTAGAGATTATTTGATGTATTATAAAAGAATATTAAACCTATAAATTTTAAAGAACAACTAAAATTATACTTCATAGATGACATTTTAAAAATTGTATTAAATTTTTTATTGTAAACAGTTATTTTCCTAATTTTTTAATACATTCATAATGCATAAAATTTCATTATTATTTTTGAAAATGATACAAATTAAATATTATTAAAAATTTAAATTTTCACTATAATTATTGACTACTTAATTTTAAATATATACATAATACATAATTAAAAATACAAATTATTAGATACATACAACTTCATTCATTAAGTAAATATTTGTAATTTACAAAAAAATCAAAAATAGTATAGTTATTTAAAATATTATAAATATTTTTGTGGACATAGTTAAAAAATATAAAAAATGATTAAATTCTACCATTTCACAAATAATCTACTTCAAATACACTTTTCCACTTAATGAAAATTTCTTTGTATTTTTTGTAAGCAAAAATATAATTCCGCAGATCTTGCGTTTTTTTACAGGTTTTCTTGATTGGCAAAATACTTGCGAAATCACGTTTCAAACGCGATTCAGCCATTCCGCAAAGTTACCAAATAGAGTAGTTGGATTACACATTTTTCTTATTCACCTCCACGTGGCCGCGCAGAGCAAAAAGTTCTATAGATAATTTTTAATGTAAAATAAAGAATTGAAATAAATTTTGTAAGATATAAAAGAGAAACTTGCCAAAATTACTACGCACACTCAAATTTGACATCCATAACATTTGTCATTAAACTAATGACCATATTGACTTCATTTAATTAAAAAAATAAACAAAAGATGATACTTGTTTTCCGTCGACGACGAAGAAGAGAATGGAAATTGAAAATGATGGAAGAGATCGAAGATGGCGGTGGAGATCAGAGATTGAAGATGGCGGTGGAAATCAGAGATAGAAGACGACGGTGGAGATTGAAGAAGATGGCAGAGATCAAAGACGACGTCGGAGATCGAAGAAGACAGAGTATATCGAAGACGACAGTGGAGATCGAAGACGACGGCATAGATCGAAGAGATGACAGAGATCAAACCAATCGATTCTCTATTTTCTCAAAACAGAGACGGCGGAGATCGAAGTCAAGAATCGATTCTCAGTTTTCTAAAACACAGAGACGACATAGACCATAAAATTCACGTGATTGAGGCAATTCATAAAGATTTTTTTTTGTAGTTATGGAGAATTGGAGATTTATGCATCTTTTCGTAATGTTAGTGCAATACTGTCTTTGTGTGAGTTATCTACTGGAAATTATTTTATTTGGAATTTCACATATTATAAATGTCTATCGCAATCGATTTCTTATATTTGGTATCTTAAGTTTTATTTATTGTGAAGCTTATCATTGATGCCAATGCTAAGATTTTGTGAATTCTAAATAATTGGGGTTTCTTGATTTTCTTGTTATACTTCATAATTGACTACGATGATGGACATCTTGGGAATGCATTATAAGCCAAAGCGATGTGTTGAGTATTCTTAAAATGTAAGTTGGTAAAGTGTTAATGTTGTTTTTAATGCTTAGTTGAACTTTTGCATTATTGATACTTGATTCTTTTGATGTTTATGATATATCCATCCTGTTAATGTAATGTTGACGAAATACGTTTATAATGGCTTATTTATTGCCAATATGTTGAGGGCATAAAAATTTTCTTACCTTGCAACTTTACTTTGTACTCATAAACCATCTTTCAACAGTAGGGGGACACGCAACATTTATGGTCTCATAAATATGTCCTAGCCTGAGCAAAGAAACGAGTTTTTCACTTAAGTATCAAATCGCCATGGACATTCGGGTCTGTTGGTCGGGTCTATGCGAGTTCAGATTTTTTAGATCCGACTGTGTATGATCCAATCAGGTTGTGAAGTTTTTTTTTGGTTCGGGTCGGTTCAGATCCTTTCAGATTCGGGTCGGTTCCGAACTTTGTAATTAGAACCGTTTTGGAACCAAAAATAATCCGGATCTGAAAATAATCCGAATTACCCAAAAAACTTAGATAATTATTCGGTTAATTGTCAAATTTGGTAATTAATTTTTATTTTTCAGGTAATTGTTCGGATATCAGGTATTACCCAAATCGAACCGAGAAATAACCCGAAAATTTGAAATAATTTAATTAATTATTCGATTAATTATTCGATTAATCCTACAAATTATATGATATAAATAAAGTAATTAGTATATGTTTGGTAATTGAATTCTAGTTTCGGATACCCGTTGGGTTCTCGGATATTACCCGAACCGAACCGAGAACTGAAACTAATTTGAATAAGAATCGTTCGGGTTATATTGGTTAAACGGTTCGGATCCAAACCCCGTATTTGGGGTCAGTTCGGATCCGGTTCCTCCGTTTCGGGTTTTGTGCCCAGGGCGAGTATCAAACCATATTTTTTTGTTGTTATCCCAATTGAAAAGAAGAACAGAACAAGAGATTTGGTCAAGCATGACACAGAATAAGATATTCAAACGTTTAAGGAAGCTTTCTGTATTAGGAATGCTTTCCTCACCTTTTTGGCATTATGAACTTGATTGTTCTCCTATTTTTGAGATTTGATCGTGTTTATGGGTCTAGTTAAATTATATATAGGATGATATTATGTTTATTTTGTGATCCACTAATCAAAAATATACTAATTTTATTACATATAAAAGTTTTGGAAACAATCATATATATTTACGAAGGCCTTCTTGAAACCGACACAAATATGTTTAAAACTTACAGAAACAAGTCCTAAGTCCGAAATGAACTTGTGGTCTTCAAGTATTTCTTCTACGGTAGTAATAACGTTGAATGTGGAGAACAGGTTGATCACAGCTGATCGTTCTGGTTCATCTTCGATTTTGTACAAGAAAAGAGGAAGTGTAATCATAGAAGGGAATGAATCCTCCATATTTTCTATCTGAAAAATGCATAACAAAATCTTTTAAAAATGATTATTGAAGAGGCTAAATAAGTAAGATGACAAGTTATTCACAAACACACAACATTTTTAAAATTATGACGGTATGATGTTTAATTGTTTACATGGTTTGATTTTCTTAACATCCAAGAAAACCCTCCAAAAATATCACAAATCTTTCCTGAATATTTTAGAAAGCTTCCTAAGTCGCTAAAATTATATTTTATCAGCAAAGAAGACTATTTTAATTTTCGCTACTAGGAGTGATAGTTTGTAGAGTGTATGGTATATTTGGCTCAAAAACTAATTTTCAAGGTAAATATGAGAATTGCCCTATATAAAATGTGAAATGAGAATAAAAGCTAATAATCTAAGTGTTACTGATTCAAATCCGTTGAAATTATAATATATTTTTTTAGTGAAAAATAAATTGATCAAATTTAATTGAAAATAAAATAAGTTAAAACAGAAAATCCATTCAAAATTGATTTTGTTAGATATGTTATATGTAGTTACCAAATTATAATTAAATCTGATATTAAATCAGTTGTAACTCAATTTTTATGCCATAGATCTTGGTATATTTTTATAATTAAAATGTTAAATGTTTTTATATCGAAAATAAAATAAAATCCAAACATATTTTATTAAAATATATGGTTATACGTTTAATAACATCAAAAAGTAATTAAAAATAAATAAATAAAAAATAATATAAACAAAAGCAACCTTATAGTAGAATTGCCATGTTTCATAAGAGTTTTATAAAATTTGATAATTAATTTATATTATAAAAAAATATAATAAAAAAAATGAAAGGTATGTGATGATTATTTTAAAAATATTTTTAATTTTTGTGTATGGATTTATTATGGAATCTTAATTTTTTAAATTATTTATTTGTTTTAATTGTTAAATTTTAGAATTTTCAAAATAATTATTTTTGGTAAGTTTAGATTGTTAAATGTGTTTGGCAATTAGAATTAAAGTAATCCAAATAGGTAATATTTATGTGTTTGGTAATAAGTATATTAAAAAAAAATCAATGCATGTAAATTAAATGACAAAAGTAACCTTCATAAACTTATAAAAGTCTAATGGCATATGTTGTAATATAACACTTAAAGAAAGGTTAAAAGAATAGACAACCAAAAGTGACTTTATTTGTTTTGGTCTATGGAAATCCAAATAAATCACTGAGATGTATATCATTAAAATTCACCAAATCTACATTCGTACTCTATTCAAATTTACTTTTATTAACTCCAACCCTCTTGTTACCGATACTTGAGCCATCATCCGAAATGCCCCACCTTCTCTAAAGCAATTCCACTATAGGATCTGACTAGTTTAAATGCAACGGTTACGGTTGCGGTTGCACAAGTTTGCGGAAGCTAGGCGATTGTTGTTAACAGTGCTATTAAGCAATTTGTACGACTGGTACATCGGTTGGAAACGTTGTGTTTGTGGGATATTTAGTTGTTAGATATATTAGTGAAGGAGAGAAAATTTATCAAAATAATTAAAATTTATAGATCTTATACATAATTATGAAAGATTGTTAATGAATATAAGTTAAAAATGTCAAATTTATTTAATTATTTTTAATTATAATATCCAAATCTGATTTTTATAAAAAATTATTATATATATCTTAATTTTAAATATATTTTATGTTTTTTTAATTTTAATTTTTTTTTTAATTATCCACCCGCAATCGTCCACAATCGCAAACTCTAGCTGGAATGAGCTTTTGATTTTGAGGGACAAAAAGTGGTACAAAGCAGTACAAAACGTTTTGCGTGATTGTTGGCAAAACCCAGCAACCGCTACCACGCGCAAAAGGTTGGTTTGTGAGTGTTAACGGAAGAACTAATCAAGCTCTATAATCTATTTTAGAGTTAGTAAGTCTTAGCTTTTGGTCTTGCATTTTCTTGCATATCCTTGCATTTGGAGTGTTATTTCAGGTGATTTTGATCATATGGAGACTTGCTGAAGCTTGGAGGATGATCTAAGACCAAGCAGAGAAGAATAAGAAGCAAGCAGACGTCAGCTGGCACCATATCGACTTGCTGTACCGAGATGTTGCAGCCGAAATAAGTCCATGCCGCCTAAAGTTACTCAAATACCAGAGCATACAAAGACTTTTCATTCTGATTCACGCTCAGTATTATTCATGAAAGTCATAGACAATTGAGTTATCGTTATTTCAGTGGTTGTTTCAAGTCATTATGATCAGTGGTTAAAGAGATACGGCGATTTTAGCAAACATATATCCGGGATACATTGGTAAGTGACTCATGGATACCATATACATATTTGGGATGTCTTCTTCCTTTCTACCACTCTCTTGTTATCCCAAGTAGCTTACTAATCAAGCTCTATAATCTACTATATCCTATTAATTGTTTAAAGACAATTTTGACACAGCAATTTAATTTTAATGAGAAAGAAAAAAAAGTGCAAACAAAAAATTAAAGAAACGGAAATTCGAGCTCTCCATCACCACCGTATCTTCGCCGCCGCCATCGACCTCTCCATCGCAGCCATTTCTTCGTCGAACTCTTCTTTGCCTTGCTTGAGCTACATTAAGCTTGAAAATCCATGTCCATTCTTCAACCTAGTTGAGCTGCATTTTGTGGAATTGCAAATTGAGGGATGGATTCGATCAAATTTTGGTATGCACATTGGGTGTTTTACCATGGTTTATGGGTCGGTTAGGACTTTAAATTGGTAACAAATAGATTTCAGTGGTTGAAACGTATTGAATTGTAAGTAGACTAGAACTCGAAACCATCCAATTTGAGTTCTTGCGATAGGAGAACTGGATAAAACTAGTATTAGTGATAAATGTAGTATAACTAGTCAAAGTGGTATTACTGGAAATCATGATTTATTGAGTAAAACTTGGTGCAATTGGTATTACTGAGTAAAGAGAAGGTATAACTGTGGATAACTAGTAATACTGATTGAGTTTTTTGTATTGTTTTTGCAGGATACAATGAGTAACAACGTCAGCATACATTTTAAACGCATGTGTTGTTTAATGTTGAAGACATCAGTGAAGGACATAACTTTTTCGATGATAGAAGCTAGGATATAAGAGAAGCTTCTGTTAGATGAAAGTAAGGCTCAATTGCAATTGAGTTACATTCCACTGCTGGTGGAATGTGAGGAAGAGTTTACTATTTCTGATAATGAGGATCTGTGTGTTTATCTGACGTCCATTGATAAAGAGAACTGTAAATTGATTTTGTATGTGGAGGTCACCCCTCGCGAGGTTACTTGACACATACGTTGCACAATGTGGAAATTGTGACAAATGGAGGTTGATAGTTAGCATATTTACACCATTTTAACATCCATTTAGTGTAGCATTTGCATTGTTTCATGCATATAACTTGTCCATATAGTTTAGTTTGCATCCATTTTAGAGTTAGTAAGTCTTAGCTTTTGGTCTTGCATTTTCTTGCATATCCTTGCATTTGGAGTGTTATTTCAGGTGATTTTGATCATATGGAGACTTGCTGAAGCTTGGAGGATGATCTAAGACCAAGCAGAGAAGAATAAGAAGCAAGCAGACGTCAGCTGGCACCATATCGACTTGCTGTACCGAGATGTTGCAGCCGAAATAAGTCCATGCCGCCTAA
>JAHZTW010000003.1:32009235-32030548 GCA_020283515.1 Alliaria petiolata
TCATTTTACTTTTCAATTGAGTTCTCAAGTTGTTAGCTTTACTTAATTGGTTTGATTGTCTTACTTACTTATCTAGGTTACTAGATAAACATCAAAACATCTAGACTTGCTTAGATTAAGGAGTTTTATGCATTCCTATTGTCACAAACTTCCCCATTTGGATTGATCCTCAAGTACCTACAATGACATGAGTGGGTTTGAGTAATTGATACATAAAAATCTACTTATCAGAGGTCCATTGGACAAGGCTTTCGAGTGCAAGAACAACTATGAAGAACCTGCAGGAGATGTGGAATATGATTCCATGAGGCTATGGTTTATGGATCATATGTATGGTTTACCTGAAACCCCTCAAGGATTCAAAAGGATCTTGGTTCTCAAGGAAAGAGGCGATAACGCCGATGTTTATTACGTTACTCCTTAGGGAAAAAGGCTATGGAGTAGCAAGGAAGTCGTTGGTTTTATCAAAGACAACGAAGGATTCAAATACAAACATTGAACACTTTTCTTTTGTTGCTCCCAAACTGATGAAGAAGAAAACCAACTTATAAGATGTTGTTGCTGCTAAAACAAAAGACAAGGAAAGAAATTAAAGGGGAAATGCAGAAGATCAAAGAAGAAGGTTCAGGTCTCTGATCCAAATTATAATGAAACTTCATCTACACCTCATGATGTATCTACCAATGAGGATTCCGTAGAAGTACTTAACAACAATAATGACCACAAGATCCCTGATGTCTAAGATGATGACTCTAGCAATGGGGATTGCATAGACCACAAAATCTCGAATGTCCTTTCTTCAGAGAGTTCTTTGCCTTCAAGTAAAAAGAAGTCGAAGGCAAGAAGTTCTACTTTGGAAAATGATGAGCCTAATGCTAATTAGGTGTTAGAAGACATCATAAGTAAAAACTCAAACCCACAAGACTTTGGATAAAAGGTGATAAAGTTTCACTCAATTTAATATGGCATTAGTATTGAATCTGTTAAGTTTCTTATAACCTTTTGTAAATATTCAATACTAACTCCATAATGTGACGATTACATGATGTTCTGAATCCAAAGATACAACTGCATAATTTTTAATATCTGCATCACCCAAATTATAAGCATTCGAACCTTTTTTATGTGTTGTGCTCTCATGAGAAAAACCATGGAAACGAAGAAAAAAAAAAGTGAAGAGATTGTTGTTACTATTCTTATTAGAAAAATGAGAGAGATGAGACATTTTATCTCCATCTCATGGTCCATTATGTTCATTAATCTCATTGAACATTGAACCATTATGATCAATTGTGAAGTTACAAAATTAATTAATAAAAAAAATTATTTAATTGAAGAGAATACTTGATTTTTTTACCAAGTTTAATTTCTTCTTAACTAGGTGAATTATTCACTTTTGATCAAACTTAAATTTAACTTGTGATCAATTATACAATAAAAATTTGATGCAAAACAGAGGTTATTGGACCAAGGTTCATCAACCCGAACCCACACCTTATATATATATTGATGCCATAATACATTTTCCAAAGAGTTGCACCGACTTTCTATGATTATATGCAGGAACCAGGAATAATATTTAAAACCCTTTCATGAAACAAACATGCAGGGTCGGACAACTTTGTTCCTGTAAGAATCTTTAGGTAAGGCTTTGTATTTTATTAATTAAGGAAAATTGGCATGTGGTAGTTGTGTCGCATTTGAACACAAAAACTTGAACTCAGCATCCTAGAAGAAAGCTGACAGATATTTTTTGCTATCGCAAAAGTTGGATGATCTTAACAAGTTGAAACCTGATATGATGAAACTAATTAAATTGGAAACCAAAAACAACAGGAGGTTTGAGAAAATAACCAGATAAGCGGAAATACATTGTTGTTACGTAAGTGGTGATTAGTGACTATTGTGAAACACATGTCCTGCAAATTAGCACCTAAGCACAAGTAAGCTTATCATATTTCGCTTCAATTCAACCAAAATTGAAGTTAAAAATAGTGTAAAACTTACATCTTCATATTCTTTCTTGCACTCAGCTGCAGAAGCACCACCACCTCCTCGACCATCAGATGGAGGAGAAGCAACGATAACCCATCCCCACCAGAATTAGCTCAGCCAAGTATTTTCCTTTGGCTTCTTTCAAGAGAACCTCAACATGAGCATATCCTTTGTTTCAGCACCACCTGCTAATAACAGATAAACACACCACATTCCATTAATTGTTCATTCCTAATTAAAATTACCCCAAGTTAATTGCTTCTTTTCATTGTTAACCACATGTAGATGAAATAGCTAAATCATTAAATCTCATTGTTCAACAGACCTTTCTATCCCTTACTTGAAGTTTGCTTTTACGCTGTTACAAACACTATATAAGTTGAGAACATTTCCTCATACTAACAAAAAAAACATAATTTATGGATGATTAAACGTAAGTTTTAATCTAGAGACTAGAATCTAATTACACAAATCATAACTATAAAACTTCTTAATTTCAATATCTAAATATTCTTAACAATAACTTTTTCTATATATTTTTTTACTGGTAATTAGTAAAGTAAACAATACTTAGCTTTATTTTACTGGCCAACAATACTTTTCGGTGCTAGAATTTCGTATGAACAAAGTAAATTAATTTAGATTTATGGTTTTACTGATCAACCACACTTTTTAACGCTTAAATTTCGGATAACCAAAGATTTGTTTTTTTTTAATTTAGTAAAAAAAAATATGTAGTAAAAAATATATTGTCCATACAAAAGGATTATAAATTAAAAAAATCTGATGCATTCTTTCATTACTCTAAACTATCTTACATAACAAACAAACAAAATGAACTATCTCACTGTTTTTATGTTTATTATTATTATGTATTCTACATTCAATGAATCAAGAGCTTGCCGTTTAAATTCTTTCATAATATCCAACCAACTCTCGTCTCATAATCTTCTCAACATACAATGCTATCTTGGGAAAGTAGCAGATAATAGCAATTTGCTACCCAAACACGAGATGAGACCTGGTGATAAGCCTTATGTCATCGAATTTGAGGGCAACAAAGGAAGGAAAATTTACAATTATTTATTGCACTACAGGCATGACCCAAAAGGAAATGGTTATCATGCATTCAGTTCTTTTTATGACATTGAAGTATATGCAGATTATAAACATAAAACACGATGAGGTGAAACACGTGATTGGGTTGCCAGAGATGATGGAATTTATTTTATGAGAAATAAAATACTTCCTTTAGTGCACTCTATTATATGGAAGACAACATAAAAATAATATGCTTTTTTCATCTTAAAACTAACCAATGTATGCGACACTTAAATTAATCATAAAACCGAATGTATATGTCTACTTTAAAGCTTGAATAAATGTAAAGAAATGTATATATATTCAAATATCCCTATCTTAAAATAAAAGCCAACAAACAAGAGAGAGAAGTGAAGAAATTATTACCAATAAATTAAATGAAAATCCCTAATAAAGAATTTAAATTGCCTATATGTAGAAAAAAGAAAAGAACAAAAAAAAACAATCGATAACATTGACAAAATTTCTAAATTTTTTCAATCATTGATTTTTAAAACTGTTTTTAAGCATTTTTATTAGAAAAGCTAGATTTTGCTAACATTCAAATATGCCTATTGTATACAAATCATCGAGTTTCAATATGTCACCATGAAACTCTTCTAAAATGCATATCAATAATTTGACTGTTATCCTGGAACCTCAAAAACTATACTTCGCTTATGATTTTTGACTAATAATAATTAAATGTTTAAACAAGAAAATAGATAGTTCAAACCGGACATTCCAGTATTTATTTTGCAAAGAAATAATTAATTTGCAACCGTTATTGTACTCAGTAAATCAATGTTTTGAAAACGGACCGGACCGGCGGTCGGACCGGGTCCAACCATGAACCGGATCAATCTCCGGGTTGGGTTAATGTTAAAAACCGGAGATAGTTGGACCGGATAAAAAACCGGATCGAACCGGCTAAAACTCGGAAATCGGCGACCCATTAAACCAAATTGAACCCGGTTTAATCATTTAAAAATATTTTCCAAGAAATAAAAGAAATTTTTTTAACAATTTATGCCTTTCTTTAGGTTTTAAACTCTCTTTTTGATTTTTTTTCTCTCTCCAACTCACTCGTGCATCTCAGGTTGAACAATGAAGTAAAATGATTTACAAGTTCCTCTTTCACCAGATACAAACACAGAATCTCAGTTATCCTCACAACACTCTGTTCATCAAAAGCATAATAAAGCTACACTATCTTATTTCGTTGTTACTTTTAGTTTTGAATTAATGAAATATATTTAAAAAAATCTTTGATACACATTTGATTAGTTACGGATCTTTGATACAAATATATAGTCATGAACCGGATCAATCTCCGGGTTGGGTTAATGTTAAAAACCGGAGATAGTTGGACCGGATAAAAACCGGATCGAACCGGCTAAAACCCGGAAACCGGCGACCCATTAAACCAAATTGAACCCGGTTTAATCATTTAAAAATATTTTCCAAGAAATAAAAGAAATTTTTTTAACAATTTATGTCTTTCTTTAGGTTTTAAACTCTGTTTTTGATTTTTTTTCTCTCTCCAACTCACTCGTGCATCTCACGTTGAACAATGAAGTAAAATGATTTACAAGTTCCTCTTTCACCAGATACAAACACAGAATCTCAGTTATCCTCACAACACTCTGTTCATCAAAAGCATAATAAAGCTACACTATCTTATTTCGTTGTTACTTTTAGTTTTGAATTAATGAAATATATTTAAAAAAATCTTTGATACACATTTGATTAGTTACTTTTTTATTTATTTTTTAAAACATTATAATTACTAAAGTTTTTTATTTGTTATGACCGATTATATTAGTATTTCAAATATCATAGTCATAGAGAAAAATATAAAACCATATCATCAAACCGGATCGAACCCGGTCGAACCCGGTCGGACCATATCAACCCATGACCCAAAAAAATTCCGGTTCGGTCACCGGTCCGGTTTTCAAAACATTGCAGTAAATAGTTGGTTGCAAAAACAAGATATAGGCACTAGGTAGAGAGAGTGACATCGACTGCACCTACGAGTCGTCTTCCCCCCCCCCAATAGCTCCACAAATTCTATGCATTAAATATCAATATCTTTATTTGTGTGAAATGTATGATTAAGTAGAATATTCATCAGATGATGAATGAGTGTGTGAAGAAAATTAATAAGACATTAATTACTTACAAATTTATGGATGATGGAGTACGGACAAGTAATACAGTTATGGATATTTTGATACCCGAGCCTGAGCCTCCAAATTATGAAAGTGCATGTAGAATAATGCTCCTTTGCAGTAAGACTTATGTCTTGTTCTTAAATTGAAGTAGTATTGTAACAAGAAACAAAAACTTAAAAGGTAAGAAATTTAGTTTCACACCCTAAGAAATATGAAGGCATGAAGAATCAATGATAAGCAACAACAGTTTGAGGCAAATATCCAAAATTAAAGACAAATCCAAAGTTGGATTTAAATGACTAGAATCTACTAGCAATAAACATGAATCCTACTTGACTTAAAACATAGTGTAGAAACCATTAATTACTACCACGCACAAAAGTATATATATAATCCAAGATCCTCCCTATGTTGCCATGTATATGAATTTGTTGGTATCGCTTTAATGAACTGAAATAACATCTCAATTAAGAAACATTAAAATCCTTAATTATACTGCTCAGTCCTTAGTTAAGAAGAACATCACATTCACATAACTCACAACACATCAAATATGCGATATGAGCCATATCGATTTTGTATAAGTGGTATAATACAGAAAATCTCAACCATTTAGCCTCAGTTAAAGGGTTCCTTTCAACAAATTAAAGAACTCTAACTGATCCAGTTCAAAGATTAGCAAATGGATTAATTGAATGCATCAAGAGTGTATGGATGTAATCATCACTAAATGCATACGAGTTCCTCATGATTCAGCATTCTTACAATTCAACGGTTTAAATCTTACTAGCAATTTGTTTGTTCTCCTATATGAGAAACTGCGCCACCAAAGTCGAGAAAATACAAAATCAAAATATTTTATGATTCAACATGCCTCAAATTAATAGAATCAAACCGTAAAGTTACATTAGATCTCATGTCCTCAAGATGAAAGAAATCTGTTGTTTAGCATACATCGATATCATGAGTCATGAATCTCCCAGACACTCACAAAAACAAGATCTAAAATGTTGCAGATCTTACGATACAATATGTAGTCATGAATCTAACTGTACTATTTGGCGTCCTAGTTGAATAGACATCATATCGCATAAATCATATTCTTTGTTTTTTTGTTGTTGTGTAACTAACTGAATCTCAAATAAAGGCTCCAGATCCACAACAACTACAATATTCATATAATTAAGGCACAAAATCAAACACTATGCCATGAAGGGATAAGTAAATGCATCACATGCCATATATATACATATATACATTCGTGAACCAATATAGAGAAAAACTAGAAGAGATTATGCATACCGGCGTAACAGTTCGACCGATTTTATACTCGTTCGATTATGAATGTGGCCCACAGGCAAGAAGAGTTCTCTCCAAGGCGCTTTGTTTCCGCTGGATCCGCTCTTACTCGTAGCCATATCTTCAAAGCTCTCGAGTTTAGAAGAAAAATTCTTGTCTAGTTGTCTTTAGAGATTATATGGTCATTCGGTTGGAACAAGAAGATAGAATTTATAACAAAAGGTTCTGTCTCTCAGTATGGAAAGAAATGCTAAAAAGTCCATGTGTTTGAATATCTTTGACCATAAATGTTTTCTTTGTGCGCCTACTGGCTGGGATTTATACGTTTCTTTTTTTTTTTTTGGTCAAAGAAAGGAGACAATGTCTCCCCTTATTTATTCAAAGAAACAAAAACGAAAACCTTACAAAATCACATGTCTCGGTCTAGCCGAGCCTCGTTCATCTTCAAACATAATAGCAGCAACACTCAATGGAGCCGAATCAAAAGCATGAAAACCTAAAGGTAAAGAAAAGGCATAGTTCGCTAATCCATCTGCAAGACGATTAGCCTCCCTATACACGTGCGAAATACGGACTATCCAGTCCCTTGATAGGAAGCCATAGCACAAACATACTAGGAATGGTAGGGGGTGATTATCACTTATCCCTGATGTCAGAAAACCAACCACTATCTTAGAATCTACCTCAATCTCCAGCCTGTTAACACGACGCTCCCAGGCAATGTAGAGCCCATAATAGACTCCCCAAAGCTCCGCCAAAGGTGCCGAACATATACCAATGTTAAGAGCAAATCCGCCACACCAATGTCCCTCCTCGTTACGCAGAATTCCTCCTCCTGTCGCATCCCCTGGATTACCATGTGACGCTCCATCAGTATTCAACTTCATCCATCCATTCGTCGGAGTAGTCCACGCTATTTGTCTCTCTATCCGCAGGCCCGTGTTCGTTCGGCCTCGCACTTTCGAATGTGCGAGCAGAACCTCTTCTGCTAGTTTCCTCACAAAACCCACTCTGTCTCTACATTTCCCGGTAGCCCCAAAAACATTGCCACATCTCCATTTCCAGTTCCACCAAGCGGGCATTACAAACTGTGTTCCCCAATCTCCTCCTTGCACTAGATTCTCGTATATCCATTCAAGCAAAGTCCGTGCAAAGAAATCTTGTTGTTTACCCGAGGGTACCAATCTAGTCCAGATTCCCCGTGCTGCTGGACAATCTCTTAGCACATGGAGTATCGTCTCATCTCCTCCCTTACAGACCTGACATGTACCCGTTACACTCAAGTGTCTCCTCTGCCTTTCCACATTCGTCATGACTACTTGTTGTGCAACCAACCATAAGTAAACTTTCACCCTCTCTGGTGCTACTACCTGCCAAATACTCCAATATAACTTTTGAATATTCGGTCTTAGCACTCGACTCTTTGTTAAGAAAGCAGAGGTGGATGTCACAGTGAAGTTACCATCCTGCGTTTCCCCCCATGAGATCCTATCTTTTGCGCCCGTAACATTATCGCTAACCACCGCCGATAACCTTTTTGGTATATTCGGAGAGATAAAGGGAGCTAGTTGATGGACATTCCAGCCCATTCCAGTTCTCCAATAATCCCCAACTTTGGCCTCTCTGACATCTGCAGGTATTTCTCTAACGGCAAGCTCCGACAGTTTCTCATTAAGGAGGCATTTGTCTTCCCAAAAACGAACTTGGCATCCATCTCCGATCACCCAGCTCATTCCCGGAAACACCACCTCTCGCAATCCTAACAGTACACTCCTCCATGTAGACGACCCATTATTCTTCACTCGAGTCCATGCCCCATCATGTGCCCCTTGTACCTTATATTTGCTTTGGAACACTCGTGCCCATAACTCAGTCCGATCGTTAAGCATTCGCCATCCCATCTTCGCTAGCAATGCTATATTCATCTCTTTCGCCAATCGAATTCCTAGTCCTCCTTCTTGTTTTGGTAAACATACCCTTTTCCAGGCTATAAGATGTTGCTTCTTCTGCTCCGTAGTACTTCCCCATATAAATGATCTCGAGATCTTATCCAACGTGTCCAGTGTCGATTTAGGTAAAGCGATTGTACTCATCGAATGCACCGAAATTGATGAGAGAACCGACTTGGTGAGTGTAATCCTTCCGGCGAGACTCAGGAAACGACCCTTCCACCCAGCCAGCCGGGAAGAGACTTTCTCTAGTACCTCCCCAAACGTTTCTTTGTTTATTATTTTCTGCAGAATCGGCATACCCAGATACTTCTCTAGTTCTCTAGTAGCTTGAATCCCACTCTCCGCACTAATCAACGACGCTAGCTCCCGACTAACATTCTCAGAGAAGAAGATCTTCGATTTCTCTAAACTAGCTTTTTGTCCCGATGCAGCACAAAACTTCTCTAACACCCTTCTTATTGTTCGAATCTGCGCTACAGATGCTTCAGCAAAAAGTATTAAGTCATCCGCGAAACAAATGTGTGACAATTTCGGTCCTCCACGCGAGAGAGTAATCGGTTTCCATTCTCTTGAAGCCGTAGCTAACTCGATAAGATGGCATAACCTCTCAATACACAGAACAAAAAGATAAGGTGACAAAGGATCACCTTGCCTTAAACCCCGTTTTGGCCTGAATGCTGCAGTCTTCTCCCCATTCCACAACAGACACATTGCAGGATCTGTGACACACTGCATGATCCAGCACACCCAATTCTCTGGAAATCTTGCCGCCCGGAGTGTATCCTCTAGAAAATCCCAACAGATTCGATCATACGCTTTCTCGAGATCCAACTTCAACAACATCCATCCTTTTCTTCCCTTCTTCCGTCTCATAGAATGAACTACTTCCTGGACCACGACAATATTGTCTGTACTTAACCTTCCCGGTATAAAGCTTGCTTGGGACGGACCTATTAGCTTATTCATAATCTTCTTCAGCCTAATCACCATACTCTTTGTAATTTTCTTGAACAGCACATTACAAAGGCTAATCGGTCGAAACTGCATAATTCTCTCCGGTTTCAATATTTTTGGTATTAAAACCAACATAGCATCATTTGTTCCCGCCGGTAGCTTACCCGTGTTAAAGAAATCTAGAACAAATCTGCTCACTGAAACTCCTACCAAATCCCAACACTCCTGGTAAAATGCCACTTCAGCCTAGCCTGAGCACAACACAAAATCCGATCTAGTCTTTTAGCTATAAACGTATCTTCCCCACGGCCCCTCTTCCATGTGAAATTATTTCCTTTAAATCCCATGTCTATTAGCAATGAATCATTCATCCACTCTCCGAATGCCAAGGAATCCGGTGATAAACGTCCATTTCCCCCAGTTCTTTCATCTAGGCGTACGATTGTATTAAAATCTCCTCCAACCAAAACTGGATCATCTATACTCTGAACAATATTTCTCAATTGATTCCACAGCCCACTTCTTCTACTCACTGTCGGAGCTGCATAGACTGCGACCAAGTGCATAATCTCCAAACCATTCTGAATTCGAGCATGAATATATTGAACAGTATATTCCACAACCGAAACTTCTCCAACCTGTTCTCTCCACAAAAGCCACAGTCCACCCCTTTGTCCCACTGCATCTACTCGAAACGACTTCCCAAAACCCAGTCCCTGACATATTTTACTTGTTCGATCCCCTCCCGCATGAGTCTCGAATAGAGCCAACACATCTGTATTGAACCTCTTCAGTATATATCGGATTGACCGCCGAAAGTTAGGTTTGTTCGCCCCCCGGCAATTCCAAAAAAGACAATTCATCAGAAAAGTATAAGCTTGTACTACTTGAATCACCGGGGCGACCCGCTATGCCATTACTAAGTTCATCGTCTCCTCCGATGAACCCCCAATGATGACATCTTCACCCGCTAAAATCCTCTCTCTTAAAGTGTCTAATGGACTCTCCAAAGCCTCGTCTCGTAAGCACAACGGCTTATCCATTGCTCCATCGACCTTCCCTCCGTTCGCGAAAATTCCTCCTGGTCGCTCGGAATTTTCACTCTCCACGCGGAGTCTCTTCCCCGACTCCGACAAGGTTCTTTCACCCTTCGTTGGACCAAACACCAAACCTCTCGTGGGCCTGCTTAAGGCCTGGTTTTGTTTGTTCCGATTCACTCCCATGGGCTTTTTACTCCCAGCCCATTTTTCTTTGAGCCCATATTTATTTCCATTTATTCCTTTCTCCAACCCGCTTGAGAATATTCCCTCTTTGCCGTGACTCGTACTCTTTCCATTCTTTTTGATATTTCCGGTATTCTTGTTTTCCTTATTCGCCTCCAACTGATCCGTTACTTGCCTTAGATCCAAATTGCCGAATCTATTAGAGATCACAATATCCTTCGACCCCCTAATTCCCGTGATTTCCTTGAGATTCCGGTCTGATCGTGCACTTACCGTCCCCGCCGCGAAAACAATTTGTTCCGGTACACTTTCCGCCCCCCGTCGCAACTTTCCCACCAATGTAAATCCATCCTTCCCTTGTATAGTCTCTCGCTGCCCCTCCGTCTCTCTCTGAGACACTAACGTCGCTGCATTCTCCGACATTACCACATTTTCCTTAGCTACCTTCGGACACGTGTGGACTAGATGTCCATACATACCACAGGACGAGCAGATGGCCCTTCATAAGCCACAAAGTATCTCTCCCCATTGATCAATACTGTACCTTTCAAGGGCTTGGCTAAATTAACTTCAACACATACTCTAGCAAACCTTGCTCTCTCAAAATTCAAAGTTGTGGCATCCACTCGTATCGGCTTTCCCAAACCTCTCGCTATCCCCATGAGAATGGATTTATGATAAAAATTCACAGGAATATTAGTTAGTCGAACCCACACCGGTGTTGTGCCGATCTCATCTCTCAAGGGATCAAACTCCGCCGACCATGCTTGCACCATGAGATAGCTTCCAAACGCCCTCCAGGGTCCGCCTGTCAAAGCTGAGAGGTATTCATCCTCATCCTCGAACCGGATCATAAAGAACTGGCGTGGTAAATCCATAACATACATCGCTCCCCTTGGTTTCCACAACTCTCGAAGCTTACTACTCAAGGCTGCGATGGCCACGTTCCTCCCCAACACCTTCACGATCATACAATTCTTCCACATACCATTCATAGCCTCCAACACTTCACTCGCGATTGTTATTTCCGGTTCTCCATCTGCTCCGTGTGGAAACTCCACCCTTAACCTAGATGAAACAAACGCATCGTCCAAAAAACTCTCTGGTATTGGCATCCCTCCCCCAAGTGTGCTCCTTACCTTCGACGCCCATGATCCATTAACATCAGGCGGATCTCCCGGTGGCTTCCCTCTCTCCCCGATGTCAGTCATAGTCGCATCCTGGTCTGCCGAGTCCAAAACCCTAGAGTCGCCGTCTCCCATCTCTCTTCTAGATGTGATTATGAAACTTATACGTTTCTTTTTGTGCATAGCAATTTGTCAATTTCACATTTAAATTTTGTGAATAGAAATTAAAATTTCTTTTATAAATTAGAGTTTATTTTCCTACTAAAGAGCATGCACCAGCGAGAAGAATGAACTACGGAAAAAGAACCCAGCCGTTGCAAAATTGACTAACTAGTCTTCTCAAACGCCGCTGTTTTAAGATATCACTTTTTTTGTATTTAGGGTTCCCTATTTTTAACCAAAAAATGTAAATGCTTTTTTGCTCATGTACACGACTACAATGAATTGTAGATGAGACCGAAGTCAGAGCAGTACGATACATGTACCCTAGTTTTCCTGTTCATATAAATAAAACCATCAAACAATACACCAAAGCCATAGAATGATCCTTATATATAGTACATATTAATTAAACAAAGAAAGAAAAGAAAAAGACATCATGATTCACATGTTTAGATAACAGTCAATTGGTCAATCTTCCTTGAGACTATTCCGGAAAGGAGTCTTGAGAGACAAGCCAAGATCTCTGCACAACTCTTCATCTGGCTTCAAGCTGTTATAAACAGTTGCGTAGCAGCTTCCCATGATTGTTCATGCCTTTGTTGTTCTGTTAATTGTGATGGTTGTTCCCCAAGAGCCTTGAGCGTGGTTCTAACAAAACCGTTCCCATCGTCATAGACTCTACAATTATGAATATTATGAATAGATTTAAGGGACAAAAAAGAGGACTTATGAGAAAGAGATAATTTCAAAATATTTTTTAATTGTTTTTTTAGTACTATCTGAGTTTTTCGAGTCTTTTTAAGTTGAAACACATTTGGATGGATTCTATGGCACAATGAGAAGAAACGGAAGAAAATGAACAAGAAGTGGTCATTTTTGGAGCATGGATCGATCGATCTACACTTAAATCGATCGATCCAACAAGAGGAGCAAAGCTGGAGGATCTTAGACCGATCATTCAAAAGTTGGATTCAGTTTTCTGAAGATTTTTAGATCGATCTAGTCCCATAACGGCCCGTCTAGTTATGCATAATAAAAGGAAACTTTGGTTTTTCCTTATTTTGACTCAATTTTTTAAGAGTTTTCGACTAGAACGTGGTTTGACCTATTTATTATAGTTTTTACCATTGTTGAGGCTACGCTTTATTTTTTATTCAAACTTTTGCCTTTTGTAATTTTTAAGCTTTGGAAAGACAAATCTCTAGCTCTACACCTCTTCATAAGACTTCTGAACCCCTTTGAATTTCTATTTATTTGATTATAATTTTTTCATCTCCTTGCTTGTTCTTAGCTTTTAATTAATCATTTTTATTTAATGTTTTCGCTAAAGTTACATTTTGTGAAAAAATTTATGATTATACTTCTAATTTGAATACAAATATTTGATTAATATGTGTTTTATATTATAAATGGATATCATGATATTACAATCTATGATATGTATTTATTTCATTTTGTTTAACCTTAAAAAATATACTTTTTTGAAGATAATTAACCAATTTAAATAGAAAATTATATTCCATTTTGCTTAAAAGTGTTTGAAATTGTTTTTGTTTTATTTTTAAAATTTATTTGTTGGTTACAACTTGTGTTGATAGTGGATAAAGACGTAGATAATGAAGGAGATGAGAGCCAAAAGGAGATAATTCAATCCTCCTTTTGGTTCTCATCTCCTTCATTTTCTCCTTCATAATGATTGATAATTCGATCCTCCTTTATGTAGATAATTCAACACAAGTAGTCCTAATCATAAACATGCAGGAAAGTTGCAATTAAAAAACATAATTGTTTCAAATCTATCAAAAAAGAGAATGAATTATTTGCGCACATCCTTATTGACACATGAATAGTAAAGTCTTCCACGATTCAAACCGCTCTCAGTTGTTTGAACAACTGCTGCACCACCACAAAAACAGTGTGTTGGAATCCCAGAATCCTTAGTTCGCTGACCATTGAAGCCAAATGTAGTTTCAGAGGAAGTTGTGTCACTGTTGTTATCACCATAATCATATAATGCCATGTTGTCCCTGTTCCACCGGGAAAAAAGTATTACTGAAGTAAGTTGTACCTAGTATTACCAGTGTTATCAAATCTGAAAACCTAGAAAATCAGACTATCCAAATCACAAAAATTCGAACCCAGCAAACCCGATATCCCCAGAAATGCGAATGAAATGCAATTGACAAACCACGTTTCCCATGAACTCCATTAAGAAAACGCGAATAACTCAGAACCGCGAAATAAACTCGAATTCCGAGAAGAAAATCGAAATCCCATAAAATCGAAACACCATAACCCCAGAAAATCGAAACCCTAGAAACCCCAGAATTCTAAGATAAGAGCAAATCTAAAATGGATATGAACATGTGATTACCTTGAAGCTTCATAACAAGTCCGTCCAAGAAATCGCTGCAAGTAAGTTGTACCTAGTATTACTAATGTTATCAAATCTGAAAACCTAGAAAACCAGACTATCCAAATCACAAAAATTCGAACCCAGCAAACCCGATATCCCCAGAAATGCGAATGAAATGCAATTGACAAACCACGTTTCCCATGAACTCCATTAAGAAAATGCGAATAACTCAGAACCACGAAATAAACTTGAATTCCGAGAAGAAAATTGAAACTCCAGAAACCCAGAAAATCGAAACCCCATAAAATCGAAACACCATAAACCCCAGAAAATCAAAACCCTAGAAACCCCAGAATTCCAAGATAAGAGCAAATCCGAAATGGATATGAACATGTGATTACCTTGAAGCTTCAAAACAAGTCCGTCCAAGAAATCGCTGCAATCTCTGAGGATGAAAAGGGAAGAGGCGTGGGAGATCGAGGAAGAAAAGAGAAAAAGAAACCCTAGAAAAAAAAATTTTAGGGGGGGAAACGCAATTTAACCCAAAACAAAGAAAGAAAAAAAACATGAAAACTCGAGATTTCACACGTGCCCCGTCATTTTCAGACATGTGGTTCAATTTGACACACGTGCGCCTTTATGTTGACATGTCTGCGCCGCCAAATCGTGGTAACTTTTAACATAGTTGTACCTAATATTATCCAGTATTACTTGCTTCCAAACAATGTTACTTTTGGGGATTTTTAACTTATAATTAGTATTACCTTGCCAAAAACGTATATTTTGTAGTTGTACCAATCATTATAGCCAAGTTAAGTACATTTCAAAGTTTTTATGTATTAAAAAGTGTCATATCACTTTTTACCAATGTTTTGCATCCTAATGTGGTTGGATCATATTAACAAAGTGAGCATAAAAGTGTAAAGTGTTTGTTGACTATATTTTCTAATAACACCATAATTGTAATTTTTTTGGTAATTAAAACATGTTTCTTATATTAAATAGTTACTTACAAAACGTATATTTATTTGGTTTGTGTGATTTGTAATTTTTTAAAATTAATTTTCTAAATATTTTTAAACGCAGTTGAACTTAAGCGTTGATTGTTTTGTTTTGAAAACCGATTTTTTTTTTTGTTATGGATGATTTTAATAAATAATTGGTACTATTTTTGCTAGACAAATCTTTTTTTAAAATACGAAAATCTGAAATCCTTAATCTACTTAAACATTCATGGTCTTAGTTGTACCAAGTATTACAAAAAAAGTGTCAAAGAAATACAAATTCAAACACAAATCAAGCATGAGAAAAACACAAATCTACTTAAACATTCATGGCTTAGTACTTTGAATCGGATCGAACCAGCTAGCCATGTTTCTTCCTGGCACCCTTTGTTGCTTGGTTTTGGACGTCTTTCTCCAACCGATGGATACCTATTTTCTTTAGTTCTTCCCTTCTTTTTGGTGTAATTCGGAGGTAAGATCTGCAAATTTTTTATTTCATCCGGAATAATCCAATCAGACTTAGCCGGCATTGGATAAATGGTCCTGCAATATGCCAACGCCCACTGCTCCATCCCCAAATGACTATTTCTAGTCTAGTTACTCCATTTTGTTTCTATGACTCATTAAAAGTCCGTTTTAAGCAAAGGTAAACACAAATCATGAAACTGTATATACTGGTCTCTATCTTTACGCTTCATGAACTTCGTAACAGCTGCTATTGCATGCTCACAAATATACTTATCAATATCGAAACACCTGCAAGTGCAACATTTTCATAATAAGTTCACCACGTAGGACTTCCCGTCAGCTCCATTGACACGATATTCAAGCTCATATGTGTTTAGCTCAATCACAGTTAAGGTCGATGCAGTCACGCATCTACTGTGTGTTCAGTTATCCACAATAGACACTAGTTTGTGTGCGCTCGATCCAGTAAGAGAGTCAATCCAATGTTTGTTAAACCATTCACCAATTTTTCCAATTATCGTATCTATCAAGAATAATAAGGGGTACTTTCTTGCTGCCCTAAAAATGTTGTTCATGGATTCTCCTATATTGCTAGTGTCTATGTTGTACTTTTCTCTTAGAAAATAACACATCGCCTATTTCTCCACCTCACAACTTTCATTCATATACTGAGTCACATAAGGATATCTCCTACAGTAATCAGCATACAACTGGTGAAACTTAGCCACTGTGTAAATCTGACCGCAAGCTTTGAATCTAGCTGAAACTACATCTTTGTTAATGTTGGAGACTTTAGTTCTCACATTCTGGGACAAAATAGACAATACCCATGTTGAGCAATCGGGTACACCTCACCTATTGCATTGATGAGGCTTGGATTTTTATCACTAACAAATACCAATTCAGAAGAGTCTGGTATGACCGTTTTCAGCATACTGAAAAACCAATTCCAACTTGCATCTTTCTCACCATCTAGTACACCAAACACTATAGGATAATGGTGGTGATTAGGATCCTGAGTTGTGGCAAAAATTAGGACACCCTTATATACGGTCTTCAGGAAAGTTGCATCCACAACTATCACTTTCCTCATCGCTTAAAACCCTTCGATGCTAGCTCCCAAAGCGATAATTATGTACTTGAATTTTTTTGCTTCATCCACCACCACATTGGTTTTTGTATCAGGATTCACCTTATATAACATGTACATATAATTGTACAGCTCCTCATAACTTTCTTCGCAATTACCACGCACATCTCTAATAGCTTGTTTTTTTTCCTCTCAATGCGGTCGAGTATGAAAAGGTCACATCAAGTCTTCTCTGAACCAGAGTGATGAGACTTTTAGGAGTTGGGGTAGAAAATTGTCCTGGATAATCTTCATGTAAAACATAAGCAAGTAATCCTCGTGTGCCTTTCCTTTTATCAATGCTTGTACTCGCAGTAGCTCTGGAGCATATATACATTTTCTGTATACTCTAACGGAGAAACAATCTGAATTGTTTACCTTTGCAACTCGTAAATTCCATTTACAACCTTCTTGGCGACATTTTAGCACTAATAACTTTGTATCAGAATTAGGTACACCAAACACAAAACAAATTCTGAAATGCAACTATATCAACCAACTCTTGCACTGCTTGCTTACTTTCAAATTTTTGACCTACTTCTGTATCCAAACCGTCTTTCCAAGCCTCTATAAACTGACTATCCTGTGTAACACATGTAGGCTCAATATATTCATCGTTCTCGAAATCGTTTTCAACAAAGTTATCCTCAAGGTCCAACAGATCTTGCTCCATCAGATCTCGCTCCAATGGATCTTTATGTTCTACTGGTTCTCCATTGCCTACGTAAACAGTAACGACACCAGTATTAACTAAATCATCGATTAAATGCAACTCCTCTTCATAATTCACATCAAAAGAGCTTCCTCACATCAATCTCAATTTGCAAAACATAAAAAAAAATTGATATCTACAGATTTCATCGACTTCTATACAAGATTTAGACACCAACAACACACCTCTATTCAACGGAAATACCCAATGTAATACCCAGTTAGCTTCAATGGAGGCAGAGCCCGCATAAGAGAGCTCGAGATGTCTTCAATGGCATCGTCGTTGGAATCGCGTCCGATGGGAGAAGAAGAAGAGAGAGAATGTTTTCATTGGTCTAATTTGCTGATTTGTCACTGGTTGATTCTAATTGTTTTTAATGAATTAATTATTTAGATGAGTTAAATGGTGGGTTGGATAGTAGGGATAGAATATAGATTTCATGGTTCATTAAAGAGAGGAAGGGTATGAAGATTAGAGGGAAGATAGATTGATTTTTTTTTTTTTGAAGGCTTCTTGAGCCACTCACTCTATTGGAACTGCGTGGATCGTCTAAGGGGTGGGAGTTGTAGAGATAATAGCTTCAACAATGAGATTGAATCTTTTAGTTTTGAAACGCCACAATGTAATGGAAAGCAGAGGAGTCCAGAGTTTTTTTTCTTTTCCGTAAAGTATTAATGAGGATAGACACATGTCAAGCTTGAAAATGATGACCTGCCAGAAGGAGGGGAGTTTCCTTTTTCTTTCATATACAGTAGAAACTCTATAAAATATTTTATTAATTTATAGAGTTATTAATTTATCGGAAGGTAAAGCTCCTTTCTATGGCCACAATAAACGAGTTTTACCTTATTAATTTATAGAGTTATTAACTTATAGTAGCGTTTATTGTGGCCATAGAAAGGAGCTTTACCTTTGGCCTTTCCTCTCTCTCGTTGTATAAATCTAGAGCATTGCTCTTGTTAATAAATTATCAAATCCCATAATTCAATATGGTATCAAGAGCCACATAGGGTTTACCTTTTTTTTTTCTAGCCACCTCCTTCTTCTATCTTCTTCTTCTCTTTATTCTTCAAGCCTCTCTGCTTTTCTTGTACACTTAGTCTCACTTCTTTTCTCTTGCAAATAATGAGTTCTCAATCCACTGCAGACAGAACCTCTGTGTTTAATGCACAAGATCCACATAGTACTTTACTCTCCGTTAACATGGCAAGTATCACGAAATTAACCAATATGAATTATTTGATGTGGGGGCGTCAAGTTCGCGCTCTTCTTGAGGGCCATGAACTCCAACAGTTCATCGGCAACACGGACAACACTCCGTCTCAGAAGATTACAGTCGATGGTGTTGAGATTCAAAATCCGGCGTATGCCCCATGGTGCGATCTCTCTCGATGTTCAATCGGTGGTTTCCAGCGCTAATACATCAAAGGAAGTCTGGGATATCTTGGCGGAAACCTTCGGAATTCCAACACGTGGACATCTTCGCCAAATACGTTACCAGATCCGTACCTTCACCAAAGGTACGAAATCAATCAGTCAATATCTTCGCACCATCAAGGCGAAATCCGACGAACTGGCACTTCTCGACAAACCAATGGATCCGGAGGATCTAACGGAACAAATCCTTGCTGGATTGAATGAGGAATATAAACCCGAGATTGATGCGGTTAACGGCAAAGATAAACCAATCTCCTTTACCGAGCTTCATGAGCGACTGCTGAACCGCGAAGCCATGATATTATGCACAGAATCATCCTCAGTCACTCCTATTGTTGCACATGCCACAGATGCTCGTACACGACAACAGCAACCCCCACTACCAAAACCAGAACCGCCGCAACAACAATTACTCACACCAAAACTCGGGATCCAACCAGAATCCAAACCGATTTACAAAACCGTATTTGGGTCGTTGTCAGGCTTGTGGTGTGCACGGGCACAGTGCCAAATACTGTCCGGAGTTTCGTATCATCCACGGCACTAATCCGCAACAGTGGTCCTCTCCTTCTCCGATGCAGCAGCCATGGCAAGCCTCATCGACTCCTCATTGGCAACCTAGGGCGAATCCAGCGATGATGTCTGACTCGTCGACTTGGCTTGTTGATTCTGGTGCATCCCACCACATGACTGATATATCATGGTTTTTACCCGTTTTTGGACCATGATATAAGTGCTTTTATAGAGTCTTTTGGTGTTTTATAGTCCTATTAGAGTCTTTGCAGGTTGGACTACGTTTGGAGCATAATTGGAGATTTTGGATCATTCTGTAGCATTGTAGAAAGAAGCTGCACAGTGATGAAGTCAGAGAGTCAGATTTTGGAATGAGTGTCAATCGACACTACATTGGTGTCGATCAACACTAATCATGAATTCCTAAAACCGCCTGATTTTACAAGTCTTGAAGAAAAAGGAAATTTGCCCAGAAGATTTCCTTATTTACAAAAGTGCTCCAGCTCGTGTTTTAGCCTATAAATATAGTTTTTCATCCATTGTTTAGGCTACAAAGAATATTTTAGAGAACTTTTGGGGAGATAGATCCTATATTCTGTTCTTGAGAGATTTTGAACCCCTTTGTTTCTTCTATTGATTTCTTTTATGCTTTCTATTCAAATTATGATTTCTGTTTCATTGATCATGTATGAGTAGTTTGCTTGTTAGGTTTAGTGTTTTTCAAAGGTGATTGATGAATTGTTAGGTCGAATTAAATTGTTAGGATAAAATCATTAGAGTTCTTCATCTGGATTTGTGTTTAATGCTGATTTTAGCTTCATGACCTAGGTTAATTGGTAGACACGAGAGTGTTATTGATTGCCTGAACTAATGTTAGATGACAAAATACCTATTCACAAAGAGATTTGGTTTAGAGATTTTGTGAACAATCGAACCTGAACTTTAATGCTTGTCTGAATTGATAGGATTTGCAAAGAGATTTGGAATTCTAGGGTTTAGACATAGAAAGTCTTCGCAGTGAGAATTGGTTGATTTTATTGTTGTGTTTCGAGTTCAAGAACGGATCTTCATAATTCCTAACATTCTGAGAATTTCTCTGAACCTAGCGTCTTAGTCTCCTAATTTTAAGAACCTATTTCGTGATACTCGTTTATTTCTTGCTTTGTTTTACTTTCATTCGATTCGACCTAGCATAATTTGAACTTAGAAACCTTAGTGTAGCTTTCACTTCCCTTGGGATTCGATAACCCCTTATACTTCAACTGCATTGCTGTGCACTTGCAATAGTTGATTATTTGGGTAAAACCTGAGCCCTATCAATGACCTCAGACCTCGCAAATATGTCTCTTCACAGCCCATACAATGGAGGTGATGATGTACTTCTTGGTGACGGATCATGTGGCGACCCAACCCGGTAATCCTAACCAGGCCGGCCGTCCCGAGTCTAACTCTAACCAGATTCCAGACTTAGCATATTTTTCAGATTTTTCTTAAACTTAAACAACGCATTCGATTCATAAAAAGCCCATTCTTATTGCATAATAATTCCAATTCAGATATAACAAAGGTTCATAAAACCGAAAACTAACTTAGCCAAATTCGTTCTAAGTCATAACAGAAATGCAAAGTCAAATATCCAGAAAACTCATGATAAATAAACCCCCAAAACCCAGTCCTAATCCACTTCTTTCTTCACTGCCTTCAAGTCCGCCTTCAAGACTAAAC
>JAHZTW010000003.1:32035713-32055532 GCA_020283515.1 Alliaria petiolata
ACGCCATTCATCAACTTCATGAATGCAGCTGGCGCATTCGTCAAACCAAACGGCATGACCACAAACTCGTAATGACCATACCTAGTCCGAAAGGCAGTCTTCCGAACGTCCGGTTCATCTATCGGTATCTGATGGTACCCAGAAGCCAAATCGATCTTAGAGAACCAAGTAGCACCCCTAAGCTGATCCAACAACTCATCTATCCTTGGAAGTGGGTACTTGTTCTTCACAGTAACACGGTTCAACCCTCGGTAATCGATGCAAAGCCGGAAGCTTCCATCCTTCTTCTTTACGAACAGAACGGGTGCGCCCCATGGTGAACTGCTTGGCCTTACAAATCCCTTTTCTAGAAGATCAGCCAGTTGCTTCTTTAGTTCAGCCATCTCGGCCGGAGCCATATGGTATGGTGCCTTAGACACAGGAGCAGTTCCCGGCTCAAGTTCAATCGTGAACGGATCTGAACGGGCCGATGGCATTCCCGACAAAGCTTGGAAAACATCCTCAAACTCTTGTACCACTGGAATGTCCCCTAACTCCGCGTCTGGTCCAACCTCAATTGAAGATATCGTCGCCAGATATGCTTCACAGCATTTCTCTAACATTTTCTCCGCTTGAATTGCCGACACAACCAAGCTACCAGAAGTCGGTCTCACTCCTTGGTAAACCAGAATTTGGCCATCCCTCTCGAACTCCACCCTTCCTCGGTGACAATCCAGATGCGCCTTATGCTTACCGAGCCAATCCATTTCGAGGATGACATCGTAAGACTTAACTTCGCAGATCACTAAGTCTGCTGGCATATTGACCTCGTCAACAGCAATGTTGCGAACAGTCCCTAGTGAGAACATCACTTGGCCTCCAGCCGCCCTCACTAGTCCGAACTCTTCCCCGAGTTCCTTCTGGAATCCTCCTTTCCCAATCATCCCTGGATTAACAAAACAATGACTTGCTCCGGAGTCGAACAGAACATGGGTTTCCACCTCACCCATTAATAAGGTCCCTACACATTCAATCCTTAGAATGCTAAGACACTTAACCGAACACGCAGACACAGACAAACTCAGAACAAAACGTAAGTACTAAAACTTACCAGTGATCGGTCGAGAAGTGGTCTGATCTCCAGTCCCATCCGCGGTCGCTGCATACACTCTTGGCATGATGGCCTGCCTCTTAGCCGGTTGAGCCAGCACATCTCCTGCACGCTTAGGCTGAGTGGCCGCCTGCCCAACTGCTCCGGACCTCGGACAATCCCGCTTGTAATGTCCCGGCTCTCCGCAACCTTTTCACACAACGGACGTGTTACTTCCATCCGACACTCTCACCAACCTCGAGTCTGGCTCAGGACAATCCCGCACTCTATGTTCCAAGCTACCACAACGATGACAAGCTCCATATGCACGTCTACACACGCCAACATGCACCTTTCCGCAAGATCCACACACGCTGCGGTTCCCACTCGACTTAGCCGGAACATTCTTCCCAAACTTGCGATTCTGTCCTCCAGACACTTGGCCACTCCTGGCCACGGTACCAGCCTTAGACAAGGCTTCCTTGGCTTGTCCAGTCTCCAACAATGCCGCTTTCTCAACAAGCTCTGTGACCGTCGCATAGTCACGCACCATACAACCATTACGCAGCTCGACCCTTAGTCTGCTCATGAACCTTCTGATCATCTTCTCTTCAGTATCATGGTCACGTCCCACATATTTGCGTAACATGTTGAACTCAGTCTCATACTGTCGAACCGTCTTGTTCCCTTGGCGCAGATACAGAAACTCAGCCTCCAGCTGATTGTAAGCTTCTTGCGGGAAGTACTTACTTTGGAACATCGCAGAAAACGTCTCATACGAACAGTTCGGACTCACCAAACGTCTCGTGGTCCCTTTCCACCAGGTATGCGCATAACCCTCCAGGTAATGCACAGCTATGTCCCGTTTGTACTCCTCGGGACATCGGATAGACTCGAAGTTTCTCTCAAGCCTCATCCTCCACTCATCAGCCTCAATCGGCGCAGTTCCTCCAGCAAAGAACTTGGTTCCCAACCTCGCCATATGATCCAGAACCTTGAGGTAAGACGGGATCGCCACGACCTGATCCGCTTCCTCCATAGCCACGTTCCCAACGTTTGGATCCACCACTTGTGGTGCCACGGCCGGTACCACTCCCGGTACAGGCGCAACCACTTGTGGTGCCACGGCCGGTACCACTCCCGGTACAGGCGCAACCACCGGTAAACGCTCCAACACTTGAGCTAGCAATCCCAGCACAGCCTCCAGCCTGTCTGGAACAGCACCCGCAGCATTCCCAGCCACGTTCCCAGTTCCAACCGCAGCCACATTCGCAGCAGCCGCGTTCGCAGCAGCAGCCTCGGCCGCCGCAGCAGTCTCAAACTCATGCTGGTTTACAACCGCATCCTCAGTGCCCGAACTCCCCGAGTTCACAGCACCATTCAACCTTGCAGCCCTAGTCCTTCTCAGAGCCATCTGCAAGTCCAACAGAACATGTTAGCCCGAAGCTAACACCAGACAAGAGTTCCAAACTCCACAGAGAACAACAGACCGCGAGACTCGGCAGTGAAAGGTGGATATTTCTAACCCCAACTATGCAAATGAACTATCCTAGAATCGACCATTCTCTGATACCAACTGTGGCGACCCAACCCGTTAATCCTAACCAGGCCGGCCATCCCGAGTCTAACTCTAACCAGATTCCAGACTTAGCATATTTTTCAGATTTTTCTTAAACTTAAACAACGCATTCGATTCATAAAAAGCCCATTCTTATTGCATAATAATTCCAATTCAGATATAACAAAGGTTCATAAAACCGAAAACTAACTTAGCCAAATTCGTTCTAAGTCATAACAGAAATGCAAAGTCAAATATCCAGAAAACTCATGATAAATAAACCCCCAAAACCCAGTCCTAATCCACTTCTTTCTTCACTGCCTTCAAGTCCGCCTTCAAGACTAAACGTCCCGGATAACATCTTTACCTGCACACTCCACACATAAGAGAGGCATAAGCACTATCACAAATGCTTAGTGAGTACGGTCATCCCGTACCACCAGCCAATACCAGAAAACGCAATCAAGCAACAGTTATATAATTCGCATTAACACTTAGCAAGCAAGCACAGAAAACAGAATCACGGTTCTATGATCATCTCAACTACTTGTGAATTTCCTCACGGCCTCGGTTCTACTCAAGCGAGAATCACACATCCCCTTGAGCTAGCAACACGATCCGGACATTCACACAGCTAGTTAGACACCACGTATAAACCACGGTATCCAATACCAATCACAGAAACACATTGACCTTGCTAAGCATACACTAACTTACACAAGCAATCAATGAAAACCAGATAACCTAGCAATCCTACGGTTCCAGGTCAGCTACAGTCACGCACTCACCTTAGACACAAAGGCAAACGTTTCAGTCGGAAGAAACTCGGTGATTTCTCGGTCAGAAACGGAGATAGTCGGACGCACTTGCGTTCTCTCGGCTATCGCTACGGCTAAACCCGCGAGATCCAATCTCCTCTCGGCTATCTTTCAAACCGCTCACTTTTCCTCGGACAATCTTCTGTATTCCCTCGGAAACAGGCCAAAATAATCAGATTAGTCGAAGATTACTCGACAGAAACTCAACCAGAAACGAAATAGCCGACACTTACCGAAATCTCTCGGCCAGAAACTCCTTCTCTCGGATATCTCTCGATCCGATCGAACAACTCACGGCTATCTCTCAGATCTCTCGGCTAACACACGCCTACAATCAGATAACTCGATTATCTCTCGGTGAAAACAATCCAGAACAGAAATTACTCGGTGAAACTCGGATTACCTCGACTATCTCTCGGATTCTCGCGATCCGATCGAGAAATCTCTCGGCCGAACGAACTTCTCTCGGGAAATCGACCCTTCCCGTTCGTTTCTCTCGGACAGAAACTCAGAAACGCGACGCACCGAACAATCTCTCGACGGCTCTCGGATTTCTCTCGGCAACTCGGGATTTCTCTCGGTGAAAAATCGCCCCTTTAGGTTTCTCTCGAGAAAAATGCGGCTAGCCCGAGAAAAGTCACGGGTTTCACCCTTTTATACTCGGAAAAACCTAATATCCCGGTTTAGTCCAAGCGTCTCGGTTATCTCTCGGCTGCAGTCGGTCGGATTTAATTTCTCTCGGCTGGAATCCAAACCAGTCGACCATCATCGAGAAAAACTCACTTTTAGCCGACTAAACCCACGGCCCATGGCCCATCTCGACACTTAGTCAAATTTCCACAATATTTATTCGATCCAGCCACAGTACGGTACTTAACCTCACGGACGTACCACGGTTTGGTACCACAGACATACCACAGACGTACCACGGACGTACCACAGACGTACCACGGACGGTACCACAGATGTACCACGGACGGTATCACGGACGTACCACAGACGTACCACGGACGGTACCACGGACGTACTACTGTACAACACACATATTTACATAAACGGACGAACCTCCACTATACCAGGACATACCTACATCGGTCATCCCATGACCCGCACGACCATACTTAGGATTTCTGGTCGCGGATGCTACAGATCCGGTCTCATCATTTCCCACTCCGGTTCTTCTTTATTACCCTCTTACTCTCGACCTTTCTTTCTCAATAATGTTTTATGTGTTCCATCCCTTGATAACAATTTGATTTCTGTTTTCCAATTGTGCAAATCTAACGGAGTTGCTGTTACCTTTACTCCCACGTATTTCCAGGTGACAGATTTGCAAACGGGGGCACTTCGTCTGGAAGGCAAGCCTAAAGACGGCACGTATGAGTGGCCGAAAATTCCTAGTTCAAAACAACCTTCTCTTGCTTTTTCTTCGGTTATTAAAACCTCTTTAACGGATTGGCACTCTCGATTGGGTCATCCGGCTTTACCTATATTACAAAAAGTTATTTCTCACTTTAATTTACCTCTTTCAACAAAAGTTTTGTTGGCTCAGCCATGCACTTCCTGTTCGATTAATAAGATGCATAAGTTACCTTTCTCTACTTCGTCTTTAAAATCTTCACATCATTTAGATATTGTTTTCTCTGATGTTTTGACATCGCCGATAATTTCTATTGATTGTTTTAAATACTATGTTCTTTTTGTTGATCAATTCACTCGATACACTTGGTTGTATCCTTTAAAAAGAAAATCACAAGTTTATGAGATTTTTACAAAATTCAAGGCATTGGTCGAAAATCAATTTCGATTCAAACTTAAAACTCTTTATACCGACAACGGCGGGGAATACATTGGCCTTGCTGCTTTTCTATCCACTAATGGTATTTCACATATGACAAGTCCCCCTCATACGCCTGAACAAAACGGCATTGCCGAACGTAAACATAGGCATATAGTTGAGACGGGACTTGCTCTAATGTCTCATGTGTCATGCCAAAAACGTATTGGACGTATGCTTTTACAACAACTGTGTATCTCGTTAATCGAATGCCATCACCTCTTCTTGATTTTAAAAGTCCTTTTCAGAGTCTACATGGACGTTTACCGAATTTACAAAAATTACGGATCTTTGGCTGCCTTTGTTTTCCTTGTATACGTCCTTATGCTTCGCATAAGCTAGACGATAAATCGACACCATGTGTCTTCCTTGTATACTCAAATACACAAAGTGCCTACTTTTGCCTTGATCCAAAAACCACAAGGATTTATACATCTCGTCATGTAGTTTTTCACGAAACAGTTTTTCCATTTGCAAAACCAAATAAACCTATTATTGATTCTAACCTTGATACAAATGTACATTCCTCTGTTTTTCCAGTTGTCACTGTCATTAAATCTGCAAGTTTTTCTCCTCTTGCAGCCCCTCCTCCTTCGCATGCCGCTATTCCAATGACAACGGGCGAACCAATCACCAACTCTCAGCAAACACATAATACCAATCATCACCATGGGTCATCTTCATGTCCGGAACCTTCTCCAGCAGCAATGGATAACTCCATCACACAACCTAATCCTTCAGCACCGATAGCTGCAGCTCCTCGTCGAACAAGCAATCGTCAACGAAAACTCGTCCAAAAGTTGAACCTCCACACAACAGTTGCTTATGACCCTACTTGGATTCCTGCTACAATAGTCGAAGCTCTTAAATGCCCTCATTGGCGCAACGCCATGAGTGAAGAAATTAATTCTCAACTTAAACATCGCACTTAGGATCTAGTCAATTCTACTAATGTAAGTAATGTTGTTGGATGCAGGTGGATTTTTATAATTAAACAAAGCGCAAATGGTTCCATAGATCGCTATAAAGTGGGACTCGTAGCTAAAGAATACAATCAACGTCCCGACATTAATTACCATGACACGTTTAGTCCGGTAGTCAAACCTGCGATGGTCCGGATTGTTCTTAGCACTGCTATTTCATGTGATTGGTCATTAAAACAGCTTGATGTTACCACGGCTTTTCTTCAAGGACATCTTCATGATGAAGTCTACATGACACAACCACATCTGCGGGCGTGGTACAATGAGCTACGCACATTTCTGCTCGAATCAGGCTTCAAAACTCTTTAGCCGATGCTTCTCTTTTCATCTACAATAGCAATGGAATCCTTCTATACGTGCTGGTGTATATCGATGACATTATCATCACCGGCAACAGTCCACCACATATAACCCGGTTTATCGCAACTCTCTCTAAACGCTTTTCAATTAAAGATTTGGGTGATCTTCGATATATCATGGTTTTTACCCACTTTTAGGCCATGATATAAGTGTTTTTATAGAGTCTTTTGATACTTTTAGAGTCCTATTAGAGTCTTTATAGGTTGGAATACGTTTGGAGCATAATTGGAGATTCTGAAGCTTTTTGGAGCATTCTGCAAGAAGCTGCGAAGTGATGAAGTCAGAAGGGCAGAATTACGTACAAGGTGTCGATCGACACCATCAGTGTCGATCGACAGCAAGGAAGGACGGCCAAAGTTTCACAATTCCATCAGAAAAAGGAAATCACTCAAGCTTTGAAGAATTACAAGATTGCTCGTAGACGAAAATCCTCCCTTATAAATATAGTTTTCCAGCCATTGTTTAGGCTACGCTTTATTTTACAATAATTTAGAGAGAGATTTATAGAGAGTTTTTGGAGAGAAGAATTTGTCTCCTTTAGAGCAAATTTGGAACTCCCTTATTTATCTATTGATTTCTTTTATGCATTCTTCTTTATTCATGATGTTTGCTTCATTCACCATGTCTGAGTAGTTTGCTAGTTAGGTTTAGGGTTTTTCAAAGGTGATCAATGAATTGTTAGGTCAAATTATATTGTTAGGATAAAATCCTTAGAGTTCTTCATCTGGATTTATGTTTAATGCTTATTCTACCTTAATGACCTAGAATATGATCTTAGGTTAATTAATAGATGCGAGAGTATTATTAATAGCCTGAACTAATGTTAGATGAGCAAAATACCTATTCGCAAAGAGATTTGGTTTAGGGTTTTGTGAACAATTGAACCTGAACTTTAATGCTTGTTTGAATTGTTAGAATTTGCAAAGAGATTTGGAATTCTAGGGTTTAGACATAGATAATCTTCGCAGCGAGAGTTGGTTGATTTTACATTAGTGTTTCAAGTTTAAGAACAGGGCTTAATAATTCCTAACATTCGCCTAGACCTAGAATTTAGATCACCTGAGAATTTCCCTGAACCTAGCGTTCCGTCTCCTGAACTTACATCGTTTTCAATTACTTTCTGTCTTTTAGTTTCATATTCTCACTTAGCTTAATTCGAAATTAGAAAACTGCTGTGTGACTATCCCTTCTCTGTGGATTCGATCCCTAAGTACTACAACTGATCTCTTAATTTGAGAGAGTTGCTTTAGGGTAAATTTGACCCATATCAAATTTTGGCGCCGTTGCCGGGGAAGGAGATTAGTTGCCTACATATTTCTAGTATTAGAATTTTGTCTAGGTTTTTATTTTTGTTTTTGTTACTGATATAGTTTCTTATCTTTGGTTTCAGAAAGGAAGAGGAACTAATTCCATTGAACCAGGAGCTCGGTCATCTCGAACGCACAAACCGAGCATCTGCACGAGCGTCGATCGACACATCTAGTATCGATCGACACCAACCCTCAGCGTCGATCGACTCATCTAGTATCGATCGACACTCTGCGCAGACAGAGATGGCAGACATTGTGGTTCTAGTACGCGACGCAGAAGGCAACCTATTTGACCTTCAGGGCAATAGAAGGAACGCCCAAGGACAGAGACTTGATGAGGCTGGCGCCGTCATAGTCGAACCAGCGTTACAAGCACTCGCAGAAGCTGGACGTGGAAGAACGCTTGGCGAGTACAACCGCCCAGACCAATTCTATGCTAATAGAGCTGCGATCCGTCCTCCTGTATTTCAGAGGAATGACTTCGAGCTGAAGCATGCTTACTACACGCTAGTGGCTCAGCATCCCTTCCATGGTCTCCCTTATGAGCATCCCATGGACCACGTAGAGAGATTTGAAGACTTGGCTTCAAGCATTAAGGCCAATGGAGTTACATATGATTATCTCTTCTGCAAGCTTTTCCCTTACTCGCTTGCTGGAGATGCATCATACTGGCTGAAGCAGTTGCCACCAGGATCCTTGACTACATGGGAAGATACAAAGAATGCATTCCTGTGCAATTTCTTTGATGACGCGAGATCCGAGGAGCTGAGAATGAAGATCACTACATTCTCTCAAGGACCCACTGAAGCTTTCAAGGCTTCTTGGGTGAGGTTCAGATCTTACCAGAGGGACTGCCCACATCATGGATTCAGCGAGCCGCAGCTTATCGGTATATTCTACCGCGGAATTGATTGGAGGTACCAGATGGCCCTAGATGCTGCGAGCAATGACAACTTCAACACAAGATTTCCAGAAGGTGCGATAGAGCTTATAGAGAATTTGGCTTCTAGTAACAGCACCAAGAACGCAGACTGCGAAAGAAGACAACACGCTGGAGTGAATGGAGGAGCCCATATCGCTGAAGTAAACAGGAAGCTGGACAACGTACACAGTCTTTTGGTGGGAAAAAGGCAAGTTCAGTTTGCTGCAGAAGTGGAGACTTTTGAGCCAGAACAAGAAGAGGTTAACTACATCAATGGTGCTGGATTTCAAAGTCAAAGGTTCAACAATCAGCAAGGCTATGGTTCTTCTTACTAGAAGCCTTTTCAGAACAACAACTTCCAGAGAAGCTATGGTTCTTCTTCTTACCAGAAGCCTCCTGCACAAGACAACAAGATGGAATCTATGATAGAACAGCTTCTAGAAGGGCAACAGAAGATGACAGTGGCCTTTAATGGGAAGATTGACACATTATATCAAGATGTGACTGGAAAGATGGACGCCATGTACCAAGACTTGAATGGGAAATTCGAATCTCTGAACAACCATGTCAAGAAATTGGATGTTCAAGTTGCTCAAACCGCAGAAGCTGTTCATAGGCAAGAGGGATTTCTTCCTGGAAAGACTGATACAAATCCCAGACACCATGTCAATGTCATCATGACAAGGAGCAGAAGCAAGCTGGAACCAGAGGAGAAGAAGAATCTAAGTGCTAAAGACCATGAGGAGTTGGAGGAAATCGAAAAAGAAGCTCCAGACGCCCCCTGCAGATCCAGTGTCGATCGACACAGCAGAGTGTCGATCGACACCTGAAGAACTTCGCGAAGTCCAAAGCTCGAGCCCGTGTGTCGATCGACACAATGCTGGTGTCGATCGACACCATGCTCAGACTTCACCAAATCGCGCTAAACCTTCAAACCTCGAAGAGGAAAGAGTGTATAAGCCTAAGATACCCTACCCCCTGCCTCCCAGAAGATCTAAACAGGAGAGAGAGGAAGCTAGATGCAAGGAGATGATGAGTAAACTGATGGTTGAGCTACCCCTAGTTGATGCAGTCCAACTTTCACCAGCATTAAGAAGATATGTCAAGAGAATGGTTGCAAACGGTGTGAGTCCCGAAGAAGGAGCATTACTTACTAGAGATATAAATGCAATTCTCTTGAACATAGTTCCAAGAAAAAAGAAGAAGAAGTGGGTTTCTGAACAGGTCAACGCTGTAATTCAGAGTAGGATTCCAGAGAAGTTACCTGATCCAGGAAGCTTTGTGCTACATTGCTCAATCTCAACAGGAAGGTTTCCTCGTTCTCTCTGCGATTTAGGTTCAAGTATCAACTTGATACCATACCCAGTTGCTGTGAGACTTGGAATGACTGATTTAAAGCCAAGCAGAATCTCTCTAATCCTAGCTGATCGATCAAAGAGATTCCCAGAAGGTGTCTTAGAAGATGTTCCCCTGAAGATTGAAGGCTGCATAATTCCCACAGACTTTGTGGTTTTGAAGTACGATGAAGAACCTGCAGATCCTCTTATTTTGGGAAGATCATTTTTGGCTTCAGCTGGTGCCATCATTGATGTGAGAAGAGGGAAAATGGAGCTTGATTTGGGTGATGTTGTCATGAACTTTGACATGGACAAATTAAGAGGGCCATCCACCATTGATGGTCAAGCTTTTTCAGTAGAGATGTCTGTAGATGAAGGTCCAATCATGGAAAGTTCGGATGCTATTACTGCTGGGAATGTCAAGGAACCTGATTCTAAAGAGCAAGTGAACAAGCTGGTTATTCAAGAGGCATTAGCTGAAAATTCTAAGGAAGTTGTGGAGCTTGAAGATTGGAGTGGGAACAATCCTATCTTCAGGACATTGAGCGAAAGTGAAGGTCTAATCAGTGCTAAGTTGATGGAGGACGACGTTTTCATCATGGAAGCAAGGATTGCAGAGCTGAGTTGCAGAAAAAGGGCAGAGACTCGAGCTACTGACTTAGCGTCGATCGACACCCCTAGTGTCGATCGACACCCTTCGCGGATCACACCAGACACTGTCTCAAATACTGACAAACAGATGCATCCACATCCTATAGCCCACAAACCTCGGAGAAAGCAAAGGTACGCATCTCCTGGAATGAATTCCAAACCTCCTCATCTTGTCAATAAAAACTTTAAAGGTTCAAAAGCTGTTTCACACTCATGCAAACCACGAGATTCTCGTAGAAGGCTTGGTATTTCTTTTGATGATGCTGCAGAAAAACGAAGTATCCCACCCGACCTCAAGGCCTACCCTGCTGTTGTTCCTCATTTCCTTGGTCGATCTCATGCACCTACTGCTTATACACCACCTTGGATGAGAAGACATTCGTCTGGGAAGCATTCGATGCCACCCTCTGATCCACCAGACGTCTGAAACCCGACACAGTCAAGCTAATGACTGAAAACGAGCGCTGAGTGGGAGGCAACCCACTGTTAGGTACGTTTTTCTTTATATTTTGTTTTGGTTTTACTTAAGTCCTAGTTTCAGTCAGTTAAAAAAAGGCGACATTCGACTCAACTCAGACCAGTGTCGATCGACACCACGCGCAGACGAAGGTAAGTCTTCTATCTGGTCTTTTAAGTTGTTTCTAATCTTTCTTTTAGCTAACTTCGGGTTTGATAACACTGGGGACAGTATTGTTTAAGTCTGGGGGAGGTGATTACTGACCTTGTGTTTTGTTTTGAGAGTCAGTTGAGTCTTGAGTCAAAAGTTTTCAAAAATTTGTTTTATTGAGTCAAAATCAGTTGGAACTTTCAGTTTTTCAGAAGAACTAACCACAAGAAGTTGACGCTTGAAAGAACCATTGCTATAAGAGTTGATTGCGGGATTTACTAAGTAGAAAGCTGCAAGTGGAATCAGTCTAACAGAGCGAGTTCAGATCCCCTTATAAGAACTAGGTATGCGCAGAACTTGATTCTTCTTTCAGTCCGAACAGATAGGCAATTGCAGTATCTCCTTGATCTTCCCTTAAGAGAAAAGAAAAGAAAGGAAAAAAGTAGTCTAAGTCTGGAATAGTGCCTTTGTCATGAGCATGTCTCCTTACAAGGAACAATATTAGTGATGCTCTTGAACACGTCTCCTCACAAGGTACACAAGTAGAGAGTAGCACTATTCCAGAGATCCCAAAAAGAATAAGAAGAGTCAATGAAAAGATCTTAGAACACCCTGAAAATGGGCAGAAGTTGACTAAGGGAAGAGAAAATAGGGGAGCTGTATGAGAATATCTTGTTCAGGCACTAAGGAAGGGAAAAGAATCAGAAAAGTTCTATGGCATTACCAATGTTAGAGTTCGAAATTTATACCAAGGAAAGGATCTGGATTTGAACTGGGAGATGGCTAAGCTTGTGGTAAGTACACTGAACTTTCCTAAGGTTGGCTCTAATATCATGTGGATTCAAGAAGTGTTAATCACTGTGGCGTTTTGAAGAAGTACTCGGAAGTTTCTGTTTTCAAACTTCTACTTCAGTCTAAGTTTCTATTTTCCTTGAGGGCAAGCAAAGGCTAAGTCTGGGGGAGTTGATATATCATAGTTTTTACCCACTTTTAGGCCATGATATAAGTGTTTTTATAGAGTCTTTTGATACTTTTAGAGTCCTATTAGAGTCTTTATAGGTTGGACTACGTTTGGAGCATAATTGGAGATTCTGAAGCTTTTTGGAGCATTCTGCTGCTTTTTGGAGCATTCTACGTGCGAAGTGATGAAGTCAGAAGAGCAGAATTACGCACAGGGTGTCGATCGACACCATATGTATCGATCGACACCAGACAAGACCGACGCATTGTTCGGACTTCCATCAGAAAAAGGAAATTGGCCAAGCTTTGAAGAATTACAAGATTGCCCCTGGACGAAAATCCTCCCTTATAAATATAGTTTTCCAGCCATTGTTTAGGCTACGCTTTATTTTACAATAATTTAGAGAGAGATTTATAGAGAGTTTTTGGAGAGAAGAATTTGTCTCCTTTAGAGCAAATTTGGAACTCCCTTATTTATCTATTGATTTCTTTTATGCATTCTTCTTTATTCATGATGTTTGCTTCATTCACCATGTCTGAGTAGTTTGCTAGTTAGGTTTAGGGTTTTTCAAAGGTGATCAATGAATTGTTAGGTCAAATTATATTGTTAGGATAAAATCATTAGAGTTCTTCATCTGGATTTGTGTTTAATGCTTATTCTAGCTTCGCGACCTAGAATCTGATCTTAGGTTAATTAATAGATGCGAGAGTATTATTGATTGCCTGAACTAATGTTAGATGAGCAAAATACCTATTCGCAAAGAGATTTGGTTTAGGGTTTTGTGAACAATTGAACCTGAACTTTAATGCTTGTTTGAATTGTTAGAATTTGCAAAGAGATTTGGAATTCTAGGGTTTAGACATAGATAATCTTCGCAGCGAGAGTTGGTTGATTTTACATTAGTGTTTCAAGTTTAAGAACAGGGCTTAATAATTCCTAACATTCGCCTAGACCTAGAATTTAGATCACCTGAGAATTTCCCTGAACCTAGCGTTCCGTCTCTTGAACTTACACAGTTTTCAATTACTTTCTGTCTTTTAGTTTCATATTCTCACTTAGCTTAATTCGAAATTAGAAAAATGATGTGTGACTATCTCTTCTCTGTGGATTCGATCCCTAAGTACTACAACTGATCTTTTAATTTGAGAGAATTGCTTTAGGGTAAATTTGACCCATATCAATCTTACATATTTTTTGGGTATCGAAGTTACTCGTACCTCTGAGGGATTACGTTTAACTTAAAATCGTTATATCGTAGATTTGCTCCGACGGACAAAGATGACAAATGCTAAGACGGTCTCCACTCCAATGTGCTCCAACACGGTTCTTACACTCTTCTCCGGGACCACTTTTGACAATGCAACGGAATATTGCGCAACTATGGGCAGTCTACAATACATTTCCCTCACTCACCCAGACATCTCCTTTGCGGTTAACAAGCTGTCTCAATTCATGCATAAGCCAACAACGGATCACTGGACAGTCGTCAAATGGATTCTCCGCTATCTCTCAGGAACACCAAGACGTGGTGTATTCTTCCCAGCCACGAATACTCCCACTCTTCATGCATTTACCGACGCTGACTGGGCGGGAAATAAAGATGACTACACATCTACGGGTGCCTACATCGTCTACCTTGGTCGTCACCCCATAGCTTGGTCTTCGAAAAAGCAAACCGGTGTTGCTCGCTCCTCAACTGAAGCTGAATACTGCTCCATTGCCAACACAGCCTCCGAAGTATGTTGGATCGTCTCACTTCTCAAGGAACTCGGCATAAAGGTCACAACTACACCGACAATCTATTGCGACAACATGGGTGCAAACTATTTAGCAGCCAATCCCGTCTTTCATTCACGCATGAAGCATATCGCTATTGATTACCACTTCGTTCGTGGCTATGTCCAAAATGGTGAAATGCGGGTATCCCATATCATGTCTACAGATCAGCTAGCCGATGCTCTCACCAAACCTCTTCCACGAACTCGGTTTGAACTTCTATGTGACAAGATTGGACTCTCCAAAGGTGGTCCATCTTGAGGGAGCGTGATAAGATATAGAAAATATATATTGTTCCTATTGAATATATAAAGTAGAAAGTAGCTTTACCTTTAGACAACGTCTCTCTTTAATTAATGGCGTTTATTGTGGCCATAGAAATGAGTTTTACCTTTGGCCTTTCCTCTCTCTCTCGTTGTATAAATCTAGAGCATTGCTCTTGTTAATAAATTATCAAATCCCATAATTCAATAGAGAGCTCCGTTAGAACACATTACGGTTGTGCTCTGATCAGAACAGGAGATAGCATGGAGACTATCACGAATGTAATTATCATTATTTTCCTGAACTTCATGGCAGCTTTTCTTCGCTTTTAATTTTTTTTCTTTTCTTAAAAGTGGATTTAAGATATTGATTTGAGATTATTAAGATTAGAGAAATCTTATATATATATGTGAGATTTACAGATATCGTAAAGTTGTGATTGGTCATATTTCGATAAGAAACGCTCGTATTCCATTTTGACTAGCCTACATTTGATTCAATAGTGTTTATACATGTGTTAAGATGTGATTATCCATTATTATTTCCACAACTAATGTTGATAGTATCCAGTATCCACAATCACTTAAACTAGATATAATAAGTTGGGCTTAATTTGCTGTTACGTAATACCAAATGGGCTTATAGAAAAGTACAAAAAAGTAAAAAAAAAACGTATGAGCCCGGTTCAAAACATGGACCTCTAGTGTGATAACCGACTACACCACCGAGACATGTAACTCATCATATCATATTAAGTAATTTTATTCTTTGATTCTATATGCTACCTATGATTTGGACCACATGTGATGGTTAGTTTTAACATTGTGTTATTATTAATAATATTTTTCTTAGAAATATCTCGAGATCTTCAACAACTGGGATAAGAAATTTTACAATAATCTAAGGTTTTACGAGCGTTTGGCGAAGTAACATACATACTATAGGCTGGGTTTTTAATATAATCACATAGACACAATTGTTGCTCTTTCAGTTTCTCGGAACACACTATACTCGGCTTTTCTCCCATGGTTATTGCCGGCAAGCAACGCAAGAGCTCTATCGGAACACACATGTTTGCCACTTTTCCGAAACCTCCGACGACGGTTGCTCTGATCAGAACATGAGTCGATATGGTGATGATCACGAATGTGATGGAGCGGAAGCTACTACGGATAAAACTAGATCCGTTGATTCTGAGAATATCCGGAAACTAGAGTTTGTGAATACTCTTCACTGTGGTTTATCAAAACCTCTTTTAAGAAATCTCTTTTTTATTAATTAATCAAAGTCTGAATACAATATGAGGTATAAACGGCTTATTTATAATAGATCATAAAACCCTAGAATAATTAAAATAGGAAAACTACTAAAATATAGAAAATAGAAATAATACATATTTATCTAATACAAATAAGTAATAATAAAGATATAGAAAATAGAAATAATACATAATCTTAATATTTAACATGATCGTGACATGTGTCAAGTTAATCGATTAGATTTTGACACGTGTTAAAAAAATTCAACCAATTAGATTTTAACATAATGTTTACATAAATCTAAAAATTAGTTTTAAAAATAAAAAAGGAAAATAAGTATCTTTTTCAATTACTAATACAAAAAAAATCGAGAAGGTAAATAAGAAAATTAAGAAAAAGGAAAATAATTTTTTTAATGTTTTTCATTTAAATTAAGGAAATTGTATGATCAATTACTAATACTAAAAGGAAAATCAAAAAATTAGTAAAATAAGTTTTTTTTTCAATGGGTAATACCAAAAGAAAAATAAAAAAATTGAAAAGGTAAATAAGAAATTTAAGAAAAAAGTTTCTTTTATGTTTTTGCATTTAAATTAAAGAAATTGTATGATCAATTACTAATACTAAAAATATAATAAAAGGTAAATAATAAATTTTTTATAATAATTATTTTAATTTATTTTTACGGTTTTAAAATATCTTATTAAAAATCCGTATATATGCGGATCCTAATCTAGTTCTTATATATAGCTAGATGTGAGATTTACATAATCGTAACAGAAAATTCTGATTGATCTTGTTTAGAAAAAAAAACGCTCATACATTTTGGCTAGTCTATATATTTGGCCATCATGCATGAGAATATGAAGATCATGATCCAATAGTGCTCATACACGTGTCGAATGTGTACCTGTGAAACTTTTTCAATAAGTATATATACTAGGGGTTCACCTGTTGTATATGTATGAATTATATAATGAAATATGTATCATTGTAATTTATTTGATTGATTTAATAAAAATCAATAAACTTTCTACTAAAAATTAATTAATTTCATTAAATGTAATAACATGTGTCATTGAAAATTTTCTTTTAATTTTAATGAAAATTGTCAAAATGATAAATGAGTACATGTTAACTTTTGGAAAATTGGCTGTTTCATGCTTGAAATATAGGCAAATGTTAAATGTATACATGAACTATACTATTGTGCTAATTTATATAAAAAATTAAATTTCATACATGATCTTTAATTTTTGTGCTTAATCATACAATCGAGTTTACAGGGTTAACGAACGGTTATATTTTGTTGACGTGGATGCACGTATGAAATAATGTTGTCTGATATGAAACATAGATTCATTGTCAAACACCAAAACGTCGTTGTTTTGTGCAAAACGCACAATTAGGTCACAAAACGATGTCATTTTATAATGTGTCTTCTTTTCTTCTTCAAGCTCTCGGCGCTCTCGACAAAACAAGATCTCAATCTTGAGTTTCATTTCGTTTTCCACCTAATTCCGCCTTGTTGTAAGCAGTGATCGGTATATCAAAAGTAGATCGAGAGCATGTTTGTCATAGCCTGAGATTTGAAATTCTCTTTCTTCAGCAAAACTCTGACCGAGTAAACGGCAACTGGCATTAGGGATTTGAGCATCTGGATGAAGGATACGGAGAGATAAATGTAAGCGAAGTTCGATAAGCAGAGGGAGGGTGAGTTCAACACGCTGATTTGAGTACAATCCCCAAATACTATTTGTTTTGTCGAGAGATTCGAGAATTAAAAGAAGAAGACAAGACACAAAATAAAACGTTTTGTGACTTAAGTGTGTGTTCTGCACAAAATAGCATCGTTTGGGTGTTTGACAATGAATTTGCGTTTCATATCATATGACATCGTTTCATACTTGATATATACGTCGTCAAGAGATAACGGTTCGTTAACACCGTAAACTCGATTTTTTGATTAAGCAAAAAAATTGAAGATCATGTATAAAATTTAAATTTTTATTAACTTGAGGTATAAATTAGCACAGTAGTATAATTCATGTATACTTTTAACAAGATATGAAATAGCCGACTTTCCGTTAACTTTTCAGAGCCTGTACTTAAAAAACTTACTGTTTAATTATAAACTAAGTAAGAATGCGCATCATACTCAAAATAAAAAAATTATAAACTACTTTATTAAATATCACTTTGAAATTATTATATTTAACTAGTTTTATATGGATCTTTTTAATAATAGATTTCTGAACCCATTACTCAAACAAAATATCCAATATGAGACTTTTAATAGTTTTAGTGGTTTATTTCATTTTAAAAAATTCAAATCATAACATATTTGAAAAAAATATAATATTTTTTACTCTATGTTTGATGTGATGATTCAGTTTATTTTAAAATTTAAAACTAAACAAAAATGATTGGAGAAATATAATGATTTATAAATAATTAATATGATACAAATCTTATTTATTCTATTTGATTGGCTCATAAATATTTTTTTCAAATTATTTACTAATTCCTGTGGCTGTCAATTAAAAATAATTATGTGAAATTTTTTAATTAAAAATTGATTTAATGTTTAGTTTAATAATAATATTTGATTTTATAATCAAATTAATATGAGTGGCACTGATTGTAATTACTCTACTAATTTGAACCCATTAAATTTTTATATTATACTGAAAATCACTCTGATGATGACAAATCAGCATGGCATGCATGTAAATAACAAACATACGAAGCTAAGATTGTTTTCTAAAAATTGGGGATTTACGTGTGAAATATTTTTAGAAAAAAAATCTTAGCTTCATGTGTTATTTAGTGAATGCAAACAGTGGTGCGGGCGTTTATTGACTTTTTTTTTTGTGGAACGCACTTTCACTTTGACATTCTTTTCATCATATTTGTTCAGTTGTGTAGGTGGTAATAAAAAAAAAAAAAAAAAAGAAAGGAACCCACTGTGCGGTCCAAAAACAAGTAAAACGTTGTGATCTGCTAGTAAATTTGTAACGCACCAAATTCCGGGTGTTTAGTACTCGGCAAGTGCAGTTTTTTTTTTTAAATATTTTTTATTCAGTTTTCGTAATGAAAAATTTATACATATTCATTTCAATTGTTAGTACAATTTTATTTTAAAAATAAATTATTTTGGATAATTAAAAACTTCAATAATTATTAGATTTATATTGTATTTGTAATTGTCACCATTCAAATATTATTCCGCACCGCTTATTTTTCAGTATTCACATTTTTATTACGCATTCCGCACCAACTGCATTTAAACCCCTTTGTCCCGCTTGATTTATTTATCCTGCACCACCCAATCCAATGGACCGAAGCCTATATGGGATAGAGAGCTTGTGTATTTGTATTTCTTTGTTACAGTTTTGGCTTCATTATTATATCTACTAGACGAGTACCCACACAAATGTGTGGGGTTTCTCTTTTATATTTTGTCTAATATTTAAAATTTAAAAGTAGTTTTTTTTAAAAAATTCACTTTCATTTTTATTTTTTTGGATGGTCATCATATGTAAAGAAAAGATTGTTTGTTTTCTTAGGATGATCTTGTTTTGTTTAGTTTTTCGATTGACTTTTGTCTTCAATGAAGCTTATCACACAATTACACTACTAAAAACAATTAAGTTCTTCAGTTATAACTATAACCTGGTAATCTAGAGCATCGTAAGTAAATCTAGATAAAAGAATCCACAAATACTATATAGTATACTAAATATTATGATTTAAAACTCAATACGCATATTCTCTAAATAAATATATAAACTTATTATAACCAATTTTTCTATTCTCATTGAGACCTTCACAATTTCTCTTGAAATTAAAAGGTTAAGTAAATGAATATTTCAACAATATACCAACCAAATAAAAAACTAAAAATCAGTTTTATAATAAAATAATACACAATAATTTGTATATAGCATGAAGATACAAAATAATTTGTGAGATACAAGAACAAACCATTAATGAATCTTATTTTTATATAAAACTTATTTAAGTATACTAAATTGATGTTTGCTAGATATCTTTAGCATACCAATCTATAATACCATAATACACAATAATTGTATATAACATAAA
>JAHZTW010000003.1:32057106-32077727 GCA_020283515.1 Alliaria petiolata
TTAATTTTACTTATTTATCTTTTTATTAGATGTTAAGATTTATAAACTTGTATTTTTCTTTATAAATTTAGTTCTAGGATAACTTATATTTTTAGTTGTTAGGAATTTTTTGATATCGTAGTTTTTTTATAATATTACCGATACAACTTAACCTAATTATTTATAAATTTAGATCTAGGATAACTTATATTTTTAATTGTTAGGAATTTTTTGATATCGTAGTTTTTTTATAATATTAGCGATACAACTTAACCTAAATAAATATTTATAAAAGTTGAAAATATTAGTATAACTATTTTTAAAAACTTTTTATTATTTATTTCAATTATATTCATATTAATTTTTGTTTTAATTTAGAATATGAATGGTGTCTTTTGGAATTCTTTTCATAATGTTAAAAGAAAATGTATAATTAGTATGTGTATTAAATTTGGAATTAAAAAAATTATATTAAAAAATATGATGTGGCAATGATGTGGACGATGAGGTGTATTCATGAGAAGAGAGAAAAGGTTATTTTATATATATAGATTATAGAGGCGTCTGTATATTTGAATTTAGAGTGGGACAAATATATAAGAAAAAAACACTTCAGTTTATAAGTTTAAACCATAACATGATAAACTCCAAGTCACAAGTCCGAACCATCATCATCGTTGACTCATTCTTACACAATATTTAGTTTTAATATTTTGTTATTATTGATTATAATTTTTGTTACAAACATCTTGAGAGCTTCAACAACTAGGAAGAGGAACCTTACAAGTTTCTATGACTTTAAGAGCGTTTGGAGAAGTAACAAACGCACTAAATTCTGGATTTTTTATATAACCACATAGACACGGTTGCTGCACCTTAAGTTGGTCACAACAAGCTGGAGTCGGAGTTGCTCCCGTGGTCATTGCCGGTAAGCAAGGCGAGAGCTCCGTTAGAACACACGACGGTTCTGCTCTGATCGGAACATGAGATAGCATGGAGACTATCACGAATGTGATTAGCATTATTTTCGTGAACTTCATGGTGGTTTTTCTTCGCTTTACAAAAAAAATTCTTTTTAAAAGTGGATTTAAAATTTTCTTTTGAAGTAATTAGGATTAGAGAAATCTTATATATAGATGTGAGATTTACAGATATCATAACTGATAGTTCTGATTGGTCTTATCTCGATAAGAAACGCTCATATTCCCTTTTGGCTATCCTACATTTGGCTTTCATGCGGAGAATGTTAAGGTCATGATCCAATAGTGTTAACACATATGTCAAGATGTGATTATCCATTATTATTTCCACAGCTAATGTCTGATAGCATCCAGAATCACTTATACTAGATATAATAAGTTGGGCATAATTTGCTGTTACGTAATACCAAATGGGGTTATAGAAAAGTACAAAAAGTAAAAAAAAACAATGTCTGATCCCGGTTTGAAACTGGGACATCTAGTGTGTGAGACTAGTGTGATAACCGACTACACCACCGAGACATGTAACTCATCAGATCATATTAAGTAATCTTATTCTTTGATTCTATATGCTACCTATGATTTGGATCACAGATGGTGATTTCAAAATCTTATAAAAGATGTTTTCTTTATCTTTCACCTTCATCATTTGTATCTATCAATCTGTTTCAGTTTAGGACGGTTTTAATCTGATTATACATTAGTGACTAATCGATAGACTAAAAAAAAAAAAAAATTTAGTTGGGTTAAATTTTCTAGCTATAGGCATTGACGCATTGTCATTGTCATTCATTGAGATACAATGTTTGGAGAGTCCCTTTACCAACGCCCTCTTACTGAAAACTTATAAAATGCAAAATTAAAATGAGAGCAACGGTTAGTGGTAACTACCAGAACTTTCCAAATGCAAACAAATCTGCGTATTCATATGTTGAATAAGGAAGGTCAGTCATTAATTATAACAATTCTCGGAAGTCAAATTTTTAGGGTAAGCAAGTTTTAAGCTCATGTAGCTTTACCAGTTTATATAAGATGGAACTAATTAATTAATTAAAATACAATGAAAACAAAATTTAAGGAGAAAAAACTCAAACCGAGCTTTTAACTATTAAAATTTGTATAAAAGAGTTGAGAACGCTAATCCATAAGTGAGTATGTATCGCCAAGTTCACTACTCCGTAATTGAACTAATAAGGAGTAGTAAAACACTTCGGTTGTCTACATCTCGTATATACCAAATTATTTATCTTATAACATTAATTCATAATCCTACGTTTTACAGAGAAGATTGGAGATGAAGAATATAACAATGATGTTGTGAAGGTTATGAATTCGTGATTCTTTATTATGACCATAAGGTCTCTTTATATAGGAGTTACATAAGGGTAGAAAAGGTAATATCCTTTTCCTACATGAATAAGGAAAACATCTAATAGACCGTCTTAAGGTATTGGGCCTTCACGCCATTGGGCCTTTGTCTTCACGCCAATGTTCTGATGGACTGGGCCGGTTATGGAGATCGAACCTCAATGATTTATAACACTCCCCCTTGATTGACATAACCGGTCGTGACGAATGGATCATAGTAATACGCTTGGGGATGCTGCCTCATTAAAACCTTACCAAGGAAAACCCAGTGGGACAAAATCTTAGTGAAGGAAAAAGAGTACAGCACGTATTACTCCCCCTTGTTTTAGACATCACTGAAGGTCCCTTAATCGGCGCATGCCGATCGGATACATGAGCTTCTTGAGCGTGGAGGTTGGAGGTGACTTTGTGAATAGGTCGGCTGAGTTGTCACTTGAACGTACTTGGAGCACTTTGATTTCACCGGTCTTCTGTAGATCGTGAGTGAAAAAGAACTTCGGTAGAATGTGCTTCGTTCTGTCTCCTTTGATGTATCCATCCTTCAGTTGAGCTATGCATGCGGCATTTTCTCTGTACATGCTGGTCGGTTCTTCTTTCCCTTCTGTCATCCCACAATCTCGTCTAATGTGTTGAGTCATTAACCTCATCAATGAAAATGACCGTTGTGTGGATCCGAAAGGTAACCTGCATCAGCAAAACCAAACTAATCCTTCTTTGTTAAGGTTAGTATAAAAATATATCCATATCGAAATATGTGTTTAATCCCGTTCCAGTGTCTTTGGATCGGACAAGAACTGAATCTTGAAAGAGGAGGTTCACGTCAAAACATATGTCTGGTCTAGTATGACTAGCCAAGTACATTAACGCTCCTATAGCACTGAAATATGGCACTTCGGGATCAAGGACCTTTTCGTCCTTCTTTACTGGACCGAATGGATCGTTGTCCAGACCAAGGCTTCTCACCATCATTGGGCTAGTCAGTGGGTGAGCCTGGTTCATATTAAAATGCTTGAGTACCCTTTCTGTATATGCCATTTGATACACAAGGATTTCATTATTGACGTACTCAAGTTATATTCCCAAACAGGACTTAGTCTTTCATAAGTCTTTCATCTCAAAACTCTTTCTTGAGGTATTCAACTGTTTGAGATATTTCCTCAGAGGTTCCTATGATGTTCAGGTCGTCTACATACATCGCGATGATTACGAATCCCTGTCAAGTATTATGGGATCGTTTTATAGCCCTCTATCACATGCGACCTGACTATTTAATCCATAGAGCGATTTATTCAGCTTAGTACAATGCTGGTCTCGAGAACTTCTTTCAGCTCTATCACCTCTGGGATTTTCATATATATTTCTTTATCCAGTGGACCATAGGCTGCTTATATGTCCAGACATTATAAACTTTCAAGTTTATAGCAGCACCAACCACATATTCCTTAGTCCCTGTGAGTATCCTTGTGTAATCAAGCTATCTCGAAATGCTTGTAAAACATGAACACTTTAGGTCATGTGGTCTCACGATTTTCTTTTCTCACAGGACTTATTTATCCACTGGTTTAATATCATGAGGTGTCCGTGATATGGGACCAAAAACCTCTCTCTTCTTTAAAGAGTTTAACTCCACGTTTATAGCGTCTTTCCAGTTAATCCAATCTGGTCGCTGAGTGCACTCATATATTGACGTGAGTTTTGATCCTCGCATTTTTCTTTCAAGTGCTACTATATTGTACGCGCTTTCTTATACATTTTGGTGTTAACACACTTATATAGTTCCTATATTGATCCAGACATGATATGATCGATCTGAGATTTCATTATCCAGGACCTTTAATGCCTTGCAGCTTGGCGTCCCAAGCTACATGGAATGGTACCTTAGATGTTCAGCTGGCCAGCCTTTATATCTCAATGTCTGGTCTGGTTTCCTTAATAAACCCGGATATTATGCACCATTTTCCGCGGTTTCTTATCTTATGGAACTTATTGGTCTATCTTGTATAGACTCAGTAGCAACTTGATTGTGTCTCTATGACATCAATTTCGTGGTGCTTAAGCTGAGATGACTTAGTCATTCTTTTCGGGTTCATGTGTCTGGCATCTAATTATTTGGACGTCATTAAATCTTTTCTCTAGTCCGAGGATCATGCCAAGACACCGATGGTTTATACCATATCAATTCTCTTATCAGCTTATTACGTTTCTCCTTATAATGTTGGATATTCGGATTTACTTAAAACTCATGTAATCCGTGTTCCTTGGCCACTAAATATATCACCCATATTTGGCTCAAAGGTTTCTTTAAATTCGTAGGAGAAACGTTTCTTATCCAACATATATATATTCCCACTCTCCAATCTCCTTATGAGATTCCATCTTAGACGGCACATATGTATGTGGTGGTTTTATTCAAAAACTCTTAAGATGGTATATGTCTGGCTCATAACCCGTATTCAATATGAGATGGGAATATCTATGCTCACTCATATGGCCTGATGCATATTGATCTTATATACATGTAAAACTTGTGATGTCTCCAAGCTGATAAACTTTAGGCAATGCCTTTGTTTATAAAATTCAGCCAAGTCTTATTATGATCATCGAAATTGTAGTATAGTCATGGACCACGGGTTTGTCCTCACTTCCCCTCATGAATATACTATAGTTTCGTGATGCTTGGGACAATAAAACTAATGAGTTTCCCTTGTGTACATGTAACACAACGTGAGACTTTATGGGATAACTCTTTGTGCCGTTTTATGATCAATCTATGCATCAAGTTTTGGACTTGGATGGCTAGTCCAGTCATGCCATATAGTGTAAATTTCGTGGGGTATACCAACTGTGGTTACCATGGCTTTTGCCTCTATCATACTGATCTTTGGCATAGTCTAGATCAGTAGAGTATAGTCTCAATCATTTTCTTTTGTGCCCATTGTTTCTATTTGGAAACCATTTTCATAACTCAATGGGCTTTATATGGGTGAGAGACTCATGCCCTTTAGGCGTATTATCTAAGCAAGGAGTCTTGCAAATGCCATATTCCGTGATGACAATAAGCATACATGTGACCATCTTGTAGATGCGTCAATGAGGACCATAAAATATCGAAATGTCCCACAAGGTGGGTGTATTGGTCCGCATATGTCTCCTTGAATTCTTTGGGATTACTCTCCTTTCTTTCAAGGCGTGCCTATAAGTATTGGCAATCAATTTTCCCATCATATTCGACCCGGGATGTCCCAGCCGGTCGTGCCATAGGTTGAACCTATCCGTAAACTCTTGGTTTGCGGTGGCATTGGCCTCAATCATATTGACCTTAGTACAATATATGCCAGTGGCTATAGCAGGTATAGTCTCTAGGACTTTCTTATGGCCTTGGGCGTTTTTAACTATCTGAAGAAATTCTCTATTTCCTCCGCCCATTGTTTTCACATGAGGACCATTCATTCGAATGTCTTTAAAACTCAATAAGTTACGATTTGAGCTAGGTGAAAACAATGCATCCGAGATTTCTAGATGCGTGCCTTTTAGGTATTAAAACATTAGCCTGGCCGTGGCCTTCTATTAGGCTGGCCTGTCCTGCTATAGCACTTATGTTTGCCCTTTTAAGTATAAGATTTATGAAGTATCAATCAAGCAAACATAAAAGCAAACATAAAAGCAACAAAGCAAATAGAACTCTAAGTCTAGAAATCATTTTAGGAAATCGGATGTCTCATACTTAGTGAGATCATCATCATTTTCATGATCAAAATCGCCCTCATCATCATGCTCATGTTCATGCTGGATCATATTGGCCTCAGGATTCTTCCCTTTAACACTCTCTCTATAAAGTTCAATGAGATGTTTGGAAGTCCTGCATGTCTTGGCCCAATGATTATCCATCCCACACCGATGGCAAACGGACTTGGTCGGGCCGGACTTGTGTCCGGTTTGGTTCCCATGACCACGTCCTTGGTCACGTCCTGGACCGCGGTTAGAATTGGATCCGCGTCCATTTCCTCGACCATACGGGTGGTAGCGACCACGCCCTCGTCCTCTTCCATGTCCATGTCCTGGTCCGCGGTTAGAGTTGGATCCGCGACCATTATGCTTTTGGTATCTATGGACATAGTTTGCCTCGGTTTCTTTTGTTTCAGCGGCCACGTGGGCTTCAGGTATTGGGGTTGATCCAGCTGGTCTCATCTCGCTGTTGGCCAGAACAAGACTATTGTTTTGTTCTGCAAGCAACAAGCAAGCGATCAGATCTGAGTAAGTCGCGAAGCCTCTCTCGCGATATTGTTGCTGTAGCAACACATTACTCGAATGGAAGGTAGAGAAGGTCTTTTCCAACATATCCTTCTCAGTGATGGTCTCGCCACATAGTTTCAGCTTTGAAACTATCTTAAACAAAGTCGAGTTGTACTCCTCTACGGATTTAAAGTCCATGAACCTTAGGTTCAGCCAATCGAATCTGGCTTTCGGCAGTACAACCGTCTTTTGATGGGCGTACCTCTTATTCAATTCCTTCCATAGATCCAACGGATCTTCAATTGTAAGATACTGATCCTTGAGACTCTCAGTGAGGTGGTGGCGTATGATGAGAATCGCCTTGTATCTGTTTCTCACGGACTCATTGTTTCCGTCGACGATACATTCACCAATCTCTTTCGAGTTGAGCATGATCTTGGTGTCAAGCGCCCACTTTAAGTAGTTATCTCCGGAGAGATCAAGGGCTGCATAGTCTAAGTTGGCAACCTTAGACATCTGAAAATATGCACCAACTATCTCTTAGGGCTTTTAACAAAATCAAGACCTTAGAACAATGGTCGATTTAGGGCTTTTAAATAAAATCAAAACCTTAGCAAGATGGCTGATTTATATTTCCGATTTTATGCCATTAAGTTTCCAATTTAATCCTAACAAGGAATTCTATGTGATAAAGGAAACAAGAAAATCCAAATTCTAAATAAGGAAACTTCCTATGCGATTTTCTATGTGATCAAGCAAAAAGGAAATTTTCCAAATTCAATCCTAAAAGGAAAACTATGGTTTTCGGTTTCTACCAACAAAATTTTAATGGTCCGAAAATTCTTCATTCAATTCCTAGTTCAATTAGGATTCCTAATTCAATTAGGGTTTTATCTAAACAATAGAAAAACGTTTTAGGGTTTTCCTAATTGGAATAGGATTAGGGTTTTATGGAAAAAGGAAATTTTCTTCTTCTCTAGTTCTATCTAGGGTTTATGCGAATTTTAAACAATCAAACAATCAATCACATGAAAAAATTTTTTTTTTTTTTTTAGGGTTCATGTAAGTTTAATGTTCAATTCGGTTTTAGTAAATAATATGATCATGCGAATTCTAAACATTAAACATGAAGCTAAGAAATCATGCAAACAAGTTATTCAATCAATCCAAGTTTTAGGGTTTCATATTTTCTTAGATTCAATTCGGTTTATAGGTTTTCAAAGATCAAACAAGTTTAAACAATCAATCCGAATTTTAGGGTTTCATAAACATTAGGTCAGATTTCGGTTTTATGGTGTTCTTGAGTTTTAGGGTTTTAGAAATTTGTTTATACCTTTGAACCTTCTTTTGGGTTGAATGGAATGGACCGGGAGCTAATAGACCTCGGTAAACTCACGCTTGGATTGCTCGGAACTCGCGGCTACTCGTCGGATCAGCTACGCGGAACTCGCGGCTGCTGCGGGAAGAGGATCACGCGGCTACACGGGATCGTCGGGTAGGATTGCACGCGGCTAGGGTTTGCGCGGCTGGATCATCGTGCTGCTTCTGCTCGGGATGAGATCGAGCTGCTGCGGTAAGGGATCACGCGGTTGGATCGCGATGATCTGCTGCAGAAGTTCGGGTCGAGCTGCTGCGAGCTGCGGGAGTTGCGCGGCTGTTCGGAAAGATGCAGAGTGAGGAACGCGTGGCAAGGAGAAGCTCGGGTCGCGTGGATGCTCGGGTCGCGTGGATGCTCGGGCTAAGGATGCGCGGCAACACGAGATCGGGAAACTGCGAGAGATGCGCGGCTAGGGTTTTCTCCGGGTAGGGGAAAACGCGCGGCTGAGGTGGAAGATCACGCGGCTAGGCGGAAGATCGAGCGGCTGCGGTTTCTCGGTGGCTAACGGCGGTTTAGGGTTTTTAGTAGCTAGGGTTTATCAGAGCAAGCTCGTGCTGATAACGTGTTGTGAAGGTTATGAATTCGTGATTCTTTATTATGACCATAAGGTCTCTTTATATAGGAGTTACATAAGGGTAGAAAAGGTTATATCCTTTTCCTACATGAATAAGGAAAACATCTAATAGACCGTCTTAAGGTATTGGGCCTTCACGCCATTGGGCCTTTGTCTTCACGCCAATAGTCTGATGGACTGGGCCGGTTATGGAGATCGAACCTCAATGATTTATAACAAATGAACTATTTTCAAAAAAGTACATCTCTTCATGGTAATTTGCTTTGTTTTTTTTTTTTATAACTCATTTCCAAATAAAAGTGTTTTCTGTGATTTATTTTTTCATGGGTTTTCATTTAAGGTATTAAGAATGTGATATTGAAGGCATCTTCAGGTTTCTCAGAAAAGATCGGCTATTGTTCCCTTTATGCATCTTGCATATATTTTGTTTACATGTTCATAATAGTTCGTGTATAAAAATTGTCTATTAAACGGTATGAACAACGGGTCTTACCTCTGTCGACCCTTCTAAGTGTTCTCCAACGGGTCTGTAATTTGATTTGTTTAAACCATTATTGATTTATTCGTAGATTTATGGGGTAAAGGGGTTGTTGTGGTGATACTTTTGATATCACGATTTCTAATATTATTACATCAAACAAAAAATAAAAAATAAAAAATAAAATATCTTTAAAATAATATACAAAACAAAAAAATTCACGCTTCTACTACTATAAAAAAACAATAGCGTATGTTAAGTTAGTACTCCCTCTGTTTCTAAAAGAAGATAGTTTTGAGTTTTTCACACATATTAAGAAAATTTTACAAAAGATTTTTCTAACTTTATTTTTATTAATTATTACTTAAGTTATTCTTTAAATATTAAATGTCATAAGAGCAAATTAAGTAAAAATGGACAATAACTACACATAGAAAATTGAAAACATCTTTCTTTTTGAAACAATTTTTTTTTCTAAAACTACCATCTTTAAGAAACAGAGGGAGTATATTTTTTCTTTTCTAAAGTCACGTAAGAGAGGCTTTAGAGTAGTTGTAGAATTTTTATTCCAAATTTATTTTATCAATGCCACCATATAACATAACTATTTTTGTTTCAATAACTATTTTTATTTTAATGACAAAAACTTAAAATATTACATAACTAATTTAAATGATAATGTTTTTATTATTTTACGTATTCTAATATTTAAATATCAACAATCATTCCATTAATCTTTTATAGTAGGGATGTTTGCAAAATTGACTTAAGAATTGAGGTCAATTACAAATCTAACCCACCAAATTTCACATTTCAACATTAACCACTTTCTCTTCAAACCATCCTACTCACTTTCAATTATTTATGAAATTACCATTGATTCAAATTAATTTATTTAATTTTCGGAAATCCAATTGACCAAATAATCCTCATCTTCTTCACTTATTCACAAAAATGTCATCATCATCAATTCACCCAACCACCATTTTCAACCAATTTGAAGCTTTAATTGCACCAAAAACCCATTTTTGAGCTTGATAGCTCATTGTCTCTTGTTTTATGCTTCTATTTTTTTCCATTTTCTCTCTATTTTCTTCCCAAAAACTCTATATTTTAGCTATTAAAAAATTAAAGTTCTTTGATCTTGCTATATCTGGTGAATTGGTTGTTCATTGTGATTGGATTTCTTAGTGGGGGCTATAATCAAAGTTATTAGCTAGAAAAGAAGCTAAAACAAGTGGTAAGTCATTTTTCAGTCAAATTTCGTGTTTCCCAGATCTGGGCTGCGAAAGTAGACTTCATATGACCTGGAGAAGTCTACTAAGTCAACGCAAATATTAGTTTTGCAATTGACCGCGTGAACAAAGTAGACTTCTTCAGGTCAGATGAAGTGTACTCCATTTCCTTTGAGTACAAAAAAATGGAGTAGACTTCTCGAGTAGACTTCTTTAAAGGCAGGTCATTTTTGCAATTGACCAAACTTTGAATTTTTTGTAGTAGACTTCTCCGAGATAGTAGGCTTCTCCGAGAAGTCTACTCCTAAAAGTAGACTTCATACATGTCACTTTTGTAATTGACCAATCTTTGACTTTTTGGAGTAGACTTCTTGGACAGCTGGAGAAGTTTACTCGGCTTTTTTTGGGGTGACGAAAAGTTGAATTAAAAAGTAGACTTCTTTTGGCCTGAGAAGAAGTCTACTTTTTAATTAATTCAATGTTTGGTCAACTCCAAAACTAACTCATAGTAGACTTCTCCACGGTTCAAGAAGTCTACTCCGAAAGTCAAATTTGGTCATTTGCAAAAGTGACATGTATGAAGTCTACTTTATGGAGTAGACTTCTCGGAGAAGTCTACTATCTCGGAGAAGTCTACTCCAAAAAAGTCAAAGTTCACTTCTCCAAAAAAGTCAAAGTTTGGTCAATTGCAAAAAATGACATGTAAGAAGTTATTCTGAAAGTAGATTTCTCTGGAGAAGTCTACTTTAGGAGGAGAAGTCTATTCAACTTTTGGCAATTGCAAAACTGACTTGGGAGAAGTCTACTTTTTCGAGTAGACTTCTCTTAAGAAGTCTATTTTTCTTGACGAAGTCTACTATTAGTAGACTTCATTAACCGTCTTAGAAGTATACTTTTCCATATTTTTTTGAAAAAGCTTTTTATCAAATATATAACGAATTTTAAGATTTTCTTGGTCATGACTTGAGCTTGGGTTAGTAAGTGCTCTTGTCTCTATATCAGTTTATACGTGTTTATAGTTTATAAGGATAGTGGAATCATGTTTTATGTTTTAAAAGCTACTTAGCTTATTAGTCGTAGACTTCTACTTAGTAGTCTTCTCCAATGAAGTCTACTTCTTTAATTTCCTTATAAAATTCTTTAATCTGTAATTTATGAAAAATAAAAATTATTTTTTGACTCTTGAGTTTGTGTTATTTATTAGTCTTTCTTATGTATGAGTTTTACATGTTTGTTTCTTATAATTGAGCTTTAATTAATTTTTTTATGTTATTAGATATTTAGCTTATTAGTATTAGACTTCTCCAAGAAGTAAGTAGACTTCTACTTAGTAGACTTCTTATGAAATTCAGAAGTCTACTTTTTTCAATTTCTTTAATAAAATACATTTATCTGTAATTTATGTTAAATAAAAATTATTTTTTGACTCTTGAGTTTGTGTTATTTATTGGTATTGCTTATGTATGAGTTTTACATGTTTTTTTCTTATAATTGAGCTTTAATAAAAAAAATTTGTGTTATTAGGTATTTACCTTATTAGTAGTAGACTTCTCCAAGAAGTAAGTAGACTTCTAATGAAGTTTAGAAGTCTACTTTTTCAATTTCTTTAATAAAATTCATTCATCTGTAATTTATGTTAAATGAAAATTATTTTTTGACTCTTGATTTTGTGTTATTTCTTGGTATTGCTTATGTATGAGTTTTACATGTTTGTTTCTTATAGTTGAGCTTTAATTAATTTTCTTCTTTTATTAGGTATTTAGCTTATTAGTAGTAGACTTCTAATGAAGTGTAGAAGACTACTTTTTCAATTTGTTAAAATTTCCGCTCAATTTATTAAAGTTCCCGCCCAATTTGTTAAAAAATTTCGTTTTGCCGTTGTTTTTCTTAAGTTTACTTGAGAAGTCTACTCCAGAAGTCTACTGTGTAGTATAATTCTATTTGAGAAAAGTCTACTAGAGAAGTCTACTTTGTAGTGTAATTCTATTCGAGAGAAGTCTACGCGAGAAGTCTACCCGAGAAGTGTACTTACCCTAAACTCTAAATAAAATATTTTCGATTAAAACTTATATCAAAACATTAATTTACTTATCATATTCACAAATTACAGTTACAATAATAAAGATATCAACGCTAAATCTTAAACCAAGCCACAAATTATTAATTTATATAAATGTTTTTCTTACTCTAACAATTACACCCTTATACCCTATACTTTAAAACTTAACCCTAACCCTTTTAAACTGAATACTCATGAAACTTATAAATTGATTCATATTCATGAAAATTTTATTTTATATAGATGTCAATTGTCTATGTTTTAATTGTGTTCATAATTTTTTACCAAATTATTTTTTATAATTTTTATTATTAAAATTTGAAATTTAGTGATTTAGTTGACTTCTCTAGATGTATTGGTTTCTAACCTAATTTGGCTATGTTGATTTAAATTGATTTATTTTTTTGAAATTTTATTTTTAATATGGCAAATGTATATGTTTTGGTTATTTATCAAAGTATTTTTATAAAATTAACTTTTTATAATTTTGTTAATTAATTCTAAGGAAATTATTTGAGAGAAGTCTACTCGAGAAGTCTACTCTGCAATATAAGTCACATGTGAGAAGTATACTTTGGAAGTCTACTCTGCAATATAAGTCACAAGTGAGAAGTATACTTTGAAAGTCTACTCGAGAAGTCTTACTCTCTCGTAGTAGACTTCTCTAGAGTAAAACCGTCATTCGAACGTTTTTTGTTTGGTTATAAGGGTGAATGTTATAATTTCACTATTCATGTGGGTTACTTTTGGCAAACATACAATAAGAGGTCTAGTTTTGGAGAAAAAATATTATTTTTATTTTAATATGTTGTTATGTTATTTTATTTTTTCTTTTGTTCAAGATTTGTTATTCTATTTAACATCCTAATTTAACGTAGGTTTTGGTTACTATACCAATAGATTGAATGATAAATATAGATTAAATTGTATTTTTTATAATATTGTTCTATTAGTTTAATTTTAATCTTTTATATTTTTGGTTGTTTTATTATAGATTTTGTATTGATTACTTATGTTAATAATTAAATATTAAAATATTTGTGACTATGATAATGAGCATAATAATTTGTTTGAGTTCTGTTGATATATCAATATTTCTATTTAAATTAAACACAATTTACAATTTTTATAAAATAATTATAATATTTTAAATAACAGCCACAATTTTTACAGTTTTTGTTACCAAACATACTTTCAAGTTTTTTTAAAAGTTACAGTCACTGTTCTTAGAGCCAAAATTTCTAAAACCAAAAATATATAGATTGGCATTTAGACTTTTAAGACTGTGTTGATTTTAAATACATTTGACTGTTCTCACATTTAATATTTCACAAATTTACTTTTGTGACTTTATTTATTTGTAAAGGCTTAAAAGTCACTTTTTAGTTATTTTCAGTTTTTCTTCTTTAAAGTGTGATTGGACACTGTCATATTTAAAAAAAATAATTCACAATCTAAAATTTTTACAGCCATTATTATAAATGTTTTAAAAGTAAAAGTTTTAAACGAGCACAACCATATCTATTAGATTATATACCCTCGTTTTTAATTTTTAACACTGCACATAATCTTCTTTCTTTTCCATCTAATAATTCAACATCCATTCAATTGAGCCTGACAACCTATTTCTTCCTTGAAACTTTCATATAACACCACGTCTATACAAAGCTAAGGCCTCATCCTGATTCTCCATGGTTTGAAAGTTTTAAATCTATTTACCCACAATTTGAAAGTTCGAAACCTATATACACCCGTTGGTTGGTTTTATCAGTTAACGACCTAAACCAGATACCTAACCACGTAACCCCGACGTCAAACCAAATTAAAAACGCTACTACACCTAAAACCTGACCCATAAACCCGCGATTAATATCCATTTACCCAGAACGCTAAAAATCCTCAAATTGAAAAACAAAGAACCCTAAAAACCGATCTGATTAACATCGATCATAAGTTTCTAGTTGAATTCTGGGTTTTTGCCAGCTTTGGGGATGATTTTGGTAGAGATTTTGTCGTCGGGATTGTATGTGAGGGAGAATTTGGCATACGTTGTCAATGTGAGGGAGAAGTTATCGTAGATGCATACGTTGTGGATGTTAATTTTCGTTGTGAACAAACACTTTGAGAACACCTGAGAAGCCTTGATGGTAGCAGAACCTAGACGAATATGCTTGTTTGAGAGAGATTCCATAAGGAAAAAAAAGATGTAGAATTGTAGATGGTCAAAGAAATGGCAGTTTCTTTTCTTCACAAGATCATCATGAAAGCCAAGAAAATACCATAGATGAGTTGACGTTTAAAATGAGGCTGAACAGTAGCATGGATGGCCTCAAAGGAAAGTCATGAGAAGAGAGAGACATAGACAGGGGGAGAGAAAATGTAACACCCCGACCGCCCCTACCGGCGAGTCACACATCCCTCCGTCGGGCTCGTGGGCCCCGCCCCTGTCCGACGGTCGGTGCCTTATTTTTCTCGGTGGCCCGACCGACTGATTTACTTGTCCCTGCAATCACCACGTGACCTTATCCCGTGTTTTGGCCTCACTCACACGGTTCCGCAGAGGACTTCCCTGAAGGTCACCCATCCTAGTGCTACTCCAGCATAAGCACGCTTAACTCTGGAGTTCTCTTAGGGTAAGTGACCGGAAAAGGTAAGTGCACTTTGATGACATAGGTAGCCAAATCAATCCATTTAAACTTATTCAAATGGGCCGGGCCCGGGTCGTTACAGAAAAGTGTTGGTGAAGCAAGAGGAGCTTTTGCTTTGAGAAAATTCAGGAGCGTTGAATCGAAGAGTAATAAGGTAGGTGAGGATCAATGGAACAAATTAGATAAATTTCAAGAAGATTAAAAGCAAATTATGATGATTAAATATTATGATTATGAACACCGAGATGAAGGAAAAAAACAGATCGTGACGTCAGTAACCACACATTTCCCTTACAGAAAATTAAAATCAAACAATTGCAGTTTTGATGTTACATGGAACTTTTCGCTTCCTTTGTTTTTGATATATCATAGTTTTTACCCATTTTTAAATCATGATATAAATGTTTTTATAGTCTTTTAGTATTTTTAGAGTCCTATTAGAGTTTTTGCAGGTTCAGGTACAAATGCAGGTAAATTGAAGATTTGGATGCATTTTGGAGCTTAATGGAATGAAGTCACGAAGTGCTGAAGTCGGATTGAAGTTGAAGGATGAGTGTCGATCGACACTGCCTGTTGGTGTCGATCGACACCAGGTTTTCCTATTTTCAAAGATGTGAAGTTTCCAGATTTTGCAGAAAATGAAAGTTCCAAGACTTTTCCTAATCTTCCAAGGAATTGAAGATTCGAACATGAGCCTATAAATATAGTTTTTCAGCCATTGTTTAGGCAATAATCTCATATTTTAAGAATCTTAGAAGTTTAAGTTTTTGGAGAGAAAAAACAGACTCCTTTAGAGCAGATTTGGAACTCCTTTATTTTCTTCTATTGATTTCTTTTATGCTTTCTATTCAAATAATGATTTCTGTTTCATTGATCATGTCTGAGTAGTTTGCTTGTTAGGCTTAGAGTTTTTCAAAGGTGATTGATGAATTGTTAGGTCGAATTAAATTGTTAGGATAAAATCATTAGAGTTCTTCATCTGGATTTGTGTTTAAATGCTGATTTTAGCTTCATGACTAGAATCTGATCTTAGGTTAATTAATAGATGCGAGAGTATTATTAATTGCCTGAACTAATGTTAGATGAGCAAAATACCTATTCGCAAAGAGATTTGGTTTAGGNCTAATCTTCGAATTAATTGGATATTCGAACCTAAGCCTATAAATAGGATTGCAGAGCCATTTTTAGGCAACACACATTATTTTAGAGAGAGATTTGTAGAGAGTTTTTGGAGAGAAAAAATCAGACTCCTTTAGAGCATATTTGGAACTCCTTTATTTCTTCTATTGATTTCTTTATGCTTTCTATTTAAATAATGATTTTTGTTTCACTAATCATGTTTGAGTAGTTTGATTGTTAGGTTTAGGGTTTTTCAAAGGTGATTGATGAATTGCTATGTTGAATAAATTTGTTAGGATAAAATCATTAGAGTTCTTCATCTTGATTTGTGATTAATGCTTATTCTACCTTCGCGACCTAGAATCTGATCTTAGGTTAATTAATAGATGCGAGAGTATTATTGATTCCCTGAACTGATGTTAGATGAGCAAAATTCCTATTCGCAAAGATATTTGGTTTAGGATTTTGTGAACAATCGAACTGTTATTAATGCTTGTCTGAATCGATAGGATTTCCAAAGAGATTTGGTATTCTAGGGTTTAGACATAGATAATCTTCGCAGCGAGAGTTGGTTGATTTTATAATTGTGTTTCAAGTTCAAGAACAGTGCTTAATAGTTCCTAACATTCTATCTAAATATGCAATTAGGATTCACCTGAGAATTTCTCTGAACCTGGCTTTTGTCTCCTGAATTTGCAAAGTCTTTTAATTACTTTATGTCTTTTACAATTAATCTTTCAACTCAGCATAATTTGAACCTAGAAAACCATAGTATAGCTTTCACTTCTCTTGGGATTCGATAACTTTTATACTTCAACTGCTTTGCTGTGTACTTGCAGTATTGATTTATTTGGGTAAAACGTTGACCCTATCAAGTTTTTGGCCCTGTTGCCGGGGAAGTAATAGCTGCCTACGGAATCTAGTATTATGATTTTGACTAGGTTTTGTTTTTGTTTTGGTTACTAAATTAGTTTCTTATTCTTGGTTTCAGGTGTATGCATAATCGCAATACCAGAAGCAACAAGGAAAAAGGAGCTAATCAGACTCGACAACCAGGAACTCGCCCGTCTCGATTGCACAAACCGAAAATTTGCAAGAGCGTCGATCGACACCAACACTAGCGTCGATCGACACCCTGCGTTGACAGAGATGGCGAAGCCTGTGATTATGATTCGTGATGAGGCTGGAAACTTCACGGATCTAGAAGGCAATAGGAGAAACAATCGTGGCCAAAGACTTGATGAGGCTGGAGCCGTCATCATCGAGCCAGCAATACAAATCGCCCCTGCAGCAGCTGGACGTGGAAGAACTCTTGGCGAGTACAACCGACCAGACCAGTTCTATGCTAATAGAGCTGCGATTCGTCCTCTTGCATTTCAGAGGAACAATTTCGAGCTGAAGCCTGCCTACTATACACTAGTGGCTCAGCATCCTTTCCATGGTCTTCCTAATGATCACCCCAGGGAGCACATTGAGAGATTCGAGGACTAAGCATCAAGCATCAAGGCTAATGGAGTGTCCTATGATTATCTCTTCTTTAAGCTTTTCCCTTACTCGCTTGCTGGAGATGCATCATATTGGCTGAAACAGTTGGATCCAGGATCCTTGACCACTTGGGAAGAAACAAAGAATGCATTCCTATGCAACTTTTTGGACGATGCGAGATCAGAAGAACTGAGGACAAAGATCACTACATTCTCCCAAGGACCCACTGAAGCATTCAAGGCTTCTTGGGTGAGATTCAAAGATTACCAAAGGGACTGCCGACATCACGGTTTCAGCGAGCCGCAGCTTCTTGAATCTTCTACCAAGGGATCGATTGGAGGTACCAGATGGCTTTAGACGCTGCGAGGAAAGGCAACTTCAACACCAGATATCCAGATGACGCGATGGTGCTTATAGAGAATTTGGCCTCTTGTAACAGCACCAAGAATGCAGACTTTGAGAGAAGACAAAACACTGGGATGAATGGAGGAAGCCAAATAGTTGAGGTCAACAGGAAGCTGGACAGCGTACACAACATCTTGGTGGGGAAGAAGCAAGTTCACTTTGCTAATGAAGTAGAAACCTTTGAGCCTGAGTAAGAAATGGTTAACTATGTCAATGGTGCTGGTTTTCTAGGACAGAGGTTCAACAATCAGCAAGGCTATGGTTCTTCTTAACAGAAACGTTTTCAGAACAACAACTTTTAGAGAACTTATAGTTATTCTTCTTACCAAAAGCCTCCTGCACAAGACAATAAGATGGAGTCTATGCTAGAGCAAATTCTGGAGGGACAGCAGAAGATGACAATGGATTTCAATGGGAAGATTGATTCACTATACCAAGACTTGAATGGGAAGATCGATTGCTTGAACTCTCATATGAAGCAATTGGATGTTCAAGTTGCTCAAACTACTGGAGTTTTGAAGAGAAGAGATGGGTTTCTTCCTGGAAAGACTGATACAAATCCCATACATCATGTCAATGCTATCATGGTAGGAAGTGCAGAAAATTTCACGGATCTTGAGAAGTTCGAGGAGCTTGATGAAGAAGATGCTGCGGTTGCGGAGTTAGTGTTGATCGACACCACTGATGAGTGTCGATCGACACCACTAGAAATGCCCGACGATTCGAGCTCTGACGAAGCGAAATCGAGCAGGATCGACACTGAAACGTCGACACGACACACTAGTGTCGATCGACACCAGCTGGATATCGATCGACACCCTTCCCAGACTTCGCCAAGCACGCCTGAAGCTTCAACAAATGTAGAGGGAAGAGTGTACAAGCCCAAAATACCCTATCCCATACCTCCTACAAAGTCTAAACAGGAGAGAGAAGAAGCCAGATGCAAGGAGATGATGGATAAACTGATGGTTGAGCTACCCCTAGTTGATGCAGTCAAACTTTCACCTGCATTAAGAAGATATTTAAAGAGAATGGTTGTCAATGGTGTGAGTCCTGAGGAAGGAGCATTGCTTACCAGAGACATGAATGCAATTCTCCTGAACATAGTTCCAAGGAAGAAGAAGAAGGTGTGGATTTTTGAACAAGTCAGTGTTGTGGTTCAGAGGAGGATTCCAGAGAAGTTACCCGATCCAGGGAAATTTGTGCTAGATTGCTCAATCTCAACATGAAGGTTTCCTCGTTCTCTCTGCGATCTAGGTTCAAGTATCAACTTGATACCACACTCTGTTGCTGTTCGACTTGGAATGACTGATTTCAAGCCAACCAGAATCTCCCTTGTCCTAGCTGATCGATCTAAGAGAATCCCAGAAGGTGTTCTAGAGGATGTCCCCTTGAAGATTGAAGGTTGCATGATTCCCACTGACTTTGTAGTTTTGAAATATGATGAAGAACCTACAGATCCTCTTCTTTTGGGAAGATCATTCTTGACTTCAGCTGGTGCCATTATTGATGTGAGGAAAGGGAAAATAGAGCTTGAATTGGGTGATGTTGTCATTAAATTTGACATGGACAAGTTAAGGGGACCTTCCACCATCAATGGTCAATCTTTTTTAGTAGAGATTTCTATGGATCAAGATCCAATCATGGAACATTCAGATGCCATTACTACTGGGTTTGACAAGGAGCTGGATTCTAAAGAACAAGTAAACAAGCTGGTTGTTCAAGAAGCATTGTCTGAGAATTCTGAGAAAGCTGTGGAGCTTGAAGATTGAAGTGGAAACAATCATATCTTCAGGACTATGGGCGAAGATGAGGGTCTAAACAATGCCAAGTTGATCGAGGAAGACGTTTTCATCATTAAAGCAAGGATTGCAGAGCTGAATTGCAGAAAAAGTGCAGCAATTCGAGCTGCAGAGTTGGTGTCGATCGACACCACTCCTAGTGTCGATCGACACCCTCCGAAGATCACGACACATGTTGTTTTCAATGCTGCAAGTCCATCATCTTTTGTCAAACAGACGAAACCACATCCTACAGCCCAGAAAATTCGAAGAAAGCAAAGGTACGCATTTCCTGGAATCAATTCCAAACCCCCTGATCTTGTAAATAAGAATACCAAAAGTTCAAAAGATGCTTCAGACTTATGCAAGCCACGAGATTCTCGTAGAAGGCTTGGTGTTTCTTTTGATAATTCTGCAGGAAAACGAAGTGTCCCACCCGAACTAAAGTCCCACCCTGCTGCTGTTCCTCATTTCCTTGGTCGCTTTCATGCACCTACTGCCTATACACCACCATGGATGAGAAGACATTCGTCTGGGAAGCATTCGATGCCACCCTCTGATCCACCAGACGTCTGAACCCCGACACATTCAAGCTAATGACTGAAAACGAGCGCTGAGTGGGAGGCAACCCACTTTTAGGTAAGATTTTTCTATATATTTTGTTTTGGTTTTACTAAGTCCTAAGTTTCAGTCAAGTTGAAAAAAGGAGACATTGGACTCGACTCAGACCCGTGTCGATCAACACCACTATAGTGTCGATCGACACCACGCACAGACGAAGGTAAGTCTTCTATCTAGTCTTTTATGTTGTTTCTAATCTTTCTTTTAACCAACTTCGGGCTTGATAACACTGGGGACAGTGTTGTTTAAGTCTGGGGGAGGTGATTACTGACTTTGTG
>JAHZTW010000003.1:32080130-32102604 GCA_020283515.1 Alliaria petiolata
TAATCACCTTTGAAAAACCCTAAACCTAACAAGCAGACTACTCAGACATGATTAATGAAACACAAATCATAACTTGAATAGAAAGCATAAAAGAATTCAATAGAAATAAATGAGTTCCAAATTTGCTCTGAAGGAGACAAATTCTTCTCTCTAAAAACCTAAACTTCTATTGTTCTTAAAGTATGAGAATATGCCTAAACAATGGCTGAAAAACTATATTTATAGGCCTAGGTACGAATCTTCAATTCCTTGGAAGATTAGGAAAAGTTTTGGAGATTTCCTTTTCTTCAAAATATGGAAACTTCTCGATTCTGGAAACTGGAAAACTTGGTGTCGATCGACACCAACAGTGTCGATCGACACTGTTCATCGACACTGTTCATCACAACTTCATCTTTTCAGCAGCTTCTTCCACAATGCTCCAAAATGCTCCAAAATCTCCAATTATGCTCAAAACGTACCTGAACCTGTAAAGACTCTAATAGGACTCTAAAACTAACAAAAGACTATATAAAAACACTTATATCATGGTCTTAAAATGGGTATAAACCATGATATATCATTTTACATTAATGTTTCGAGTTCAAGAACAGTTCTTCATAATTCCTAACATTCTGTCTAGACCTGCAATTTGGATCATCTGAGAATTTCCCTGAACCTAGCGTTTCGTTTCCTGAATTTACTAAGTTTTAAATTGCTTTCTGTTTTTACTTTTACATTCTCACTTAACTTAATTCAAAATTAGAATTTCGTTGTTTGATTATCCCTTCCCTGTGGATTCGATCCCTAAATACTACAGTGATCTTTTAATTTGAGAGAGTAGCTCTAGGGTAAATTTGAGAGCATATCAGTTTTCCTATAGATGCCAGCTTTGAGAAACTGAACGGAAGCATATATATTATTGTATATGTAAAAGCCAACCAGAACAATCTCTGTTTATAGAATTTAGAGAAGGGTGTTTGTATAAGAACTCAAGATCGAAAGAATTACTCTCTTTTATTGCCTTAGAAAACTCTCTAAAAAATTAAAGCTCTTGAATCCTTAATCTCTCACAAGTTATGTCACATCTCGACATAACCTTATATAGCCATTCGCCTAATGCTTATCATAATCCTAATGTATATTTAGATAACTCCTAAACATAACTTCAATCCTAACTCACTTAGGATTCCTTATCAATGTAGGATTAGGATGACTTGAACCTTAAGCTTTCTTCAAGTTTATCCCAACAATCTCCCCCTTAAGCTTGAAGTCGACTTTTGCAAGATCTTCAATACCAATGAGTTCTCTCATTTCATTGAACTTGACTCTCCCAAGAGCTTTCGTCAAGATGTCCGCCTTTTGCTCATTCCCGGGGACATGTATCACCTCTACTTGTCCATTCTCGACACATTCTCTTATGAAGTGATATCTTGTATGGATGTGTTTACTTCGACCATGAAACACCGGGTTCTTGGTTAATGCAATCGCCGATTGGTTATCAATCCGAATGATGACTTTTTCACTCGGTAGTCCAGTAACTTCACTGAGCAAGTCCTGAAGCCAAATCGCTTGCCTTGCCGCTTCAGTACCTGCCATAAACTCGGCTTCACATGAGGATAAAGCAACCGTGTCCTGTTTTTGAGAGCACCACGAGATCGGACTATCTCCAAAATAAAATATATGTCCTGCTGTGCTTTTACCATCGTTCGGATCGACATTATGGCTACTATCAATGTAGCCTACCAGCCTTGGTACCTTCGTGATGGAGCGCTTAAACCTTAGACTGAGAGTTGCGGTTCCTTGTAAGTACCTCAGACATTGCTTCATTGTGGTTCCATGTGATTCCTTCGGATCCTGCATATAGCGACTGAGCACTCCAACACCGTACGCTAGATCAGGTCTTGTGTGAAGAAGATACCGAAGACATCAAACATTTTTCCTTAACGCCGTAGCGTCAATATTCTGCTCGTCTTCAAACTTTGACAACTTCAGTCCGGATTCCATCGGTGTATGAACCAAGTTGCAGTTTTCCATCCCAGCTTCTTCTAGGATTTTCAACGCATACCGTTTTTGGTTTAATACGATTTCTCCTTCATGTTGACATACCTCGATCACAAGATAGTATGTTAACTTTCCAAGATCACTCATGTCGAATTTGGTAGACATCTCCTTAATCCCTCAATAATCTCTAAGCTCGTTCATGTGACAAATAAATCGAGTACGTAGACTGCCACAAGGAGAAAAGAGAGACTTACCGTTTTCCGATACACTGATGGCTCTTTAGAACACTTCTTAAACCCGAGCTCAAATATGATTTGATTGAGCTTATTGTTCCACGCCCTCGGTGCTTGTCTCAGGCCATACAAGGCCTTGTTGAGTTTGTACACTTTGTCCTCATGTTCTTTCTCTTCAAACCCCTCGGGTTGTTTGACATAAACTGTTTCCTTCAGTTATTCATGAAGAAAAGCTGTTTTAACATCAAGATGATGTATCTCCCATCCATGTGATGCTGCTAGATTGATGAGAAGTCTAATTGTTTCAAGCCTAGCAACTGGAGCGAACACTTTATCGAAATCAATTCCAAGTATTTGAACATATCCTTTTGCTACTAGTCGAGCCTTGTGCTTGTTGATACTCCCGTCTGAGTTACGCTTCAGCTTGAATACCCACTTTAAGCCGATTGGTTTTGCTCCTCGCGGAAGATCCACTAGATTCCAAGCTTTGTTTTTCACGATGGAATGAATCTCGTCTTCACACGCAAGCATCCATTCTTTTGATTCCCTAGCTTCATTGAAATCTCTCGGCTCATTGTTTATGCATAACAATAGCCTTTCTCCTTCTTCTTCCGCAAGGTATAGCACATAGTTTTCCTCGAGAAACTTTGGTCTATGTCTCTCTCTTTGCGGATATCTTGATCCTTCCGACAATTGTTGATCGATCACATGATCGAAACCCTCTTGACCATCCTCTTCTTCGCGAGATTCATATGAACCCTTGTCACCTTCTGCGCCATCAACTCCGCTCTCTCCTATGTTCTCTGCATCCTTGTGAGATTTTTCTCCGATTTCTTGTTCACTCGTCACTTGTATGCCACGGTTTTCGAACTTCCCTAGTACCACATTGAAACTATCATTGATTTCTCCGTTGGAATGTGTCCAATTCCAGCTCTTAGTCTCATCGAACACGACATCTCGACTCACCACTATCTTCTTAATTTTCGGATCATATAATCGGTATGCTTTCGAACCTGGTTCGGTGCCTAGATGAACGAGCATCCTGGACCTATCATCCAACTTTCTCAGCTGCGGTTTCTCTATCTTTGCATACCCGATACATCCAAAGATCCGAAGATGATCAATGTTCGGCTTTTTTGATCGAAGAACTTCGTACGGAGTTCTATCCTTCAATGCCCTTGTGGCTATTCGATTCAGAAGATACGTCGTGTGTCGGACTGCTTCTCCCCACATATAGTTTGGTAGCCTCATGTGTTTCATGATACTTCTCGTCATCTCCATCATAGTCCTGTTGCGTCTCTCGACAACACCGTTCTGTTGAGGAGTATACGGAGCTGTAAGGTGTCGTTTGATCCCCGAGTTGTTGCAAAACTCGTTAAAATCGTGGGAAAGAAACTCTCCTCCCCTATCTGTTCTGAATGTATGTATAATGACTCTTGTTTCTTGCTCCACCAGCGCCTTAAACTTCTTGAATTTGTTGAATGCGTCACTCTTTTCTTTCAACAAAATGGTCCACATGTATCTGGAGTGATCATCAATGAGCACAAAGATATACCTATTTCCAGCTTGTATGCTTGGCGTTATGGGGCCACAGAGATCTCCATGTATCAGCTCAAGGATTTTAGCTGCTCGGTATTTGGTCGCCTGAGGAAACACTTGTCTAGTTTGCTTCCCAAGCAAGCATGAACCACAGATTGTCTTCTCAACTTTGACACTAGGGATTCCGTAAACAAGTTCTCGCTGCACCATCGATTTTATTGTATCAAAGTTGATGTGACCTAGTCTCGCATGCCATCTACTCGACTCACTTTTCGTCGTTAGATGTAGACAATCTGCATCTTTGATCCTCATGCGTACCTTATACAAACAGTTCTTCGATCGGTTTGCTTTGACAAGCAACTTTCCCTCGTTGTCATGCATTGTCAAGCATTCTCCTCTCATCCATATATCACATCCAGATTTCGTAGCTTGACCAAGGCTAATGATGTTACTCTTCAGGTCTAAAATGAAATAGACATCAGCCATCATTCTTGATTCTCCATTCATATCAATGAATGATATCACGCCTTTCCCTTTGATGTCTATACGAGAGTCATCGCCGAATCTTACTTTCCCTGTAACGGTTTCATAAATTGCAGAGAAGTATCTCGGATCTCCGGTCATGTGGTTGCTAGCCCCGTTGTAAGGTACCATACATCGTCAGTGGTTGGCTCGTACTTGCTGGGAATGCAATTTTTCTCGTTCATGTATACTATTTCATGCACCATGAGCTCATCTGCCTCTTCCGTATCATGATTTCCATCTTCTTCTGCTTCTTGCAGTTTGAGCAAGCGGTCCGGGGAGAGCTCTTGTTTCAATCGATTCCCGAGACACTTGTTCTGCAACTTGGGGAGCTAGAAACAACAAAGAAGATCTGCGAAGCAATTAAAGCAAGACATATGGGAGCTGAAAGAGTTAAAGAAGCAAGGCTTCAAACACTAATGGCAGAGTTTGATCACCTAAAGAAGAAAGACTTGGATAAAATTGATGATTTTGCCGGAAGACTATCCGAGATTTCATCGAAATCTTCTGCCCTAGGAGAAACCATTGAAGAGCCAAGTTAGTCAAGAAGTTTCTCAAGAGCCTTCCTCGACAGAGATACATACACACCGTGGCTTCGCTTGAGCAACTACTAGACCTAAACAGGACAAGCTTTGAGGATATCGTAGGACGCCTTAAAGCTTATGAAGAGCGTATCTTCGAAGAAGAAGACAATCAAGAAGATCAGAGTAAGCTTATGTACGCAAACTCTGACACACAAGCGAATCACTCAAACCAAACAAATCGAGATGACTACAGAGACTATAGAGGAAGGGGCAGAGGAGGTCGTTACAGGGGAAGAGGTTGCGGACGATCAAACGGTGGAAGGGATACTTCGAAGGTGACATGTTTTTGGTGTGATAAACAAGGTCACTATGCTTCTGTTTGTCCGGACCGCTTGCTCAAACTGCAAGAAACAGAAAAAGATGGAAATCATGATACGGAAGTACCAATTATAGAATTTAGAGAAGGGTGTTTGTATAAGAACTCAAGATCAAAAGAATAACTCTCTTTTATTGCCTTAGAAAACTCTATCAAAAACTAAAACTCTTGAATCCTTAATCTCTCACAAGTTATGTCACATCTCGACATAACCTTATATAGCTATTCGCCTAATGCTTATCCTAATCCTAATGTATATTTAGATAACTCCTAAACATAACTTCAATCCTAACTCACTTAGGATTCCTTATCAATGTAGGATTAGAATGACTTGAACCTAAAGCTTTCTTCAAGCTTATCCCAACATTGTTAAGATTCCTGAAAATGTTAAACGCAAACTTGAGGTCATATTCGTCTTCATCCTCATACTCTAGTGGAATGTCAAAATCATAATTGTCATTGTCATTGTATTAAACCACGATGCTCTCAGGAGCAGGTATACGCTCTCCTCGAACATAAGTCAATCAAGAGGGAATAAAGACAACGAGGGAAACCGTAAATCCAACAAAAGATCCAAAATTTAAACGCACAAATCGTCGTGAACATCATGAACTCCGTTAAACTCCACAATCTATATTAGAGATATAATCTCTGGTTTATTCTGGTTTACATTGGTTATTGTATTTGGTTTAGTACCACTTGTAATGGCTTGTATATAATCTTCATCTTCTACACATTGTACGATTGAGAGAGTTTAATAACAAATATATACATTTTGGATCATCTTCTTCGTGAAGCTTTCTCTCCACTAACATGGTATCATCATAGCCCATGTTATACCCAACTTCTCGATTGTGGCCCGCACCTGTGGATGTCTAGTCCCACAAACTTCACGCTTCATATGTGCAGTCCTGAGCGTGAGGGGGTGTGTTGGAATTGTCCCACATTGGAAGGTTAGGCGATTTGTGGACAATATATATAGTATGTGGCAACCCTCCACTCTTGAGCTAGCTTTTGGGTGTGAAATAGGCTCATTACTAATAATCTACATTGATTTAGGTGACACCACTAACTAAACAACCATGAATCTTCAACAAATTCATTTGATTTCGCAGATCTGGGGAATTTTTTATTTGAAAATCGGTTTTAGGGTTCCTCGATTTTAGGGAAGAATTGATTTTTTTTTTTTTTGAGATTTTTGTGTTTCAATTACGGTTTAAAACATGTAATCAGGTTGTTATCATATTAAATTCGGTTTAATTTCGTGTTTAGGTGATTAAAATATGATTGGTAAACAGTAAACACACAATAATTTACGTATGCGTGTAATTTGGTTTCAAATTTTTATTATGAGTGTATATACGTTTCAAACTTTCAAATCATAGGTAAATAGGTTTAGATCTTTCAAAAATAGAGAACCAAGATGAGGACTTAACTTTGTGTAGACACAAGTGTTATATGAAAGTTTCAGGGGGGGAAATAGGTTGTCAGCCCATTCAAATTTTATTTTTTTACAATTGTTTTGTTTAATAAAATTCAAGATCCTACCTTATCAATTAAATAATTTTTTTTTAAAAATTATGTGTTCAATTTAAACGAAACAAGTATCTGTTTATATAATACAAAATAATGAAATTTTGTATAAATATTTTTTCTAAGAAAATAAATTTAAAATAATTGACTCAAAATAATTAGGATAAGATAAAAATCTGAAAAATAAAGTAGTGAATCAGAAAATGACATGTGGCGCCGTGCCCCTCCTTTATATTTTTAACATGTTGAAAAGATTCAACACAAATTAATCCATATCATATTTAACACCCTTTTTAACTGCTTCATTGTAACAATTCAATAGTAGAATTTTGTTTTCAACACCTCAGTAATCTTATTGACATCCAATAGTAGAAACATGTGTATATTTGAATTTCAAGTGGGACAATATAAGAAAAAGACACTTAAATTTATATATAAAGCTTCAACCATAACATCTTAAACTCCAAGTCACAAGTTCCAATTCTCCCGACCATCATCATCGTTGAGTCATTCTTACACAAGATTTACTTTTAATATTTTGTTATTATTGTATTGAGGGATTACAATTTTTGTTAGAAACATCTTGAGAGCTTCAACAACTAGGAAGAGGAACCTTACAAGTGTCTATGACTTTAAGAGCGTTTGGAGAAGTAACAACGCACTAAATTCTGGATTTTTTATATAACCACATAGACATAGTTGCTGCGCTTTAAGTTGGTCGCAACAAGCTGGAGTCGGAGTTGCTCCCGTGGTCATTGCCGGTAAGCAAGGCGAGAGCTCCGTTAGAACACACAACAGTTGTGCTATGATCGGAACATGAGATAGCATGGAGATTATCATGAATGTGAAGAGCATTATTTTCGTGAACTTCATGGCGGCTTTTCTTCGCTTTCAACCTTTTTATTTTTAAAGTGGATTTCTTAAGTTTTTAAATATTCATTCATTATTTTAATAAAACAAAATTATTAAAATAATGAATGAGTGGGTTTCTTAAGTTTTTAAAAATTCATTCATTATTTTAATAATTTTTCTTTATTTAATATATGTTAAAAAATTCTTTAAAAACTACGGATGGAGATGGTGTTAGGACTAGAGAAATCTTATTACATATAGATGTGAGATTTACAGATATCGTAACTGATTCTGATTGATCATGCCTTGATAAGAAACGCTCATGTGCCATTTTGGTTAGCCTACATTTGGCTATCATGAGGGAGAACGTGAAGGTCATTATCTAATAGTGTTCACACATGTGTCAAAATGTGATTATTTATTATTATTTCCACACCTGATGTATCCACAATTATTTTCAGTGTGATACTTACCTTAATCTATATGTCTATATATAATAAGTTCCTTAATTTGTTGTAATTTGCTGTAATTACATTAATGTGGTGTAATCTCGGGCAAAAAAAAAAAAAAAAAATCTCGATCCTCTCTCTCTCTTCCTTCTCCTTTGCCTAGAAATCGTCGTGTAAGAGGATTGGCTAGAGATTGCGAGACGAATCTTCTAACCATTAATTTCTGGGAAATTATATCTTCTTTGGCGTGATTATCAAAGTTCGAGCAGAAAAGAAAAAAAGTTATCAGCGAGAAAAGGAAAGAAGACACTGGAGAAGGAAAGGGATCTTCCAAAATATTGAAAATAGCTGGAAATAAATATCGGACAAGAGGAGATTCACTCCTAGTTAACACTTAAGAGAGTGAGAGGAAAAGATAAAGGGAAAGAAGGCAAACCTTGTAATCTGATTTCATCAACATTTTTTTATATTTTTTTATATAGAAATTTTATAATATAAGCAATTTGGTTAGAAAATATATTAAAATCTATTTGGCACAATTGGTTAATTAGTAATTAATTAATTGATTGAGAGGTTGAGTGTTTGAATTTGAACATTGATTTTGCAATTTTTTGGTTTAAAATTTGTTTACAAAATGAAGTTGTTTTTGTTAAAAATATATAGTATATTTTCTTTCTTAACATTAATTTATTAATCTATTACAAATTATGAGAACTGTAACATCGACGATTTTACAATGGTTAATTCTAACGTCTTATGAAGATCCACGACAAACAGCTCTATCTCACCCAGGGGCGGACCCACATGCAAAAAGGGTGGGTCACTTGACCTAGGTTAAATATTAAATATAAAAATTTTAACTTGATACTATAAAAGAATAATAGCTTAAATGGTTAAATGTCTTGTATTTGAACCTCTCAACTCAAGTTCAAGTGTCTCCCATACCACAAATGTTAAAAAAATTTGTTTTATTTTATTATATTAATATAATTAAAACATTATTTAGTTTAGTTTATGACCATGTAAAGATATTTTCTGGGACCGTCACTGTACACCACACTTACCATCATATGAAGATCTACGTCTGGCGGTTCTGCTTACACCACACTGAAGATCTCTTGTAAGCTTGCCTCCATTAATTTGCATAATTTTTCATTAATATGCATAATTAATAATAAATCGCGTTCTTTGGAATTTGAAACTCAGGCCTCCTGCTGTAGAAGCATTAATCAACCCTTGATAAACCGTTGTGCCAAGGGGCTTCCACAAATATATAGTATCTTACAGAGTAAAATAAGTAAGAATTATATGACTTGCATTTTTTCGAGATGAAGGGTTAAATTGCAAATTCGACCCACCTGACGGATTTTTTTTTTTGCAGAAAACTCATAAAAATATCAATAATTCAACTACCAATAATAATAAAACATGTGTCACAATCCAAATAAAACGGTGTGTGAGACCATGAACAATAGTGGTTCTTAAGTGGGTTCTTAGAATAAAAAAAGATTAAAATTGAATGAATAGTGAAAATTTGATTTTTAATTAAGAACCAATTCTTAATTCATTTCTTCTTTTCTCTCTCTTACCATTCTCTCTCTTTTCTTTTATAATTAAATACTCCCTCTGTTCCTAAAAGGAAGTAGTTTTAGGAAAAAAATTTGTTTCAAAAAGAATGTAGTTTTCAATTTTCTATGCACTTTTTATGAGTTAATAATGATAAATTATAAATTTCAATAAAAGTAATTGAATTTATTGAATTGCTATTGGTTTAAATTTATAGGAAATTGTTAATCACAGAAAATTATACATTTATTATCAAGTTTTAATGTGTTTTCTTAATATGTGTAAAAATCCTAAAAATACTTTCTTTAAGAAACAGAGGGAGTATTAACTAAGAACCAATTCTTAAGTTTTAACCCTTGCTCTGAGACAATTATCTGTGCGTGAATGGGCGTGTGAGTAACACGGCCGCTTCAGAAGTCAAAACATGGCATTAGTGGTTCCAACTTTTTTTATTCAACTCTGTTTATTACGTCACTTTTTTTTTTCAACATCCTTAGTTGAATGAGTTCGACTGTTGAATATCTCCATTGCACATAGCCTAAGTAGAAACGTGTGTATATTTGAATTTTGGGTGTGACAAATATATAAGAAAAGACACTTCAATTTATATATAAAGCTTCAACCATAACATCATAAACTCCAAGTCCCAGTTCCAAGTCTCCCGACCATCATCATCGTTGAGTCATTCTTACACAAGATTTAGTTTTAATATTTTGTTATTATTGTATTGATTGACTATAAATTTTTCTTACAAACATCTTGAGAGCGTCAACAACTAGGAAGAGGAACCTTACAAGTTTCTATGACTTTAAGAGCGTTTGGAGAAGTAACAAACGTACTAAGTTTTGGATTATTTTATATAAACACATATACACTGTTTTTGCGCCTTCAGGTGGTCGCAACAAGTTGGAGTTGGAGCTGCTCCCAAGACCATTTCCGGTAAGCAAGGCAAGAGCATTATTGCCTTTAGAAAACACGATGGATGTGCTCTGATCAGAACAGGAGACAGCATGGCGACTATAAAAAATGTGATGAGCATTATTGTAGTGAACTTCATGTAGGCCTGGGCAAAAAACCCGGACCCGAAAAACCGAACCGGAACCGACCCAAAAAAACCGGTTCGGATCGGGATCGGTTATAAGCATGTTTACCCGACGGGTAATGAGATCGAGAACAGTGGGTATCGGGTCGGTTCCGGTTCCTACCCGATACCCGATCGGTTAACCGAAAAATGTGACTTAGGTCTTAGGGGATAAGGGCTTCTTCGGTTTAGGCTTAGACGCCGAGTTATGTCATTTGAGTTTCCTCATCTCTCACACTTATTACCCGAGACAGATAAATCCCCAAATACAAACTGGAATCCCTAGCTAAGTTCGCCGGATCTCTTTCATCGCCAGCGTCAGCCTCGTCGAGAAACCAATCGGAGGTATGTGTCTATGTCTCTCTCTGTCTTTCTTTCTCTCAGTCTCTCTGTCTTTAATTTGTGTTTGTAATAGGAAAAAAATTCATGTTAATCGATCTTAAATTGGAAATCCAGAAATCCAAATTCGATAATGCTTCGGATTTGATGTACTGCTTCCGATTTCCTTCTTGATTTAAACTACTTTGATTTTGAATCCTAGTCGTGTCTCTGTAGTTTGTAACTTTGAGGTTTGAAGCATAAAAATAAATGATACGAGAGTCTAGAGTTGTGTTCATGTAAATCCAGATGTGTAACGATGATTAACTTGATTTCTTCTTGTCAAAATAAATAGCATTGTCATAGCTTTCAAGTTTCATTTTGGTCTTGTATAGTGTATACTAATGTCTCTGTCTCTATGTGTCTCTGTCTCTCTCGATTTTTACCCATATCAATGATCCTCTTAGTCTATGTCTCTGTCAATGTCATTCGTGCTTTTGTATACCAATGTTTATGTTTTTGTTTTCATTCTGTTGCAGATGGCGTCTTGTGATTCTCCTATACGAAACAATGACTCTCCAATGGATGTAACAGACGAGGATGCTCAAACACCAACTCCTGGAACTGAAAAAAAAGGGAAGAGGAAGGACAAAACCGGAGGCAGTGGTTCTGGTTTAGGGTCAAGGAAGAAGACAAGGTCTTGGGTTTGGGATCACTTCACGAGACAGGAAGACAATTATGACAAATGCAATTGTCATTATTGTGCGAAAGAGATGTCTTGTCCAACCAAATCTGGCACATCCAATCTGAAGAAACATCTCGAAGGTTGCAAGTCGTACAAGGTATGGCTAGCTGCTAATAAGTTTAAAAGTCAATCTGTGTTAACTCCTGATGAGGAAGGGAATCTAGCAATGTGTAAGGTATCTGAAAAAGTTTTTAGGGATGCTACGAATGAGATGATGGTATTAGCAGAATTGCCTTTAGCTTTCGTAGAGAGTTTAGCTTGGAGACATTTCTGCTCAAGAGTGAAGCTGTATCAGCCTCATTCTCGGAGAACATGCACAAGAGAAATTGTGGAGATGTTTGTCTCAAGGAAAGCAACTATGAAGAATATTCTTGGACAGAATAAGCAGAGGTTGTCCCTAACTACAGATATATGGGTTGCTCCTAATACGTCAGCTAGTTATATGGTAGTAACAGCACATTTTATTGATGCTAGTTGGAAGTTAAGGAAGTTGATCATAGGCTTCAAACCGGTTTCAGATCATAAAGGTGCTACAATCTCGAAGGTTCTAATTGACTGTTTAGCAGAGTGGGATATAAAGAGAATCTTCTGCATCACAGTAGACAATGCCACAGCTAACAGTTCGGCTATGAAGAAGTTCAAGGAAGGATTCAGTCAAGTTGGTGATGATGCTTTGGTTCTGGAAGGGAATTTTTTGCATTTGAGGTGTTCAACTCACATCTTGAACTTGATCGTGAAGGAGGGTTTGATGGAGATAGATGCCAGTATTGCTGCTGTTCGTAATGGTATTCAGTATGTGAGGTCTTCAACAAACAGACTTAAGTCGTTTGAGTTTCGTGTAGAAACAGGGAAAATGACAAGGGGAAGCTTACCTTTAGATGTGAGGACGAGATGGAATGCCACTTATCTCATGCTGGATCAAGCCATGAAGTTTAAATTGGCATTTGAGAAGATGGAGGCTGAAGATAAACCGTATAACGACTACTTCTTGGAAATTGTGGAGGGGAAGAAGAGGATCGGGCCACCATCTACAACTGATTTTGAAGAAGTTGAGAGGTTGATTCAATTCCTAATCATTTTTTACAATTCCACTTTGAGTCTTTCAGCTTCAACTTCAGTGACTGCTCATAAAATATACGCAGAGATAGTCACCATCACAAGGAATATTAGTGCCATCAGCACTAATGCAGGTCCTGATCAAGAGCTAAGTTACAAAGCCTTTGCTATGATGACGAAATTAAAGAAGTACTGGAATCCGTTTTGGGTAACTACAAAGGAAAATGCTTCATCTCAAAACCGTGAGATGAACAAGCTTTTGATAGTAGCAAGTGTTTTCGACCCAAGGAAGAAGATGAAGTTTGCTAACCTCTGTTTTGAGATGCTTTATGGCTTAGAAAGCATCGAGTTTAATCAACTTTCAAAAGAAATCATGAAGATATTGGAGAGTTTGTTTGACGAGTACAATGGTTTTGCTAACAAAACTGCTACTGGTGGGTCTCAGTCACAAAGAACATCGTCTACTCATTCTCAGTCGCAGTCGGAAGATCAAGTTACAGGTGAAGTTTTTAATAGAAGGGTTTTTAGTAATGGTCTCGGCTATGAGAGAATGGATAGCTTGTATGAGGAGCTTTTGCAAGAATTTGGGATTCCAGAATCAGTTAATGAGCTGGAATTGTACTTGAAAGAACCTGTCGAGAATCCGAAGCTTATGAAAGGTACATATTACGATGTTTTAGATTGGTGGAAAAGAAACAGTCTCAAGTTCCCAACTCTGTCTCTAGTAGCTAGGGATATACTTGCAATGCAAGTGTCTTCAGTTGCATCAGAATCTGCATTTAGCACTAGTGGGAGGGTATTAGACCCGTATAGGAGCTGTTTGACACCATACATGGTTGAAGTGTTGATGTGCATTTTACAATGGTTTAAATGTGAAATTCATATGAATGAAAAATGAGTGATTACAATTGAACAACTTCTTTCGGACGTAGAGTTGGAAGATGATCTTATGAGAGGTAACTTTCTTTCTTTTGAACTCTCTTAATATATGCCTTTACAATTTCGATTTACTAACTAAGTTCTTGCTCTCGTTTTTAGAGTTTGAACCTGAATTCAACATGCAAAGTCAAGGAACCTGAGAAGTGAGAAGTGAGAATGAGGTAACTAAGTCCTTATTAGTCTCGCCAATATCTTTATGTCTTAAGTAGCCTAGCATTCTTTGATGTAATGTTGTTTTTGTTTTTTATAATTGTCAATGTCTCTTAGATTGTAAGTGTTTTGTTTTGTTCAGGAGGACACTGAAGATGACAAGAAGTGGAAGTGAAGATGAAAGACTCATCGACTCAAATCTTGATGTTTTTATCTTTGAACTTTGGAATCTTTGATGATTTTGTACTCTATTTTATGTTTTGTTTCTTTGTTTCCAGTACTTTGGATTTGAATTTGGTATATTCGATCAGATGTGTTGCTTAAGATTGGTACTTTTGATTTGAATTTGGTACTTTGGATTTTATTTTTTCGGGTATGCAACTAACATTTTGGGTATACATGTTTTTTTAAGTATTTCGGGTAAAATCGGGTATAATTAACCGAATCGAACCGAAAATTTTCGGGTTTTATGCGGTTCTGAAATTTCATACCCGAACCGACCCGGAACCGAAAATAACCGAATCGAAACCGAATCGAAATTCAATCGATACCTATATGGGTATTAAATCCCTCTACCCGAAAGATCCGGAACCGATCGGATAGGATCCGGAACCGACCCGAATATCCGAATGCCCAGGCCTAACTTCATGGTTGCTTTTCTTTGCTTTCAATTTCTTTTTCTTTCTTGTTAATTAAAAGTGTAGTTGAGATTTCATCGTGAGGTTTATTAGGATTACAAAATTTTAATATACATAGAAGTGAGATGTATAGAATAATGGTAGTTCTAATTAGTCATGTCATGAGAAGAAACACTCATATGCATTTTAGCTAGGCTTCATTTGGTCATCATGCAGGAAACGTGAATGTCATGATCCAATAGTGGCCACACACGTGTTGATATGTGATTATCCGTTATTATTTCTACAGGCTGTAACTATATTGTAATTTTTAGGAATAAAATCATGTGGAATTGAGGATTCCATGATATTCTACAAAATTATTACTAGTTACAAGGAAAGAAAATGAAAAATCATTCTACTTATTTCATAGAGAAAAAACAAATCTTTTAAAAAAATTATTTCATTTCAAAAATGGTAAAGAATGAATGGAATTCCATTTTTATTCTAATTTCATTTTTTTTAATTTCATTTATACCTTACATTCCAATTCCAATTCGTTATTACCACTTACGTAGTATCCAATTCACAATTGTTTTCACTGTGACACATCCCTTAAAGTATATATAATGAGTTGTGCTTATTGCTGTTACGTAATATAAAATGGGCTTATAGAAAAGTACAAAAAGTATAAAAATAATTCGGGAAAATTTCAAAACTACCACATTCCATGTGTCAATTTTCAGAAATACAATAGAGCGCTTGACATTTTTATTTTTATCATAATGAAATGTAAAATGACTAAACTGACCTCCTTGACCAAAAAAAAAAAAATAGAGCTTCGCCAAACATTATCAATTTCGTCGCAATCTCTGACGACCTCACCAAACACCATCGAGCATCCGTCAAGCCTCCGCCTCGCCGCCGTCTGTCTCAATCCGTCAAGCAGTTTCATCGACACTCCTCAATTATTCTTCTTTTAAACCCTAATCCTCTTCCTCGTTTCATCTCCCGCTAATCAGTTTTCCTCCCTAAATTCTCTGAGACCGATCACTAATCTCCCATCTTCGTCGACCTCAGCTCTAAGATCCATCTCCTCCATGGCATCCTCTTTCAAACCCGAGCAATCCAGAGTTCCCTCTGCACTTCCCCTCCCGGCGCCTCCGTTGACCAAAGTTAGCTCTTTCTCTTTTTTTCTGCTTTCGGCTTTCTCGGGTTTTCGATCATTTTCGTGGGTTGATTGATCTTCGTTTCACTGTGAAATTGTAGTTCAACATCGGATTGTGTCAGCTATCCGTCACGGGTGGCAAAAAGAGGAACATCTCTCACGCGAAGCACACCATCGAAGAAGCTGCTTCCAAGGGAGCTAAGCTTGTTCTCTTACCCGTGAGTTTTCTTCTTCAATTTCTCTGTCCTAATCTCGATTGTGTGGCTTCTCTTCCAGTAAATTTTGTTGATTTAAACTAGATTTTTGGATATCTGGCTATTAATCAAGCTCTCGATTTGGCTTGATGGGTATTCAAATAACTGAACATATTGATTTTTTTGATTTTTTGATATCTCTGTGCTTAGATCTTGTTGAGTTTGTTTGTGGAGATTATTCTGACTGCATTTGTGGGTTTCTCATGATGCAGATTTATTGAAGTAGTGTTGATTTTGTGGATTCTTTTGGCCATTGGAGGCAGCGAAGATGATTTTGAGGTCATACACGAATCTGTTAGATGTGTCAGAGAATTTCTCTGTCATGGGAAGAGAGCGTAGGCGGCTTCCTAGAGTAATGACAGTTCCTAGTAATGTGTCCGTTCATCAGGGATAGCTTTTCTATGGTAAGCTTCTTTCAAGAAATTTGATTTCCTTTGAAGAAATCTTGGTATTTTTTTAGCCAAATTCAACTCTTTTAGTCTTACTGTAGCTTGCTGCAATTGTAAAAAGCTAGTCCTTTGAGAATGTAAACTTTCTTTTTGTTTCTATTTCATATGGATTTAATGGATTAGTTATTTATGTTTTAAAAGCTTATTTTTTAATATGATCTTAGATTGGATCAGCTGTTGGTGGTACTGCAAGTGCATTCGTTGGATTTAACCATGGTATGTAGAGTTTTCCTCTTGAGTTTAAGTCTCGCTCAGTGGATTGTTGTCTGAATTATAATATCTTCTTGAGAATACGTCTTTCAACTCTCGTTGGTTGTGTCTGCCTGTAATCGACTTCCACCTTCTTCTTATATGCGTACTTAGGATTGTTTTCTAAGTTGGAATAAGAAAAGAGAAGGACTTGGTCTATCGTAGTTTTCTAGTTTGTTCCAAGGAAAGGCCTTGAGTGTATATGATACCCGATTGTGTGGCTTCTCTTCCAGTTCTGTAACAATCGGCATTCTATTATCGTATTTGTTATCTAGCTATGTATTGGTTATAGACTATACTGATAGCAGTTAGATTAAAGCTTGCTCAAAATAGTCGTGAGTCTGTTTGGCTTGTCTTTAATGCTTCTTTTGATTGACGCAGTTAGGCCAGTTGTACGCTAGTGGATAAAAGGGCCCATGTGGTTACATTTTCTCGTTGGGTAAGTTATCAACGAAGATGCAGGTTTCCCTTCTTATGTTCTCTTCTTTTCTTCATGATTTGCCTTATTTTTTGTTCCTCGCTTGTTACATGCATAAACTATCCGCAAAAAGACCAGTAAGCTCTGAAGGCTCTGCTTTTATCTTTTGTGAAATTAAGGAGTGAGCTTAAAACATGGTCTCAGAGACTCGTCACTCGCCAAAGATGTCACTATAGTAAGCTCTGAAGGCTCTGTTTTTAACTTTTTTTCGTTTAATGTTTTTATTTTAATTATTTAGATAATAGGGAACACTCCATTACTGTATCTATACAAAGTGACTGAAGGCTCTGTTGTCTATGTTGCTGCTAAGCTTGAGATGATGGAACCATGCTCAAGCGTCAAAGACATGTTGTTCACCAAAGTTCAGAGCTCTGTTTGTTTTTGCTTGGAGTTTTTGTTTTTTTTTTAAATTGTACTTTATTCCCTTCTTGCGGGAGTGGTTATAGTATGATTGATTATGCAGCAGACATTGTGGAAAGCTTATATGATTATACTTCTATTGCTTAATGTAAAAATCGTTCTTTTGTCAAAATGACGAATTACTTATTTATCAAGATTTAAAAGAATCTTACCAAAAAAAAAGATTTAAAAGAAGATTTTTAAATTGTTATAAAAATAATTGGAACTCAAACTAAAGATCGCAAGAACGTATAACCACCACTAGACACATTTGATTATACTTCTATTGCTTAATGTAAAAACCATTTTTTGTCCAAATGATGAATTACACATTTATAGAGATTTAAAAGGAGATTATTAAATTGTTATTAAAATAATTGGAATTCAAACTAGTGATCCCAAGAAATTGCAGATGCGTATAAACCACTAATTCACACACATATTTGATTATACTTATATTGCTTAATGTAAAAAAAAAAATGTTTGTCAAAAATGATATATTACTTATTTATAAAGGTTTAAAAAGAGATTTTTAAATTGTTATAAAAATAATTGGAACTCAAACTAAGGATCTCAAGAACTTGCAGATACGTATAACCACTACTTTACACACATATTTGATTATACTTCTATTGCTTAATGTAAAAAACGTTTTTGTCAAAATGATATATTACTCATTTATAAATATTTAAAAAGAGATTTTTAAATTGTTATAAAATAATTGGAACTAGTTGGACCAAAAAAAAAAAAAATTGGAACTCAAACTAAATATCTCAAGAACTTTATTGGTTATACGCCTCTTCAAGTCCCATGATCACTAGTTCGACTATCATCTAGGGTTTATAAAGATTTAAAACCTCTTTTAAAACCATTATAAATGAGTAAAAACAATTAAATTCGTATATACAACAATTACAGTGTGGTTTAGTGGTTATACGCCTCTAAAAGTCTCAAGATCACTTATTCGAGTATCCTTTAGTTTTTATAAATATTTAAAGACCTTTTTAAAAATCTCATGATCACTATAACGGTTTAATGATTTATTGGTTATACGCCTCTTCAAGTCCCATGATCACTAGTTCGACTAACATCTAGGGTTTATAAAAATTTAAAACCTCTTTTAAAACCATTATAAATGAGTAAAAACAATTAAATTCGTATATACAACAATTACAGTGTGGTTTACTGTTTATAGAGAATACGAATTAGTCATTTAAAAATGATTTTAAAACACTTTGAAATCCTTATAAAAACTTTTAAAATGATTTTAAAACACTTTTGAATTCTTAAAAAAACTTTATAAATAATTTTTAAAAGGCGCTTTTATATCCCCAGGAAATTCGAACTAGTGAACCCGCGATTTTTCAAAAAGGGTGTTTAACCCCAAGAACCTTGGTGAACCCTTGATTTTTCAAGAGGGGTGCTTAACCACCCACACTGTGTTTACATACTTGCTGTACGTATGAATTTAATTGTTTATAGAGAATACGAATTAGTCATTTAAAATTGATTTAAAAACACTTTTAAATGTTTATAAAAACTTTAACAATAATTTTTAAAAAGAGACTTTTATCTCAACTGAGTTCCCTTATGACAATGATAGTTTTTTTCAAGCGAATGATGAAGGTTATTGTGGGAAGACAAATAAAGATGAAGGCAATATATTTATCTTTGAAAAAAGCGAAAGAGACATGGATGTGCATATGTTTTTGCATTGTCGTTGACAGATGAAGACATTCGCATACAATTGGAACAACATGGAGTACATCCAATATTTCACCCTCTCAAACCATATGTTGTGTCAAGGAAAACAAGATTAGATGAATGTAAGAATGCAACTAATCCCTTTGTTGTATCGAACTATCCCTTTGCTTAATGCAATATTAGACGTCTTCTATATAAATGAATTAAAATGATTTTAAAAATAATTTTTAAAAGGAGATTTTTTAAAAATAAACTTTTAAAATGATTTTCAAACACTTTTAAATTCTTATAAAAACGTTTAATATGATTTTAAAACACTTTTAAATTCTTATAAAAACTTTGAAAATGATTTTTAAAAGGGGCTTTTATATTCCCAGAAAACTTGAAACAACAAACCTGCAATTTTTCAAGAGGGGTGTTTAACCACCCAAAATGTGTTGTCATAATTGTTGTACGTATAAATTTAATTGTTTATAGAAAATACGAATTAGTCATTTAAAAATAATTTTAAAACACTTTTAAATCTTATAAAAAATTTAAAAATGATTTTTAAAATGGGCTTTTATAACCCCAAGAAGCTCGGTAAACCCTTGATTTTTCAAGAGGGGTGTTTAACCACCCAGACTGTGTTACATACTTGTTGTACATATGAATTTAATTGTTTATAGAGAATATACGAATTAATCATTTTAAAATGATTTTAAAACACTTTTAAATCTTTATAAAAACTGATTTTTAGAATGAGCTTTTATATACCAGGAAGCTCGAACCATTGAACCCTTGATTTTTTCAAGAGGGGTGTTTAAACAAATATATATATATAAATTTGTATATACAACAATTTTATAAATTTTAAAACCCTTTTTAAATTTTTTATAAACAAATAATTCATATTCTCTTTAAACAAATAAATTCTTATATACAACTATTAGAGAGTGGTTTAGTGGTTAAATGCCTCTTCAAGTCTCATGTTCACTAGTTCAAATATCATTTATGTTTTATAAAGATTTAAAAACCTCTTTTTAAATCTTTATAAATGACTAATACATAATCACTATAAACATAAATTTGTATATACAACAATTTTTATAAATTTTAGTGGTTATAAGTCTATGCAATTCTCTGGAATCATTAGTATAACTATCATTTAGTTTTTATGAAGGTTTAAAACTCTCTTTTTAAATCTTTATAAATAAATATAAAATTAGGCTTCGAACTAAGAATTTGAAGAACTTGCAGATGCTTGTAACCACTAAACACACAAATATAATATATTATAAGTGTTGTTTCCAAATTACTAAAAGAAAGAACAATCACCAAAATGTATTGAAGAACAAGCGGACACAATTTAGTGTATTACAGAGAAGATGGCGATAAGAGAAGAAGAACTCTTACACAATTGATTATCGTCAAGCTCTGCATTTACCAGTCTCAGAATACAAACCAAAACACTCACCAATGGCTAAATCCGGCCTCTTCTGTGGGAAACTGCTTCTCCAGGTCCGCTTGTCTTCTTTGCATCTTCAACTTCCGGACCATATGTCTCTTCCATTTCCGCCTGCAAATTAAGCTTTTGTTAGAGACAAAACATAGAGTAGGAATGTCACGGTTCCTCTGTGTTTGCTCCTAAACTTCAGATCACGCTCTACGTTTCTGCTATAGACTCATAAGCTGAGACCAATAAAGGATTTAACAAGCAATAACGATGAAAGTGTATTTACCATAGTGGACTTCAGATCAGCTATTGCAGCCCCAAGACGCTTGTGGCAGGCAATCCGGAATCATCATCCTTGACTCACCCAAAACGATTTCCTTCATCACTCGCATAGACAATTAGGAAAAAAACCAAAACCTGAATCGGAATCTGAAATCTGAAATCTGTCACTCACATAGACAATACAACCATACACTCTTTCCAAAATCATAGCAAAATCACAAGACAAACAAGCCAAAGTTCTCGATTGAAACAGTGGATAACACTGAATAGTGAATTGAACAGAAAGAAAACAAATAAACCTTACACGAGAGATATCAATTGCTGAGACAATGAGCCAACTAACAAAACAAGGATATGAAAGTTTTCACTGCATCTAAGATGAAAGCTACACAATCAGTTCATTGTTGGTTCTCTAACATTGTTGATTTGAATATTTTGAGAATAATTTCTTCTGCAACTTGCCTAATACGAGCTTGGAGATGTAAGAATCAGTCTCCATCAACTTTAAAGGCTCGTTAAACTCCACAAGAATCACCTGTAGGAAACCAAACCGAAACTCATTGGTCATGACTCATGAGCCTCCCACATAGGGTCTCAACAGCTTAAGAGGTGAAAGAGAAAGTTCATATAAAGATAAAGTATGTTTACCGAATGAGAGAACCATGACCATGTCACTGTCTATGACTGATGGTTCTATATGAGCCGCTGTCATCACCGTGCAATCTGCAAACCTCCTCTGAAGCATCAACTATGAACTCCCATCGTGTGGTATTTGTTAAATTCCAAGCTCTATACATAGATTAAAGCTCAATCATTATCGCTGATGAAAGAAAAACAATTTATAAGGCTTTACAAATTTACAGTATTAGATATCATCTTTAACGATGTACCACAAAATCTCTTTCATTTCTTTATAAACACCGTACAAACAAAATTCCTTTCATAGCTTCAAAAATATCGACAAACATGGAAATCTAAGAAAATCGATCAAAACTTCTTCTTCTAAAATCTGATATCTATGGATCAATAAATCTTACATTCAACAACACCCATCAAGATCGGAAGAGAAACAAACTTTTAAACCCACAAATATCACCGTTTTCCCTAAATATAAGACATTCAATCATTTCTCCAGAAAATCAAAACACTTTAAGATTAGTCAACTTATACCTTTGCCTCAATGTACACGGCGAGATTTGAGAGAATCAGATTCCAATTAGATGCGAGATCACCGGCAAAACACGAAGGCTCCAATCGATGAAGCTCCTCCGATAGCGTTCCTCTGGCAAGATCTCCTCCTGAGCAGTGTCGTTTCCTACTTCTCGAGATTGTACACGGTCTTTCAAAGAAGCGTTTCTCTCACTCCGTCGTCACCGGTGAGACTCCCTACAGTCGCTCCATCTCTCCGACGAGTTTAGCTACGGTGTTTGGGAGTGCTTCTGAAATCTGCTTCTCCATTTCATCCTGCTTTGCCGTCGGAGCTGCCAGATCGAGCGCCGTCTCTCTCACCTCCGGATGATGTTCTTCTCTTCGGCACAGTCGAACTCTCTCCATCCGCCGCCGGATCCACCAT
>JAHZTW010000003.1:32224785-32313457 GCA_020283515.1 Alliaria petiolata
TTTTTTTTTTTTTTTTTTTTTTTTTTTTTTTTTTTTTTTTTTGGCGAGGTCTTATGATGCCGACCTCAGTAGTAGTAACGTTTGAGACTCATGGAGTTCCAAGCGCGAGGAACTTCGTCGCCGGCTGTTGTTTCGAGCCGATAGACTCCTGGTTTGACGATTGTTGTCACGATGTAGGGACCTTCCCAGTTAGCGCCGAGCTTGCCGGCGTTGCGTTCCTTGGTGTTTTCGTAAACCTTCCGCAGGACCAAATCGCCTTGGTCGAAATATCGGTTCTGAACCTTTCTGTTGTAATAGCGTGCAGCTTGATTTTGGTAATTCTGCATTCGGAGTAGCGCTTGGTTCCTTGTTTCTTCGAGGGTGTCAAGGTTGCCGACCAGCATTGTGTCGTTGAGGTCGGGATTTTCTGGGAGAATTGTTCTGCGAAGGCTGCCGACGTTGACTTCTGCAGGAACCATTGCTTCGCATCCGTAAGCTAAGGAGAAAGGAGTTTTTCCCGTTGCCGTTTTTGGTGTCGTACGGTGCGACCAAAGGACTCCGTCGAGCTCGTCGGCCCAGAGACCCTTCTTTGAGTCGAGGCGTTTTTTGATGCCATCCAGAATTGTCTTGTTAGTCGCTTCGGCCTGGCCGTTACCTTGTGGGTGCCGAGGAGTGGATTTGTTGAGGCGGATCTTCCAACGTTCACAGAACCCTTCGAAGCTTTTGGATATGAACTGCGATCCGTTATCCGTGATGATCTCGTAGGGCAGGCCATGTCGGCATATGATGTACTTCCAGACGAAATTTTGGACTTCCTTGTCCTTGATGCTGGCGAAGGCCTTGGCCTCGACCCATTTGGTGAAATAGTCCGTCATGATCAGCATATATTTAAGTTGGCGTGATGATGGCATTGGGCCGGCGATGTCCATAGCCCATCGCATGAATGGATATGGAGGGATGGCCGATGTTAATAGCTCGGTCGGCTGATGGATCATCGGAGCGTGGCATTGGCAGCATTCGCATTTTCGTGAGTATTCGTTGCAGTCTTCCATCATTGTTGGCCAGAAAAAGCCATGTTTCTTGATCTTGAGGGCGAGTGCGTGTCCACCTGAATGGTTACCCCCGGCACCGTCGTGAGTTTCCATGATAACGCGGCCTACCTCGTCTCCGTGAACGCAGGAAAGGAGCGTTCCTGATGCCGTCCAGCGGCATAGAGTTTTATTGGCGATTGTATACTTCGCACTCCGGGCGCGTATTCGTCGGGCCGACCACTTTTCCGAAGGTAGCTCGCCAGTCTCCAGAAAGTGTCGTATCTCAATCTGCCAATCTGGTATGTCGGTCGAGGAAATAAAGTCGGCTGCTGCTGGAGCAATGGTGAGGACGATCTCAACTTGAGCGATACTCGGAGAAGTGATTCCAGCTATAGGGATCGTACGTCGTAAATCGAAATCTTGATCGGATGCTAGAGTGGCCAAGGCGTCGGCTCCCTTATTCTCGGATCGGTTGATCTGAAGGAGTTCGAAAGTTTTGAACTCCTTTGATAGGTTTTTGACGAGGGCTAGGTAGGCACTCATTCGTTCGTCCTTGGCTTCGTATTCACCGCTGAACTGCTTTGCAACGAGCTGAGAATCACTATGAGCTCGGATATGGTCGATGTTCATGCCTCGGGCTAAGCGCAGTCCCGCGATCAACGACTCATACTCTGCTTCGTTGTTGGAGGCCGTGAACTCGAGGCGTATTGACTGTTCCAAAACCTCTTCAGTCGGCGAATGCAGTTGGATGCCGATGCCGCAGCCGAGACGTGAAGATGCTCCGTCAACGTACAGGGACCAAAGTTCGGATGTCGGTGAGTTATCGTTGATAAGGCCAGGGGATAGCTCGATGATAAAGTCGGCCAAGACTTGAGACTTAGCGCTGGTACGGTTCCGGTATTCGATATCGTACTCGGAGAGCTCGATAGCCCACTTCGCCATTCGTCCCGATTGTGTTGGACTCTGGAGGATGGTGCGGAGTGGCTGGCTGGTGAGGACGGCTATCGAATGCGATTGGAAATACGGGCGTAGCTTCCTAGAGGCGACGACGACGGCCAGGGCCAACTTCTCTAAGGTCGGGTATCGTAACTCGGCGCCATCCAGCGTCTTGCTGATATAAAAGATTGGCTTCTGTTCGCCCCGATCTTCTCGAATCAGGACTCCACTGACTGCGGCGCTAGAAACGGCAATGTACAAGAGTAGCGTGTCCCCGTTCTCAGGCTTCGCAAGGATTGGCGGTGTGGACAAGTAGATTTTGAGCTGTTGGAAAGCTTCTTCGCATTTAACGTCCCACTCAAACCGTTTGTTGCCGCGCAGAAGTTGATAGAAGGGGAGGCACTTATCGGTAGATCTTGAAATGAAACGATTCAAGGCAGCGATCCTGCCCGTGAGTCGTTGGATTTCTCGCGTGTTTACTGGGGACGACAGTTCTAGTATTGCCGATATCTGCTTTGGATTGGCTTCGATGCCGCGCTGGGTGACCAAATACCCGAGAAACTCGCCTGAAGTGACTGCGAACGTACACTTAGCTGGGTTGAGCTTCATGCCGTATTTGTTAAGAATGCGAAAGCATTCTTGCAAGTGCGGTATGTGGTCGTCGGCCTTTAATGATTTAACGAGCATGTCGTCTATGTAGACCTCCATCGTTTTGCCTAGTTGGTTGCGGAACATCTTGTTGACAAGGCGCTGGTAGGTAGCTCCCGCGTTCTTCAAATCAAAGGGCATGACCTTATAACAATACGTACCCCGATCTGTGATGAATGCAGTCTTCTCGCTGTCCTCCGGATGCATGAAGATCTGGTTGTAGCCCGAGAAGGCATCCATAAAAGATAATAGTTCGTTGCCCGACGTAGCTTCGACGAGCTGGTCTATTCGGGGAAGCGGGAAGCTATCCTTGGGACACGCTTTGTTGAGGTCGGTGAAATCTACGCAGACTCGCCACTTGCCGCTTTTTTTTTTTACGACCACGGGATTAGCTAACCAATCAGGGTACTTCACCTCGGCAATGGACCCGGCTTGTAGTAGTTTTTCCACCTCATCGTGGACGGCCTGGGCGCGCTCCGAACCAAGTTTTCTGCGTTTCTGCTTGATCGGCCTAAATGTGGCGTCCACGAAGAGCTCGTGTTTGGTGATTCTCGGATTGATGCCTTTTATGTCGGCTATTGACCAAGCGAAGGTCGCAACATTTTCTTGAAGAAAAGCTGTGAGGTCGTCCCGCGTACTTGGGAGAAGTTCCGTGCCGATACCGACGAATCGGTCCGGGTGCTTTGGATCGATGTTGATCTGTACGACGAGGTCGCTTTTCGGCTTCTCATGATGAATGACTCGAGGGTCGAAATCATTGCTGCTGTCGATCATGAACGTCGATTTGGTACGAACAAGTTGTTTGTCGATATAGCAATGTCTCGAGACCGTTTGGTCGCCGTGAACGGTGAAGATACTTCCCTTGATCGGCATCTTAACGCACTGGTGGTAGGACGACGGCACGGCTCGCATTGAGTTAATCCAAGGTGTGCCCAGGATGACGTTATAGATGGCTGGTCGGTCGATGACGTCGAGCTGGATAATTGAGGTTCTGCCACCGATCTTAATGGGGAGTCGGATTGTCCCAATCGTCGAGATGGAGTCACCTGTGAAGCCAGTGAGGGGTGATGGCGCGACTTGGATCTCAGAATCCTCGATGCCCATCTTGCGAAGAGTATTCTTGAAGATTAGGTCGACCGAGCTGCCTGTATCAATGAGAACCTTTGAGACTTCGTCGTCGCCAATCGCCAGTGAAATAACGAGCGGATCGTTGTGAGGTCGGTCGATTCCGCGTGCGTCTCGTTCAGTGAACGTGATGGGAATGTTGTCGGGGAAGAGTGCGGGTGCATCAGCAGGCACGTTTGCGGCCTTGCGCTCGTGGCGCTTGATCGAGTTGATGGAACCTGAACAATTTAGGAGTCCGCCCATGATCATGTTGATCCGACGTCTGACAGGCGAATGGGGCGGCGTTCTTTCATCGTCCCGATTTCTAGCATCGCCATTCCCAGAGCGCATGTTCGAGTCATTGTTATTGTTAGGGCGCCGATCGTAGCTCCGCGGCTCAGGGAGTCTAACTTCTCCATCTTCCCATTTCTTTTTCAAAAGACTGAAGAAAATCCTGCATTCGTCGGTGTTGTGATTGGAAGACTTGTGGTATTTGCAGTATGTCCCCTTCTCCTCTGTGGGTTTGGGGTTGCTGCGTTCGTACTTGTTCCAGCCTGGCGCACGGGATGCGGCGTTTACACTTCGTCGGCTCTTGTCACCTCTGTCCAGATGCTGACGGGGTTCTTGGTAGCCGACGCGGGCAGGAGGTCGTGTCCTTCTTTCGTACGCCGATTTGTCGTCGGCCACCCCTTTTGCCTTGGCTGCCCTGTCTTCCTCGATTCTGATATAGCCGGTGGATTTGTGGAGTGCGTCCTCCAGGGTTTTGGCCTTTCCGGTTTTCAGCTTATCGCAGAATGCTTGGTCGTCACGCATGTTCTTGATCAAGATCCCGAGAGCTATCTCGTCGGGGAGTCTGCAACGAGAAATGATTGCTCTGAAGCGGTCTAGATAACTGCGGAGTGGCTCCGTGTTCCCTTGCACGCAAGACCATAAGTCTAACTCTGAGGTCGACTTGTCGATATAAAGGGAATAGTGGGTGATGAACTTTTTACGCAGTTCCTTGAACGAGTCGACCGAGTTCGGCGGTAGCCGTGAGAACCATGTGAGAGCGTTTCCGGATAGCGACTCGACAAAGTATTGACAAAAACAAGCGTCCCGCTCAATTTCAGGCACGCGTGCTCTGCCCATGGCGACCTTGAAAGCCGTCAGGTGCCTTTCCGGATCGGTCGTTCCGTTGTAACTGATCGGCAATTTGATCTTGCCGAAATCCTTCATGGGGGCGTTTGTTATCGCCGATGTGAACGGCGTTTGGTCAGTTTGCCGAAGGAGTTTTTCCAACTCGGGAGCCGTTGTGATAGCGTTGTGGACTCTGGAGTTCATGCTGTCGAGTCGTTCGTGTATGAGCTCGGCTTCAGATGGCGAAAGAGCGGCGATGTGGTCGATGCTTCTCGAGCGAGCGTTAGACCGTTCCTGGCCTCGTCGTAGATCCGTCATTGGCGTTTCTCCGAAAAGGTTGTTGATAAGCCGATTGGTCCTGACGTTACATGGTGTTTCTTCGTTAAGCTGTTCGGTTGTGGCCAGAGGAAGACGTGTGCGGAGGAGATGATCCACGTTGTCGCGATAGGTGGTCTGCTCGGACCTGAGAAGGTTGAGTCTCTCGTCAATCCCTTTCTGGACTCGTGCTGAGAAACTCTCCATCAAGTCGGCGATGCTCAAGACAGGTGGCCTTGGTAGATTCAGCGTTTCTGGCATTGGATGGGCGCTTGATGCAGCGAAAGCCCTGTGCCGATCTGTTTCCTCCACGGTAGGTGGTTGGTCGGAGTTAATGATTCCTTCAGGCCGATCTGTTGTTATTTCCTCGGATCGGGTTTCGCCAAAGTTGACAGTTCTTGTGTCGGTTTGCGCGGAAGTGCTTGCCATCTTTGTTTTCTTCGATTGCCTCGAAAATTCTCTCGAATCANGTTAAAAATATATAGTATTTTTTCTTAACATTAATTTATAATCTATTACAAATTATGAGAACTGTTACATCGACGATTCTACAACGGTTAATTCTACCGTTTTATAAATATCCACGACTAACAGCTCTACTTACACCACTTTTATCATCATATGAAGATTTACGCTTGGCGATTCTGCTTGCATCACGCTGAAGATCTCTTGTAAGCTTGCCTCCATTAATTTGCATAATTCTTCATTAATGTGTATAATTAATAATAAATTGCGCTTTTTGAAATTTGAAACTTATACTTTCTGCTGTAAAAGCATTAATAAACCCTTGATAAACCGTTGTGCCAAGGGCTTCCACAAATATATAGTATCTTACACAGTAAAATAAATAAGGATTATATTACGGGTTGATTCGTAGTGCATTTTTTCGAGATGAAGGGTTAATTAATTGCAAATTCGAACCACCTTAAGGTTTTTTTTGTTTTTTTGCAGAAACCCCATAAAAATATCAATAATTCAACTACCAATAATAATAAAACATGTGTCGCAATCCAAATAAAACGGTGTGTGAGACAATTATCTGTGGGTGAATGGGCGTGTGAGTAACACGGCCGCTTTAGAAGTCACCACATGGCATTAGTGGTTCCAACTTTTTTTATTCAACATCCTTATTGCATGAGTTCGACTGTTGAATATCTCCATTGCACATAACCTAAGTAGAAACGTGTGTATATATATTTGAATTTTGAGTGGGACAAATATATAAGAACAAGACACTTCAATTTATATATAAAGCTTCAACCATAACATCATAAACTCCAAGTCCCAGTTCCAAGTCTCCCGACCATCATCATCGTTGAGTCATTCTTACACAAGATTTACTTTTAATATTTTGTTATTACTGTATTGATTGATTATAAATTTGTCTTACAAACATCTTGAGAGCGTCAGCAACTAGGAAGAGGAACCTTACAAGTTTCTATGACTTTAAGAGCGTTTGGAGAAGTAACAAATATACTAAGTTTTGGATTTTTTATATAAACACATGTACACTGTTTTTGCGCCTTCAGGTGGTCGCAACAAGTTGGAGTCGGAGCTGCTCCCAAGACCATTGCCGGTAAGCAAGGCAAGAGCATTATTGCCTTTAGAAAACACGATGGATGTGCTCTGATCGGAACAGGAGACAGCATGGCGACTATTAAAATGTGATGAGCATTATTGTAGTGAACTCCATGGTTGCTTTTCTTTGCTTTCAATTTCTTTTTCTTTCTTTTTAATTAAAAGTGTAGTTGAGATTTCATCGTGAGGTTTATTAGGGTTACAAAAATTTAATATATATAGATGTGAGATGTATAGAATCCTAAATGGTAGTTCTAATTGGTCATGTCTTGATAAGAAACACTCATATGCATTTTAGCTAGCCTACATTTGGCCATCATGCAGGAAACGTGAATGTCATGATCCAATAGTGGTCACACACGTGTTGATATGTGATTATCCGTTATTATTTCTACAGGCTGTAACTATATTGTAATTTTTAGGAATAAAATCATGTGAAACTGAAGATTCCATGATATTCTACAAAATTATTACTAGTTACAAGAAAAGAAAATGAAAAATCATTCCACTTATTCCATAGAGAAAAAACAAATTTTTTAAAAAAGTTATTCCCATTCAAAAATGCTAAAGAATGAATGGAATTCTATTTTTATTCCATTCCATTTTTTTTTAATTCCATTTATACCTTACATTCCAATTCCAATTTGTTATTACCACTTACATAGTATCCAGTCCACAATTGTTTTCACTGTGACACATCCCTTAAAGTATATATAATGAGTTGTGCTTATTGCTGTTACGTAATATAAAATGGGCTTTATAGAAAAGTACAAAAAGTATAAAAAAATTCTGAGCCCTGGTTCGAACCGGGGTCCTAGCGTGATAACCGAGTACACCACCCAGACTGATGACTGTGAACCTAATTCATTTATTATATTCTTCGATTCTGTATGTTACCTTTGATTCGGACCACAAAGCGAAAGGGTGATTTCAAAATTTTATAAAAGATGTTTTCTTTATCTATCACCTTCATCACTTGTATCTATCAATCTATTTCAATTTAGAACGGTTTTAATCTCATAATACTTTTAGTGATATCCAAATCCAATGTAGTTGGGATAAATATTATAGCTATAGGCATTGTCATTGATTGAGGTACAATGTTTGGAGAGTACACAACAACAGATGGAAGAAGAAAAAAAGAGAGAGCATGCGAGGAAAGATATATGATCATGTTGGCAAATATTATATTCTAAAAATGCACGATGATGTCAAAGTCAATATCACGGTAAGTAAATGAATCAAGGTAAATTGTTGCAATAACAAATATATATAATCACATTTACGTGAAATATGTTACCAAATACTACATTTGCTATAACAAATGGTAAGACTTTTTTAATACCAAAAATACTATATAAAAACAAAAGCGTATATAAGTCAATAATTTAGTTTGATTATTGTTTTATATGCTCTAAGTTCAATTCTACTGTGTGCATTGTGCACAAACAAGTCAATCATTTGAGCTTTAGCTCGAATGTTTCACTCGTGATGGAATTGCAGAAAATTTCTAAACAAAAAATCTGCTCGCTATAAGATTAGCCGGATGCTTCAGCGAATTGTGTTGCTAAAACTAATATATGGTAAATTATATAATGAAATATGTATTATTGTGATTTATAATTTTTCTTTCAAACATTTTGAGAGCTTCAACATCTAGGAAGAGGAACCTTACAGGTTTCTATAACTTTAAGAGCTTTTGGAGAAGTAACAAACGCACTAAATTCTGGATTTTTTATATAACCACATAGACACGGTTGCTGCGCCTTAAGTTGTTCGCAACAAGCTGGAGTCGGATTTGCTCCCGTGGTCATTGCCGGTAAGCAAGGCGAGAGCTCCGTTAGAACACACGACGGTTGTGCTCTGATCGGAATAGGAGATAGCATGGAGACCATGAGGAATGTGACGAGTATTATTTTCGTGAACTTCATGGTAACTTTTCTTCGCTTTCAAACTTTTTTTCCTTTTTAAAGTGGATTTAAGATTTTGTTTTGAAGTTATTAGGATTAGAGAAATCTTATATATAGTTGTGAGATTTACAGATATCGTAACTTATAGTTCTGATTGGTCATGTCTCGATAAGAAACACTCATATGCCATTTTAGCTAGCCTACATTTGGCTGTCATGCATGGAAACGTGAAGGTCATGATCTAATAGTGTTCACACATGTGTCAAGATGTGATTATTCATTATTATTTCTACAACAGATGTCTGATAGTATCCACAATTATTTTCGCTGTGATACATTCTTTAAACTATATATAATAATAAGTTGGGCTTAATTTGCTGTTACGTAATACCAAATGGGTTTATAGAAAAGTAAAAAAGTAAAAAAAATGTCTAAGCCCGGTTTGAACCGGGAACCTATAGTGTGTGATACAAATGTAATAACGGACTACACACACCACCAAGACATGTAACTCATCGTATTATGTAATCATATTCTTTGATAAAAAGATGTTTTCTTTATCTGTCACCTTCATCACTTGTATATATGATTGTATCTATGTAATTTTTAGTAGAATTATATAATGAAATATGTATCATTGTTATTTATTTGATTGATTTAATAAAAATTAATAATTTTTCAACTAAAAATTAATTAATTTCTGTAAATATAATGACATGTGTCATTGAAAATGCTCTTTTAATTTAAATGAAAATTGTCAAAATGATACATATTAACTTTTCAGAGTTTTTGTACTTAAGAAAACTTACAATGTAATTATAAACTAGGTAATAATTCGTGTCATACGCAAAATAAAAAATTATAAATTATTTTATTAAATATTATTTTGAAATTATTTTATTTAACTGGTTTTATGTGGATCATTTTAAGAATATATTTATGAACCATTACTCAAAAAAATAAATACCCGATATGAGAGCTTTAACAGTTTTAGTGGTTTATTTCTTTTAAAAAAATTCAAATCATAAAAAATTTAAAAATATATATAAACTTTTAGAATATGTTTGATGTGATGATTCAATTTATTTTTAAAAATAAAAATAAACAAAAATGATTGGAGAAATATAATGATTTTTAAAAAATTAATATGATATAATTAGATATCAAATCTTATTCTATATATTTTATTGGCTAATAAATAATTTTTCAATTATTTATTAATTTTTGTGGCTGCGAATTAAAACAATTGAGTGAGATTTTTTAATTTATAATTAATTTTATGGTTACTTTAATAAGAAATATTTGATTTTACAATCAAATTAATATGAGTGACACTTAATCACTCTAATAATTTGAACACATTTAATAATATCTATATTATATTAAAGATCACTCTGATGATGACAAATCATCATGGCATGCATATAAATAACACACGATGACACGAAGCTAAGATTTTTTTCTAAAAATACTTCTCAAGTACTTCCTCCATTTCTAAAAGAAATGTTTTCTGGTTTTTAGGTTCGTTTCACAAATATAAAATTTTTAAGTTTTTTATGCATTTTTATTAGTTAATGATGATAAATTATAAAATTCAAGAAAAATAAATAAATTTACTGAATTACTATTTGTTTAAAGTTGTGAAAATTGTTAATCACAAAATGATGTATTTATAGTCAAATTCTAATTTATTTTAACTCCAAAATATCTATCAATTAGAAAAAAAGAAGTATATAGGTGATTTGAAAAAAAACGAAAGTCTATTAGTGTCAGACACGTGGCATTTTCTCAAAATTTGTGTTTCTAAGAAATCTTACTATACTATGTATGGCAATCTGTGCAGACAGTGGTGCGGGGCGTTTATTGGCTTTTTTTTTCCCGTGGAACGCACTTTCTAGATTCTCCCCAATTTAAAAAAAATATTTATATTTATTTTACATATTAATATAAATTCTAGATTCTCCCCAATTTAAGATACATTCTATGATTTCTATTTCTTTCTTTTTATCAATATTTTTTGTATTAATTATCTTTTGATAAATATTATTAAACATAATATTCTTTAAATTTAAAAAATAATATATGTATATAAACATCATTAGAAATATATTTTAAATAATAATAATGCAAAATTAAAATTCCAAACAACATATACATTATGCAAAATCAAGAAATATTGTTGACAAAATAAAAACAAATCAAGAAATATTATAAATATATTATGGGAAAAACAAATATTTTATTAATTTTTATTTTTAAATATTCTTATTATGTTGTAATCTCCTTTTTAACACTTGTAGATCTGTTTTTTTTTGTTTCTATTAACTCTAAATTAGTGATAAATGCTAGTTCTTTCAATTTATTTCTCACTTTCATATTTGACAATCAAATTTATATATCTGAAATTTTCCCTAATTTTAAATATGTTTTCTTCTTTATTTTGTGCAGTGTTTTTTGTATAAATAATTAAATATCAATAAACATAACAATCTTTATACTTAAAGAGATAATAAATTTTTATATAATTTGTTTACAATCATAAAGTAGTATTATACATTTTTTATATAATTTGTTTGAAAATATTTAAAATTTACTATATTTTTTATTGTATTTATACATATTTTTTTTTTTTACTTTTTAAATATTTGATTTGCATTATTTTATATTGTTATATTATTGAATATAATATAATTATTTGGAGATCTGCATTTATTCTGCATTTCTGTTTGATCTGCATTTGTTCTGCTTGATCTGCATGATCTGCTTGATCTGCATTTTTTTTTATCTGCGTCACCATTCGAAGCCTTTGTATAAGATTTGTTCAACAGTATAGTAGTAGTTGGTAATAAAAAAAATGAAAAAGGGACCCACTGTGCGGTCAAAAAAGAAGTAAAATGTTGTGACCCGCTAGTAAATTTGTAACACACCAAATTTTGGGTGTTTAGTACTCGCCAAGTGCGGTTTTTATATATTTTAATTCAGTTTTTTAATGAAAAATTTATACATATTCATTTCAATTGTTAGTACAACTTTATTTTAAAAAAGTAAATTATTTTGGATAATTCAAAACTTCAATAGTTATTATATTTATATTGCATTTGTAATTGTCACTATTCGAATTCTATATATTTTTCACTACTTGCACTTTTATTCTGCATCCCGCACAAACCGCATTTAATCCGCTCCGTCACCGGAGCCTATATGAAAAAGAGAGCTCGTGTATTTGTAATTTTTTGTTACAGTTTTGGCTTCATTATTAAATCTATTATAGACATCCAACATTAAAAACGTGTGTATATTTGAATTTTGAGTGGTACAAATATATAAGAAACAGACACTTCAATTTATAAGCTTCAACCATAACATGATAAACTCCAAGTCTCAAGTCCCAGTCATCATCATCGTTGAGTCATTCTTACACAATATTTCGTTTTAATAATTTGTTCTTATTGGTTATAATTTTTTTTTTTGAAACGATTGGTTATAATTTTTGTTACAAACATCTTGAGAGCTTCAACAACTAGGAAGAGGAGCCTTACAAGTTTCTATGACTTCAAGAGCGTTTGGAGAAGTAACAAATGCACTAAATTCTTGATTTTTTATATAACCACATAGACACGGTTGCTGCGCCTTAATGTTGTATGCAAATTTTCCTAAAAATAAGACAATGTGAGTGTGATAAGTGCACAACAGTCAATCGTAATATTTTAGGTATCGAATCGACAGCAAATCTTGGGTGCACAATGGTTCTCAAAATAAAAAGAAAACTAAGTCAGAAATATGGTTTGGGTTTTGTTGCAAATGAATGCAAGTGAACAAGAATGAAACAAAATAAAAAAGCAAGCAAATAAAGAATTCTAAGGTTGTAAAACTTATCATTAAAAATGTTGGGATGATAGGAAATCCTTAGGGGTCATGATTTAGATTATTCAGAATTTATGCTAATTAGAGGCAAAAACATGTATTTTTCATCCTAGAGCCGAAACACTTCTAGTTTGGTAATTTCCTTTCAGAACAACTTACATCTATCAACCTAGATCACATGTGTCAAATGCAACGTAAGTAACAAGATGCAGCGATGAATGTTCAAGTTCGCATTCTCACTAAGGCAGTTAGAGACAGCGCTAGCACTCTAAAAATCTTTACCTATCAATTTCTTTTTCTGGTTAGTAAGAAGTAGTGTTCAAACAATACAATATTAACATCAATTACTAGGTGATCAAACTAGCAATATGCGTTATGAACTGAAAAGATAGAGAATCTACTTCTACTCAATGTAAGCATCACCCTAAAATAGTAAACCTATCTACCAAACCATGATGATTCTCCTTTTGAGATCCTTAATCCTAACAAGTGACTACTCACACATGTCCATTAAACAAGCAACAACAACAACAAAGAATATTATATTATTATTGATGAATGAAAGAGAATAGGGTTCAAAAATAACTCTTGCATCATCAGCAAGGATGAAATCTTATCCCAAAACACAAAGTAGCAAATTCTCAAACTAAAAAGTATGAAAACAATGAAACTTTAGATGATGGCTATCCTGGAATGGTGATTTGATTTCCGTAGCACATCTACATTATAAAAAATATTTAGTTAACATTGTTTCAATAAACTTGTTTTAATTACATAGAAAAACCCAAAAATTCAACGGGGAAAGTGACCCCATTCGTCGTAAGCTTGATCCGCCTTATTTATAATAGTTTGCATCAACAAATTTTGTATAATAATTTTTGACATCCTTTTCATCAATTTGATCAACGTTGATTTAATATTCTTTAAATAAAAGGATTGGATTGGAGATATTAAACGGTATGAACAACTTAGTCTAACCTCTGTCGACCTTTCTAAGTGTTCTCCAACCAGTCTGTAATTTGATTTGTCTAAACCATTATTGATTTATTAGTAGATTTATGGGATAAATGGGTTGTTGTGGTGATACTTTTGTTAACACGATTTCTAATATCATTACATCAAACAAAATAAACAATTACATCAAACAAAACATGTTTAAAATAATATATAAAATTAAAAAAATCCGCGCGTAGCGCGAATATTCTCCTAGTACTATAGAAAAACAATAGCGTATGGTAAGTCATTATATTTATTTTTTTCTAAAGTCACATAAGGGAGGATTTAGAGTAGCTGTAATTTTTTATTCCAAATATATTTTTCCAATGCTACCGTATAACATAACTATTTTTGTTTCAATAACTATTTTTATTTCAATGACAAAAACTTAAAATATTTTATAACTAATTTAAATGAATTTTGTTTATTATTTTTATGTATTAAGATATTTAAATATCAACAATATTTCCATTAATCTTTTATATTATGTTATTTTTATTTTAATATGTTGTTATGTTACTTTATTTTTTCTTTTGTTCAAGATTTGTTATTCTATTTAACGTCCTAAATTTAACATATTTTTTGGTTACTAAACCAATAAATGAAAAATAAATATAAATTTTATAATATTTATCTATTTGTCTATTTTTAAGTATTTATATTTTTGGGTGTTTTATTATAGATTTTGTATTGATTACTTATGTTAATTATTAAATATTAAAATATTATTATTAAAATATTTTTAACTATGACATGTAGCATAATAGTTTGTTCGAGTTCTGTTGATATATCAACATTTCTATTTAGATTAAACATAACTTATATTTTTTATATAAAAAATTATAATATTTTAATTAAGAGTCACAGTTTTTACAATTTTTGTTACCAATCATATTTTCAAAAATATTTATAGTAACAGTCACAATTTTTACATCCAAATTTTATAAAACTAAAAATATATAGTAACTGTGAGTGTGAATTTATATTTTAAACTGTAACTGTGAAAATTGTGACTTTAAAATAATGTATGTGACTTTATAAAAAAAGTTAAAACCACATTTTTTTTGCTTTTAGAAAAAACCATCGGTTATGAAGGAACAAAAAAAGCTGTGAGAAATTTTAGGAGCAGTTTTATAACTTTTAAGACTTTAAAACCATTAAAGTGTGATCGGATAAAATATGACTTTAAAGATTTTAATAATTTTAAAAGTCTCCACACTTCTAAAGTTAAATTGCCAATTAGAGCTATAGTAAGAGCTTACAGTCATAGTGCATACCAATTGGAGATTTTTTTTTTATTTTTTTATCAATGATTCAAGTGTTTATAATCAATGATTTGTTATAAAAATTAATTTAATTTAATTATTTTTGGTGATAATTTATGACAGCCACGTTAAAGTCACACACTTGACTTTGGAAAAAAATATAGCATAGAAGAGGAAACAAAAATAATAATTGTAGGGACTTTAAAATACACTTACAACCTTTAAAGTTTTAACAGTCGAAAAACCAATCGAGCCACTGTCATATTTTTAAGGGTGATTTTAATGAATATACTCAGTTGACCATTTATTTAGGTAAATGGTAATAAGTACCTTTTTATGTTACTTAATTACAGAACATGCCATTGGTCTGAAAACTTGATTGTCGACAAGAAAACTCGGCAAGACTATTCACCATTCGCGGGAAACACTGTTCATAATCTGTATGAAAACACTGTTCACGCAAACCGATACTGTTATTGGAAGGTTAATTAATGCACACCTACACTGTTATTATGTAGTAAACATGTTAAACAAGTTAACATATTATAAAAATATACATGTTAAATCAATTATCGATCATACACATTAAACTAGTTATCTCTGTAAACTATATGTTAAACCAGTTATTCATGAAACATTATCGTGTTAACTTAGTTATCATATCATAGAAAATACATATTGTGAAAAAACACATGTTTAATCAATTATCCAACATACATGTTAAATTTGTTATCCATATAAAATATATGTTAAACAGGTTATTCATAGAAAATTATCATGTTAACTTAATTATTATATCACAAAAATTAAGTTATTGATAAACTAACTATATTAACTTAACAAATTTATGACAAATTATTCAATAACACATTTAGCGAACTTGTTGTCAATTAACTTTACATTTTTCTTCTTATTTTTCCTTTGTTGTCTTCACCATAATACTGTTTACCACTGTTGCATCACCTCCACCGTCACTGTCATCGCCTTTGCCATCACCTCCGCCGTCACTACCGTTGCCAATGCCATCACCACTGTTTCCGTCGCCGTTATCGCCACCGTCTTTGTCTTCACCATCATCGCTACATGACCACCGTCGTCGTCGTCGTCGCTATCACCATCGTCACCGTCGTCGTCATCACCATCACCGTCGTCCTGTGCATTGCCACCATCATCGTCGTTTCGACACCATCACCAACCATCACCTTCACCATCCTCCATCATTCTCTTCTTCTCTTTCTTTCATTTTTTTTTAATTTCTTCTCGTTCTTTCACCGGAAAGTGAGGAAAGAGAAAAATAACAAAGATAAAAGATAAAGGGTAATAAAGATTTTTTTCTACAGTATGAAAGAGAAAAAAAGCGGTGGATGAAAACTAAATACCATGTTATAAATGGTCATTTGTTGGTATTACTGTATTTTTAATAAAAGTCATCCAATTTTTTACTGCCCTTATTTTATTTTAAGAGAAATTGCAACATCTATACCTTAATAGTTACACAATTACCTGACAAGAAAGTAAAAAAGTTCACACACACTATTGACAGTAGAAAGACGATTTTATCATCATCTTAATCTTTCTTTATTCTACTGTAAAAGAAGAAGAAATATAAAAAAACGAAGAAGGAAGAAGTAGAAGAAGAGAGAAGAAGAATAAAATAAAAGAAGAAGAAAAACAATGGAGGATGGTGAAAATGATAGTGTATGTGATGACCGTGGAAGTTACCGTGTCAGTGTTCAATTTCTTTTTATGAATTTTGAAGATTATTATGTGTTCAGTCACATTAAAGCTATTGATAACAATGTTAGCTAATGGATTATTGATATATTTCTGTATAATTTAATTATGATAACAAAGTTAGTTAATCAATACCACATACTTTTTATGATATGATAACTAGGTTAGCATAATAATTTTTGTATTTTTATTTTTTTATATTTATTAGATATGATAATTCGAAAAACATGAAAATTTATGAGATGATAACTAGTTTAACACAATAATTTTATATTTTTATGATATGATAATTTACTTAACATGATATTTTCTATAATATGCTTACTAGTTTAACACGTTAATTGCATAATAAAAGTGTTGGAGGATAGTTTAACCTCAAATGAACAGTAATGTGGATGGTTGAGGAACAGTGTCTCCGATCTAGTGTGATACCATATTAGTTAGCATGGTAATAAAATTATTATTCAATAATACAGACTTCTTTTTTTTCTGTCAAATAACATGGGTAAAAATGTCACGGTTGGCAAACGTAATATGTATAGAACAAATTTTCAATTATTATACTCATCTTTCTTAATTTCATCATTATTTGGGTATATAAGTTAAATTAATCCTTATTTTAAATGTTTGAAAAATAAAAGTTTTAAACAAGCACCACCATGAGCAATTGAGGTGTTGAATAATCTATTAATTCATATAATGAGCCTGTTGAATTATTTGGGAATACAGGTGGATTAAATTCAGTTGAAAACAATCAACTCGTTGAATGAGAAGGAATTGAGACCTGCGCTATCACATGGTGAATTGTGAGAAGAAATGATGTTCAGCGCGTGTAGCACGTGCGCGCTGAAGCTGTCCATTTTTTTTATAGGAACGCGTGTTGTACTCTAATTGGTTGTTGATATTTTTATCCCATCCTAATTATTCGAGCTCAATTATTTTGTTGTAAACTATTTAAAATAATTGTTTTACCAAAATTCAGCATTTTTATGATATAAATAGAGCCTAGTCTCATTTTATTTGGATATGGAAAAAACGTCATTTTTTACTATATTTTTCTATTAGCATGCAATCAACTATTTTTGTGTCATTAAACTTCTTTGTTTTTTTTAAATAGATCCCAATAATAATCCTTCTATTTTTCAACTATTTTCTGGGTGGGCATTTTAAGGTCATAAATAGATCCCAATAAATGAACAGTGTCTCCGATCGGGTACTGACCCGAAAATACCCGATCCGGATTTTTCAAAATATCCGAACTGGAGTAGTCTTCATTTTGTTCGGATACCCGGTAATATCGGATCCGATCCGATATCCGAAAAAGTATCCGAATTATCCTATTTCTAAGATACAATTTATAACTTTTTTTCCTTATCTCTCGTCGATTGCACTTCGCTCTATCCCGGTTTTCAAACCACAAAATATAAAAATATCATTCTCAAATCTTAAAATCTGTAAACCCTTAATCGTTTCTCCGCAGTCTTTCTTTCTTCTGAAACGTCAAGAAATCAGTTTCAGCTATGAAATTATCGTTTTGGTTTTATATACATAAAATATAACAAAAAAATACATATATATTTCTATTTTGGTTTTATGTAAATACATAATTTATCTTTGAACTTATTTTATTTTGTTTTTATGTAATGGATTTTTTTGGTTTTATGTTCTTTGTATTTCTGTTCTTTTGTGACAATTTGAAGTTGGAACTTAAATATTTATTTTGGTTTTAAATTTTGAATGTTTAGTTAGATTTCTAATATATTACTTTCTTTACTTTTGAACTTTCATGTTTAGATTTTTGGTTATTTTCGAATATTTTTTGTTATATAATATATCATGGTTTTTACCCATTTTTGGACCATGATATAAGTGTTTTTATTGAGTCTTAGTATTATTTTCGAGTCTATTTAGAGTCTATGCAGGTTCAGGTACAATTGGAGCTGAATTGGAGATTTGGATACGTTTTGGAGCATAATTGAATGAAGTCACGAAGTGTTGAAGTCGGATTGAAGTTACACGATGAGTGTCGATCGACACTAGTTGTTGGTGTCGATCGACACCGAGTTTTCCGGATCAAAAGACGTGAAGTTTTCAGAATTTTGAAGAAAAGGAAATTCTCAAGACTTTTCTTAATCTTCCAGGGAATTGAGGATTCGTACCGAAGCCTATAAATAGAGCTTTTATGCCATTGTTTAGGCACACACCTTATAATTTAGAGAGACAAAGAGAAAGTTTAGGTTTGAGAGCTTTTAGGGAGATAAATCTTCACTCTGTTCTTGAGAGATTTGGAACCCTTGTATCTCTTCTATTCTTTTTATGCAAATTACTTATTCTATGATGTTTGCTGCATCCATGTCTGAGTAGTTTCATTGTTAGGTTGTGGGGGATTCAAGTGATTGATGATAGGTTGTTAGAAATTGTTTACTATTGGGATTATTTGCTTGTTCTTCATCTTGGATTGATTTGACTATGAAATTTAGGATTGATCACCTAGATTTCGAAACCCTAGGTAATTAAACAGATGCGAAAGTGTTGTTAATCACTTAGAAACCAGATCTTTAGATGAGCATTAAATCTATTCGCAACGACAGTTGGCTTAGGTCTTTGTGAACAATATCGAACCTGAAATTAATGCATGTCTCTATCTTTGAACTCGCAGCGAAAGTTGGTTTTCTAAGTTTAGACATTGATAACATATGCAGCGAAAGTTGATTTGTTTGTTTGCTGTGCTTCGAGTTTTAGAACAATTAACCCTAAATAGTAATCTAATCTGCAATCTTGAATCTTCCTGAGATACCTCACTGCCTAGCGCCTTGTCTCCTTGATTTTAAGAACCAGAAATCGAACTTGCCTTGTTTACTTTATTGCTTTTACTACTTTCTTACATTACTCTTAGCTTAAAGACTGAATTAGAATTTTTCTAGTTACTTCAATTCTCTGTGGAATTCGACCCCTAAGTACTACAGTGATCTCTTAATTTGAGAGAGTAGCTCAGGGCTAATTTGAGCATATCAAATTTTGGCACCGTTTCCAGGGAATTGATAGTTTTCTAGACAGATTTCTTGTTTAGAATTTTTGTCTAAGTTTTAGCTAACTATTTTACTAACTACTTTACTTTCTTTTGTTTCAGGTGTATGCCTAAACGCACCATCAGGAGCAAAAAGGAAGCAGAGCTAACCGTACTCGACAACCAGGCACTTGCGAAACTAGAGCGTACGAACCGAAAAGCTGCGAGAGCGTCGATCAACACTACCAAGAGCATCGATCGACACCCTTCGCAGACGAAGATGCCAAAAGCTATAATATTGGTGCAAGATGCAGCATGTCTGCTACGAGACCGAGAAGGAAACAGGCGCAATGAAGAAGGGGCGCGTCTTGATGACACTGGGGCTGTGATTGCTGAACCAGCCTATGACGCAGAGAATGGGCACACCCTAGGCGACTAAAACAGGCCGGATCAGTTCTACTCCAATAGAGCTGCAATCCGCCTACCCACTTTTCAGAGGAATGACTTTGAGCTGAAGCCCGCGTTCTATAATCTTGTGGCTCAGCACCCTTTTCATGGTCTTCCTCATGAGCACCCAATGGATCATCTGGAGAGGTTTGAAGACCTAGCGTCAAGTATCAAGGCACATGGAGTGTCTGACGACAACCTCTACTGCAAGCTCTTCCCCTATTCTCTTGGAGGAGATGCTGCGTACTGGCTGAACCAGTTGGAACCTGGTTCTTTGACCACCTGGGAGGAGACCAAAAATGCCTTCCTCAACAACTTCTTTGATGATACGAGGTTCGAGGAGCTGCGAATGAAGATCTCTACCTTTTCTCAAGGACCTAGTGAAGCATTCAAGGGTTCTAGGATCAGATTCAAGGCATACCAGAGAGATTGCCCCCATCATGGATTCACTGATGTTCAGCTGCTGGGTATTTTCTTCAGAGGGATAGACTGGAGGTACCAGATGGCTTTAGATGCTGCGAGCAATGGGAACTTCAACACTAGATCCCCAGCAGATGCAGTAAAGCTGATTGAGAACTTGATATCTAACAATAATACCAAGAATGCAGATCTTCAAAGGAAAGCATCAGCTAGCGCAAATGATGGAGGGAAAATCGCAGAGATGAAGGCCATGTTAGGGTCTATGCACAACCTTCTAGTGGGGAAGAAACAAGTCCAATTTGCTGCAGAAGTGGAGCATTTCGAACCAACTGCTGAGGTTCAAGAGGAAAACTGCAATTTCGTCTATGAAGGTGGTTTTCAAGGGCAGAAGTTTGGGAATCAACAGGGGAACAAGTTCTACAATGGGAACAACCAGAGAAGCTCTTTCTCTGGAATTCAGAACTCAGGTGGTTACTCTCCAAGATCCCAGTTTCAAAAGACCGAGTTTCAGAAGCCTTTCCAAAGCACCAACTACACCAGGAACTATGGGTCTTCCTCCTATTAAAACCCACCAGCTCAATCTTTTGCAGATAATGGTATGAAGGCAATGATGGAACAACTTTTAGAAGGACAACAGAAGATGACAGTAAGCTTTAATGGGAAGATTGATAATTTGTATCAAGATCTGACTGGAAAGGTGGACGCCATGTACCAAGACTTGAATGGAAAGTTCGAATCAATGAACACCCATGTCAAGAAATTGGATACTCAAGTGGCTCAAACTGCAGAATCTGTGAGAAGACAAGAGGGATTTCTCCTGGGAAAACTGATACAAATCCCAGACACCATGTCAATGCCATCACGACAAGGAGCAGACGCAAGCTGGAACTAGAGCAGAAGAAGAATCTAAGTGCTGAAGACCTTGACGAATTGGAGGAAACGGAGGACGAAGCTGACGAAACCGCAGCAGAGCCAGTGTCGATCGACACAGGAGATGAGTGTCGATCGACACCAGAAGAGAATCGCGATATCGTGGAAAGCTCAAGCCCGAGTGTCGATCGACACCAGGCGGGCGTCGATCGGCGCCATACCCATATGTCTGCAGGAACACCCAAATCTGCAGAAATTTCCGTGGAACGAGTTTACAAACCCAAAATTCCATATCCCAGAACCCAGAAGAAGACCAAACAGGAGCTAGATGAAGCCAGATGCAAGGCAATCGTGAATAAACTTATTTTGGAGATTCCATTGATTGATGCTTTGAAGATTACTCCTGTTCTTAGGAGATATGTGAAAAGGATGGTGACTAAGAACTTGGGGCTTGAAGAAGGAGTTGCTCTAATTTCAGAACAAGTCAGTGCAGTGATTCAGAACAAGTTACCAGAGAAACTCAAGGATCCTGGAAGCTTTGTGTTGGATTTCTCGATTTTTAAAGAAAGATTTGAGAGATCTCTTTGTGATTTGGGAGCTAGTGTCAACCTCATGCCACTCTCAGTTGCTAAAAGTCTTGGGATGACTGATTTCCAACCAACCAAGATCTTTCTAATCCTTGCAGACAGGACCACCAGAATCCCAGAAGGTGTCCTGGAGGATGTTCCAATTAAGGTTGGTGACTGCATGATTCCAACCGATTTCGTGGTGTTGAAGTATGGAGAAGAACCCAAAGATCCTCTTATCTTGGGAAGACCTTTCTTGGCAAGAGCATGAGCTATCATTGATGTCAAGAAAGGCAGCATTGCGCTGAATGTGGGCGATCTAGTCATGAGATTCGACATGGACAAGCTAATGAAGAGGCCAACAATAGATGGGCAGAATTTTTTTGTGGATTCACTCACCCATCTACTTGAAGAGATTTTCCATGAGATGAGTTCTGAGGATCCTTTGGAGAGTATACTGGCCAACACACAGCAGAGATACAACATCTCGATGAGGTTTCTGAGGGGTTCAACAAGAAGCTGAACACTAGCGAGCAAGTGCTGCAGTTAGTCGCACAAGAAGATTGGTGTCGATCGACACCATCACAGGGTGTCGATCAACACTCTGCGAAAGCTACGAAAACTGCGACACTGGGCGAATGGAGTGAGGCTAAGGCACCTAAAGTTGAGTATAAACAGCTCCCTCCCGGGCTAAGATACGCGTTTCTTGGTTCTAATTCGACTTATCATGTCATTGTCAATGCTACTTTGAACAATGCAGAGCTCACGTTACTGCTAAGCAAGCTGCACAAATTTCGCAAAGCTCTTGGCTATTCTCTTGATGACATTTCAGGAATATCACCAGACTTGTGTATGCATCGCATTCATCTTGATGATGAGACCAAGACGTCAGTAGAGCATCAAAGGAGGCTGAATCCGAACTTAAAGGAGGTCGTGAAGAAGAAGATTCTGAAGCTTTTGGCCGCAGGGATCATCTATCCTATCTCGGACAGTGCCTGGATCAGCCCAGTTAATGTGGTTCCTAAGAAAGGAGGAGTCACAGTGGTGAAGAATGAGAAAGAGGAGCTGATTCCTGCAAGAACTGTGACTGGACACAAAATGTGCATCGATTACAGGAAGCTGAACGCAGCCACAAGGAAAGACCATTTTCCATTGCCCTTCATTGATAAAATGCTGGAAAGGCTGGCGAATCATCCTTACTACTGCTTCCTGGATGGGTATTCTGGTTTCTTTCTGATTCCCATTCACCCAGATGACCAGGAAAAGACCACCTTTACATGTTCTTATGGTACATTTGCATATCGCAGAATGCCGTTAGGACTTTGTAATGCCCCTGCAACATTCCAGCGCTGCATGATGTCTATCTTCACAGACATGATTGAAGATTGTATGGAAGTCTTTATGGATGATTTCTCTCTCTATGGGTCTTCCTTCAAAGGTTGTCTAGACAATCTCTAAAAAATGCTAGCTAGATGTGAAGAGAAGCACTGGGTTCTGAATTGGGAGAAATGTCATTTCATTGTTCAAGATGGCATTGTATTTGGACATAGAGTTTCAGCTGCTGGAATTGAGGTAGATCGCTCCAAGATCGAAGTGATGACATCTCTGCAGGCGCCAAATTCAGTAAAGACAGTGAGAAGTTTTCTAGGCCATGTTGGGTTGTACAGAAGATTCATCAAAGACTTCAACAAAATTGCAAGACTTCTTACTGCTATGCTTTGCAAGGATGTAAAGTTTGAGTTTTCTGCAGAATGTCGCTCAGCTTTTGAGCAGATTAAGAAGGCTTTGGTGAGCGCTCCAATTGTGCAACCACCAGACTGGGATTTGCCTTTTGAGGTGATGTGTGATGCCAATGATTTCGTAGTAGGCGCTGTACTTGACCAAAAGAAGGACAAGAAGCTTCATACTATCTATTATGCAAGCAGAACACTTGATGAAGCACAACAAAATTATGCAACAACTGAGAAGGAATAGTTGGCTGTGGTGTTTGCTTTTGAGAAATTTCGACCATACCTTGTTGGGTCCAAGGTAGTGGTTCATACTGATCATTCTGCACTCAAATACTTGATGCTGAAGAAGGATGCAAAACCCATATTGCTGAGATGGATTCTACTTCATCAAGAGTTTGATATTGAGGTGAAGGACAAGAAAGGAGTTGAAAATGGAGTTGCTACTCATCTATCCAGAATCAAGGTAGAGGATGACGTGCCAATTGATGATTTTTTGCCAAAAGAGACTATCAATTCGATTGAGACTGGATTGAAAGGAAGAAATGCAAGAAACCTGCAACTTTATGCAGAGTCGGGATCTGTGTCGACCGACACTGAACATGTGTGTCGATCGACACCCCGAACTAAGTAGGGCGATCACGACGCGAAATCCCGTGTGTCGATCGATACACTAACTAGTGTCGATCGACACCACCTGCAGCTAGCAGAGCGGATTTTGAGGGCCATGAATGACGCGTTTAATGCACATATGATGGTTATTTCAAGTTGTCAAAGACCGTGGTATGCTGATATTGCCAACTACCTTGCTGCAGAAGATGTACCTACTGGTCTTAAAGGCTATGAGAAGAAGAAATTTTACAGGGAACTAAGGAGGTATTATTGGGATGAGCCTTATCTGTACAAGCATTGTTCAGATGGAGTCTACAGAAGATGTAATGCTGAAGCTGAGGTGCAGGACTTGCTGTTTCATTGCCATGAGTCAGATTATGCAGGTCATTTTGCAACATTCAAGACAGTCTCAAAAGTTCTTCAAGCTGGATTGTGGTGGCCAACAATGTTCAAAGATGCTCATGCTTTCATAACTGGATGTGATGCTTGTGAAAGGAAAGGGAAGATCAGCAGGAGACATGAGATGCCACATAATTTCATTCTTGAGATTGAAGTCTTTGATTGCTGGGGCATTGATTTCATGGGTTCTTTTCCCTCTTCTAATGGGAATAAGTACATCTTGGTTGCTGTGGATTATGTGTCCAGATGGGTTGAAGCAATTGCCAGTCCAACCAATGATTCTTCTGTGGTACTTAAGCTGTTTAAGACCATTATCTTCCCCAGATTTGGAGTGCCTCGAATCGTTATAAGTGATGGTGGCAAGCACTTCATTAACAAAGTCTTTGAGAAGCTGCTGAAGAAGCATGGTGTTCAACATAGAGTGGCTACTACTTATCATCCACATACAAGTGGGCAAGTTGAAGTTTCGAACAGGCGGACTAAGGAGATTCTGGAGAAGACAGTTGGCACTACAAGGAAGGATTGGGCTGTGAAACTGGATGATGCGCTTTGGGCGTACAGAACAGCTTTCAAAACACCATTTGGTACTACATCGTTCCATTTGCTTTATGGGAAAGCTTGTCATATTCCAGTGGAACTCAAGTTCAAGGCAGCATGGGCGGTCAAGTTGCTGAATTTCGACATCAAGTCTGCTGCAGAAAGGCGCCTGATAGAGCTGAATGAATTGGATGAGCTCAGACATCATGCCTATGAGAATTCAAAGCTGTACAAAGAGAGAACTAAGGCCTATCATGACAAGAAGATCATATCCAGGCAATTCGAACCGAATGACCAGGTACTCCTATATAACTCTCGTTTGCAATTGTTTCCTGGTAAATTGCGCTCTCGTTGGTCAGGTCCTTTCACAATCAAAGCTGTCAAACCATATGGAGCCATAGTCTTGATTGACCCAAATGGCAAAGAGTTTACAGTCAATGGACAAAAGGTGAAACATTACTGGGCATAAGCCGAAATCCCAGAAGCACAAACTGTGCCTCTGGCTGATGCACCCATCGCCTGATCACCTGCAAAAGTCAAGCTAATGACTGTAAAAAAGCGCTTAGTGGGAGGCAACCCACTGGTAAGTTAGTTTTGAGTCAGTTTTTCTTTCATTTTTGAGTCAATTTTCAGTTTGATTTGGAACCTTGGTTGAGTTATGAGATTGGACTAGATATTGGTGCTTTCAATCGTGTTATGTGAGTACTATGACAGTGCAAGCTTTGGAGAACTCGGATTTGCAATTTGACAAGCACCAACTATGATTTTGGGACGTCCGAGTTCGACTGCAGACACAGTATCGATCGACACTAGTCTGTGTCGATCGACACCCCCCGCGAACACAGCTAAGTACTTTCTCCTTGCTCATTTCTTGGTTCCTTTTCATTTATTCTTCCAACTTCAAGCTTAATAACACCGGGGACAGTGTTGTTCAAGTCTGGGGGAGGAAAAATACTGATGTATTTTGCTTTATTTTGGGTCTAAGAGTCAGTCAAAATGTTTTATTGAGTCAAAATAAGTTTGAGATAACCAGTTTTTCAGAAGGAACCAGTCATTTAGTATTGACACTTGAAGAACCATTACCATAGCAGCCGATTCTGGGTTTTACTAGGTTGAAAGCTGTGAGTTGATCAGTCTAACAAGGAGAGTTCAGATTTCCTGCTAGAGCGTGGTATGCATTGGACTTGATTCCCCTTTCTGCACTGACAAGATAAGAAAACTGCAGTCTCTCCTTGATCTTCCCTTGAGAAAAATCGAAAAAAATGGTTTAGTCAAGGAATAGTGCAAAGATCCTCATGAGCCTGTCTCCTCACAAGGAACAATATTAGTGAGTGCTCTAGAACCTGTCTCCTCACAAGAAGCACAAGTAAAGAGCAGCACTATTCTAAGATTTGAGAAGAAAAAAAAAATCAATGAAAACATCTGTAAAACACCCTGAAAATGGGCAGCAGTTGACTAAAGAAAGAGAAAATAGGAGAGCTGTAGCAAGAAAATCTTGTTCAGGCGCTAAGGAATTGAAAGAATCTGTAAGTCCTTTGAACAATACCCTTTGTTTAAATTCGAAATATGCTTAAAAGAAAGGGATCTGGACTTGATTTGAGAGAATGCTAAACTTATGGTGATTATGCCAAAGTAATATCTGAAGTTGGCTCTATGGTATGTGGATTCAAGAGTGTTAGCTCGATGTGGCGGTTCAGAAAGTAAGCTGGTGGTTGCTGTTTTCAAACCTTGACTCCATTCTAAGTTTCTGTTTTGCTTGAAGGCAAGCAAATGATATATCATGGTTTTTACCCATTTTTGGACCATGATATAAGTGTTTTTATTGAGTCTTAGTATTATTTTTGAGTCTATTTAGAGTCTATGCAGGTTCAGGTACAATTGGAGCTGAATTGGAGATTTGGATACGTTTTGGAGCATCATGGAATGAAGTCACAAAGTGTTGAAGTCGGATTGAAGTTACACGATGAGTGTCGATCGACACTAGTTGTTGGTGTCGATCGACACCGAGTTTTCCGGATCAAAAGACGTGAAGTTTCCAGAATTTTGAAGAAAAGGAAATTCTCAAGACTTTTCTTAATCTTCCAGGGAATTGAGGATTCGTACCGAAGCCTATAAATAGAGCTTTTATGCCATTGTTTAGGCACACACCTTATAATTTAGAGAGACAAAGAGAAAGTTTAGGTTTGAGAGCTTTTAGGGAGATAAATCTTCACTCTGTTCTTGAGAGATTTGGAACCCTTGTATCTCTTCTATTCTTTTTATGCAAATTACTTATTCTATGATGTTTGCTGCATCCATGTCTGAGTAGTTTCATTGTTAGGTTGTGGGGTATTCAAGTGATTGATGATAGGTTGTTAGAAATTGTTTACTATTGGGATTATTTGCTTGTTCTTCATCTTGGATTGATTTGACTATGAAATTTAGGATTGATCACCTAGATTTCGAAACCCTAGGTAATTAAACAGATGCGAAAGTGTTGTTAATCACTTAGAAACCAGATCTTTAGATGAGCATTAAATCTATTCGCAACGACAGTTGGCTTAGGTCTTTGTGAACAATATCGAACCTGAAATTAATGCATGTCTCTATCTTTGAACTCGCAGCGAAAGTTGGTTTTCTAAGTTTAGACATTGATAACATATGCAGCGAAAGTTGATTTGTTTGTTTGCTGTGCTTCGAGTTTTAGAACAATTAACCCTAAATAGTAATCTAATCTGCAATCTTGAATCTTCCTGAGATACCTCACTGCCTAGCGCCTTGTCTCCTTGATTTTAAGAACCAGAAATCGAACTTGCCTTGTTTACTTTATTGCTTTTACTACTTTCTTACATTACTCTTAGCTTAAAGACTGAATTAGAATTCGTATAGTTACTTCAATTCTCTGTCGAATTCGACCCCTAAATACTACAGTGATCTCTTAATTTGAGAGAGTAACTCATGGCTAATTTGAGCATATCATTATATTTGGTTACTTTTCGGATAAAAATACTTGAATCCGAACCGAACCCGAAAAAACCGGATCCGAAATATATCCGAACTGATCCGACCCCGGAGGATACCGAACCAAATCCAATCCGAAATCTAATAATACCCGATCAGTACCAAAAGCTAGACTCCCAAAATATTCGAAATCCGAAATACTCGATCCGATCCGATCCGGTAATCCGAACGCTGATAACACTCATATTTTACTCCTAAAACCGATTATTTCAAGATCATTTATAAGTGTTTTAACCCGGTTTTCAACGGTTTTAAAGTGATTTCCACGTTTTCTAGTTTTAAAAGTCATTTCAGGAAAATTGGATAAAAAGGACACATTTTGGAGCAACTTCAAAGACATGTGCTCGGAGCCATAAGTTCAGCATCAGATGACGACCTTCCCACCACAATATCAAGCTCATATTTGGAGATAAGATAGCCCTTCCAGCTGTCTTTTATGCCAAGGCGATTTGAGTTCAATCCCACGGTTGGATCCTAACTTACGAAGGAAGCAAGAAGGCCCGTCAGACACATTCCCAGAAGAAGGATGGCCGCGCCACAGATCTTCAGAAGACCAATGGTCGCGCCACGCCTGGTCGCTCGCTCGGCCACACCACTCCGGCCCATCCCGAGCCCGTTTGCACTTATCCGATATTTTCCCGAGGTTAAAACGCGAAGCCCACATTCTGAAGACCGGGAGCCTATATAAAGGAACCTTAGGGTTTCAGAAGAGGCGTGACCACACAGAGAGCTTTTCCAGAAACACATATGCGCCGCACAGAGAGAGAAAGAGAGAGAGTTCGTCGGCCCCGGAGTTGAAGACCTCGAGAGAGAATTCTTCTGCAGCCGCCTACTTTTCCTTCTTTTCCCTTTCATCTTTTGTTCTTAGTTCTTTTGCTTTTTAATACTTTAAGAAAACCTCTCTTCAATCGATTTCCTTTGAAGAAGTTTTCTCACTTTGTCATTTTTATTAATACAATTCGCACCATTCATACCTTAAATATGTCTCTCGTTCCCATGAACGAGTAGTCGTCCAGTTGTGTTTTTAAGGAGATTTTCGAAGGGGTTTAATCATGGATTGATTTCGCTAGGTTGATAGAGATAGAGTTTCTTTTAGGTATCTTCGTTGATGTCTTGTTCTTATTGCGTGTTTGCTTCTCTGATCAATTAGCAACTGATTCCAGGACGACTAGATACATGAACATGTGGTCTATCGTCTGGATCTAGAAGTTAACGAGCGGATCGCACCGTAGGATGTTTAGGCATATCGACGGATCGCACCGCGAGTGTTTACAAATAGGTGAATGATATGTATGAGCGGTTGTCTTGCATCGTGGGATGAGAAATCATATCCGCAGTGAAAGACAAACGCAGGTGGCTAGATCCGTGAAGGCGGGGTAGTCATAGTCGACCGTTTCAGCTTAAGAACCTAATTTATTAAATCATCTAGAACCTATCCTGTTGCTTTTTAAATTTGATCCATGAACCCCGGAGAATGTCCCTGAACCCAACGCCCTTTATTCATTGATTTACAACCGTTTAATTTTTTTCTGCTGCTTGATTTCATTACTGCAAATCGTGACACACTGCATCCTCCAAGTTCCCATTTGGTTTAAAGAAGTTAGAAATCTTAGGACTTTCGCAAAACAACAATCTATGTGGATTCGATCCCTTAATATACTACTGTGATTGCTGTGCACTTGCAGCTATCTTAGGGGTAAAACTTGAAGTAAAAGAAACCCGCATCAAGTTTTCAGCGCCATTGCCGGGGATTGTTTGCTTTTGCGAATTTTCAGTTTCTAATTTGTCTTTTAGACCACGTTGATTTTCAAGCTTTTCCGTTCATTGCTCACGATTTTCTTGTGTTTACTTCTCATGTTTCAGGTGTATGACAACTAGGAGGAACGCTTCCAACGTCTTAACCCGCTACATCGAGATCGACAGGCACGAAAAAGAAATCTGAAGGTTAAGAAGACAGATCAGCATGGCCGAGAACGAGGCCGCTCTTGGAGTTCAACGAAACCGCGAAGAAGTTCTTCGCAACACTGGTCGAGCACCTAACGAGTTACAAGATGGGGAGCCACAACTCGACAACAATGGAAACCCTATCAACCCCAATCCCGAGGTTGACTCGGACGGAGAAGAACGCGATCCTGCCCTACGACAAGGACGACACAATCCGATCATCGGAAATGAGCGAACCAAGCAAACCCTATCATCCAGCCGGATGACCGAGACGCCATCCGACCTGTCCTGCCAGCCAACCTTCCCAGGCGAGCTAGGAACCGCACCATAGCTGATCACGATACTCCTGGTCAGCACTTCCAGAATCGAGCAGCGATTCAAGTTAACGTCCCCCATGAGGACGAGTTGGAGATCAAACCGCATATCATCTCTTTGCTGAAGCAAAATCAGTTCCATGGACTATCAAACGAGCACCCGATGGACCACATCGAGTTATTCGAGGAAATCTGCAGCACAACAAAGACAAACCGAATCCCTCCCGACTATCTGAAGTGTAAGCTATTCCCATTTTCTTTGAGCGACAAAGCTCATAGATGGCTGAAGACTCTAACACCAGGATCGATCACTAACTGGGTGGAATGCAAGTCTGCCTTCCTCAATCACTTCTACACTAAGTCACGATCCAACCTGCTGAGAAACAAGATCTAAGGCTTTCAAAAAGGGCTAGTCGAATCATTCTTTGAGGCATGGGAGCGATTCAAGGACTATGAGCGCGACTGTCCTCACCATGGTTTCTCCGGAGCCAGCTTGCTGAACACGTTCTACTGCGGACTGCAAGCTAGATACGAACTTTCGCTCGACACGGCCAGCAATGGAGATTTACAACAAAAACAGAGCGACAAGGACGCGCACCCATCGAGAACCTCGCTGTAAGCAACAGCAATAACTGTCCGGCTAATGATAGGAATCCAAGAACCGGAGACTCTGATTCTAAGCAAATAGCCGAGCTAAAGAATATGATGAGCCAGCTGCTCAAAGGATAACAGCGCAATATCAGCGCTTGTGAGACCGCAGCGGAAAGATAAGAATCTAGCCCGGGAGACGATGGAGACGAGTCCTACACGCGGGAAGAAGAAATTAACTTCATAAGAGGACAAAATTTGTATCCAAACAGAAACTTCAACAATGGATTCAACAACAACTTCAGGAACAACAACAACTTATCATACCAGAACCCAAACGTGGAAAACCCGCGAGATCAAGTGTATCCACCTCAAGGAAGACCCTTCCAGAACAAGTTCCAGAACGTGAACTACGGAAACAACGGAAGCTACCAGGCGAAGCAACCCTTCAACACTCAGCTCACGCCCTACAACAATCAGCAAGGAACGCCGCAAGCTGCACCGAACACACCTTACTCGTCTCGAGAAGACAAACTCGAAATACTGATGCAACAGCTGCTGTTGTCTAAACAAAAATCGGTCAATGATCTCAACATCAAGGTAGATTGCATATACAATGACCTGAACGGCAAGTTCGAAACCCTTTCTTCCCACGTGAAGAAATTAGACATGCAAGTCTCTCAAACCGCTGAAGCCATCAAGAGGCAAGCAGGGATTTTTCCTGGAAAAGTAGAGGATAACCCGAAAGGATTCTGTAACGCGATCTCAGCAGTTGCCGACGAGACTAAGAAGCCAGAACTAGCCATGGGAGAAAAATGCAGGTCCGTCCCACTCTTCCCAATGATAAAGAAAGGAATTGCCAGTCCACCTTTCGATACCCCGGAGAACCGTGGGTTTGACAGACTGAAGAAAGAAGAAGATCCAGGCGCATTTACCTTCCCATGCTCGATCACGGGAATCAACTTCAAGGATTGTCTATGCGACACAGGAGCCAACGTCAATGTCATGCCAATGGCAATCGCTGAAAGGTTAGGAATTACGACTTATTTCCCCTCACCTACGCAGCTAGTGTTCGGAGACTCGTCTAGGAAGAAATCAAATGGCGTAGTCTACAACGTTCAACTTCTTGTCGGGAATAAGATAGTACCAACTGACTTCCATGTGCTCGACATGGGGGAAGACAAAGACAAACCACTGATACTTGGAAGACCCTTCTTGGCCACGGTAGGAGCAAGGATCGACCACGTAAGCAACTTCGTAGTCTTCCTACATATAAGCCAGAAGAGATACTACCCAAAGGAGCTGAGCACTCCGCCTCTGGAAACGAAGAACCACGCGACTAAGAAGGAGAAAAAGGGGATGATATTAAGGGCAGGCCAGCTCCACTCGAGACCCTTCTCCCGAATCGAAATTCTGATTCCTCCCGAACTAGAAGAGTTGGGTGAAGAGGAAGTTTCGAAGTCAGTTGAAAAGACAAAGCGGGTAATCTTAGAAGCTAAAATTCTAAGGAACAGAAACGGAGGGACGCTGCTAATACGGAAGCAAGGAGGAGCTTCAGGAGAGACAACTCCCGAAGCACTTTCCCCAACTGCCTAAGCTTCAAACAGAGTCGAGCTAAACGACTTAAACAAAAGCGCTTGGTGGGAGGCAACTCATCCGGTACGTGTTTTTGATTTCTTTTCTTTCTTTCATTTCTAACATCTAGTTTTTGCAAGTTTTATGTACTTAGGAATAAAAAAAAAAATATATATATATATATATATAAAAAAAAAGATAAAACCAAGAAAAACTCAAAAATATGAAGAGGAGCCTCAGAAGGAGGCTAGCCGTACGAGCATAGCCCGTGGCGCGGCGAGAAGGACCGTGGCCGCGCGACGGACCATGACCGCGCGACGGACCATGACCGTGCGGAGGGAAGCAGCCTGGCCGCGGCCATGGCGCGGCCAGCGGTCGTCTGAGCGACCAACCTGGAAAACTCACGTTTTTCCTCCCAAACCGAGCTTCCCGTGTTTTGGCACAATCCCGCACCAAAAAGTTATTCCCGTTAATATAAGATGATGGATTTAATCGATTTGTGGCCAACACGCAAGGTACAATGAGTTCCGACCGAAACTACGAGATACGTTCGAAGTATAGAGAGAAACTAAGCTCTTCAAGGAGTTCTTCGCGACACCAAGAACACGTAACACCGCTAGGGAACCCGAGTCTAAACACCATTCTAGGGAAATATATGAGGGAGCAAAGGAGGAAGTTCCTCGAATCGCAAAAGGTATGCACAAGCCGCGACGATCCTCCACCTCAAGAGCCAACAAGAGAGCTGAACCCTTCTCCTCCCAAGCGCAAGGTCCGAAATTTTGGAGCACCAATGGACCCGAACATTGATTATTTGAAGGAGATGAAGAAGATGGATATAAGAACAACCTTGAAGATCGACTACTCCGCTTTAGACGCTTTGGGCATCACCGAGGATGTCACATGGTACTTGGACGAGCTAAGGCTCAGGACCTTTATGGAGACTGATCGACCTACTTACAAGGAGCTCGCCCAAGAGTTCTTAGCTTCGGTTCAGCTGACATACAAGAGAGGAAGGAAATCACATCCGAAAGACGGTATTCTCTATTTCACCATTGGCTCTCGGGATTATGAGCTGAGCATCCCTAGACTTTGCGAGATATTTGGTTTTGACTTGAGGAGCGAGACAACCATTGAAGAAGAATGGAGTGCAGATATTTGGGAACTCATGGGCCGAGGCATTTACGACAAGGGAAGGCATCCGTCCGCCTTTCTTTCACATCCAGCCGTGCGTTTCATGCACCGCCTCATAGCACACCGACTTTACTCTCGCAGCAACCAATCATGCATTCTCATTCCAGAGCTCGTCCTACTTCAGTCCGCCTTTAGAGACGAGCCACTTTCAGCATGCTTGGGGTGCATCCTAGCAGAGAGACTCGTGCGAGTGAAGCACGACGTCACCGCACCTCGATGCGAGACCGCCTTCACGACTTACGGAGGCATCATCACAGCGATCATGGAGGCCGCAGGAGTACACACCAGCATTGAGACGCCCTTAGATGAGGCTTGGTTTGACTTGTCCCAGTTTCAGGCGGACATGAACTTGACAGGCGCAACCATGGATCCGGACAGGTTCGGATACCGCTACCGATTGGGAAAGAGAGACAACCGCACGGTTTACTTACTGTCTCCTACAGTCCCGCTCCTTTCAGAAGGTTCACCACAGTGGATCCCGAACCATGATGATTTCCGTACTGAGTTCTCACGTCTACCGCTTACCATTGGAGAGTATGTAGCCGCTAAGGCTAGGAGAGAAGCGATCCTTCAGAGGACTCACCACATCTCATCCTCCTCTATGCGCAGTACCTCACGATCCGCTGCACCGTCCACCTCGACTGATCCCGCGATCACCGCACTTCAGGAGCAACTAGCACGCCAGAACGAGATGCTTGAGAAGATGGCGCGACAGCTTCGAGAGAGAGGACACATAGATGGCGACCTTTAGACCCTGAGTTCAGATGCCTAGAAGACTTCGCGTCTCAGCTGATGCGGGTTTCTTTTACTTCAAGTTTTACCCCTAAGATAGCTGCAAGTGCACAACAATCACAATAGTATATTAAGGGATCGAATCCACTAAGATTGTTGTTTTGGGAAAGTCCTAAGATTTCTAACTTCTTTAAACCAAAAGGTAACTTGGGGGGGGGGGGGGTGCAGTATGTCACGATTTGCAGTAATGATATCAAGCAGCAGAAAAGGATTAAACGGTTGTAAATCAATGAATAAAAGGCGTTGGGTTCAGGGACATTCTCTGGGGTTCATGGATCGAATTTAATAAGCAACATGATAGGTTCTAAATGATTTAATAGGTTAGGTTCTTAAGCTGAAACAGTCGACTATGACTACCCCGTCTTCACGGATCTAGCCACCTGCGTTTGTCTTTCACTGCGGGTATGATTTCTCATCCCACGATGCAAGACAACCGCGCATACGTATCATTCACCTATTTGTAAACGCTCACGGTGCGGTCCGTACATATGCCTAAACATCATACGGTGCGATCCGCTCGTTAATCTCTAGATCCAGACGATAGACCACATGTTCATGTATCTAGTCATCCTAGAATCACACTTTAGTCCGATTGATTTAGCTCCGTCTGGAAGATCCACCAAATTCCATGTCCTGTTTTTTTTTCAATAGACATTATTTCTTCTTTGCAAACTTCTCTCCATACAACATCGTCTTTTGCTTCATTCCAATCCCATGGCTCTTCATTGATTACGGACAAGAGGTACTCTACTTCGGTCTCGGCTAATAGAATGTAATCATCTAGGTAGATGGGCCTCGTACTCGGTCTTGTTGACCTTCTTAGCTGCGCTTGGGGCTGTTCCTGTCCATTACTTCCCTCCTCTGTTTCATGTTTGATTTCAGCATCTTCCTCACTGTCATCATCATCGACTTCGTTTTCTTCTACTTCTCCAGCACCATCATCCTCACTTATGCCGTTACTATCAGATTCTCCGAGCCGATAAGTGAAATCTCCATGCTCATTATCATCTTCCTTTTCTGAGTTGTTCCACTTCCAACTATTGCTTTCGTCAAAGATGACATCCCGGCTTACTACTATCCTTCGATTGGTCGGATCCCATAGTCGATAAGCCTTAGATCCAGGTTCGGTTCCTAGATGTACTAGAGCTCGTGATCTATCATCCAACTTCTTCAGATTTGGAGTCTATGTCTTAGCGTAGGCAATACACCCGAACACACGTAAGTGTTTGACGTTTGGTTTCTTGTCCTTAAAGGCTTCATATGGGGTTTGTGCAACCAAAGTCCGTGTTGCAACTCTGTTTATAAGATAGGTAGTGTGTCTCAATGCTTCCCCCCATAGATGATTCGGCAAACTCATGTGTTTTAAGATGCTTCTCGTCATCTCCATTAGTGTTCTGTTTCTTCTCTCGACTACTCCATTCTGTTGAGGAGAATACGGTGCGGTGAGATGTCTTTTGATGACAGATTCTTCACAAAACGTCTAAAAATCTTGAAACATAAACTCGCCACCTCTATCAGTTCGAAACGTCTTGATAGTAGCTTTTGTTTCTTGCTCAACTATCGCCTTGAACTTCTTGAATCGATCGAAGGCTTCGCTTTTCTCTTTCAACAAAAACGACCACATGTATCGTGAGTGATCATCAATCAACACGAATACATACCTGTTGCGTGCTGCTGTTGGAGGTGTAATGGGTCCACAGAGATATCTCCATGAATGAGCTCAAGAACGTGTGTGGCACGATATGTTGTTGCTTGAGGGAAAACTCGCCTGACTTGTTTACATAGCAAACATGAGGCACATGTTTCTTTTTCTATTGAGATGCTTGGTATGCCGGTAACTAGCTCCTTCTTCACCATTGTTTTCATGTTTTCTATGCCGACATGTCCTAGCCGTGCGTGCCACCTTGATGATTCCGTCAAAGCTACAAGTTCCAGGCGTTTATCACTCTCGACCTCCATGATTACCTTGTATAATCGGTTTCTTGACCTGTTTGGCCTTACTAGTAGATTTCCATCTCGATTAAGCAACGTTAGGTAGCCCTCCCTCATTCTCACGTCACATCCTGCCTCAGTAGCCTGTCCAAGGTTAATAATATTGCTTCTCAAATCCGGTACAAAATAGACATCAACCAAGATCTTCCTTTCGCCATTCTTGCTTACAAACATGATTGACCCTTTTCCTTTTATGTCGATTCGAGAGTCATCACCAAACCGTACTTTTCCCGTGATTGTCTCGTCAATCTTTGAGAAGTAGCTACGGTTTCCCGTCATGTGGTTACTAGCCCCATTATCTAAGTACCAAACGTTATCTCCATCTGAGTGTGTCTCAAAGACGTTAACGTTTGGTTTCACATTCCTTTCATTGAGATACACCACCTCGTGCATCATCAATGTATCAGCCTCTTGAGTATCGTCGTCTTCATTCTCTTGCGTTTCTTGGAGCTTGAGCAACCTATCCGGACAAACAGAAGCATAATGTCCTGTTTTGTCACATCGGTAGCAAACAATATGCGACTTATCTTTCCCTCCGTTTTGCTGATTACCGTAGCGCCCACGTCCTCTTCCTCTTCCGGAGGACCGTCCTCCTTGACCTCTTCCTCTACCAGCACTGACACTTTCTTGGTACGACTGCGAGTGCGAATCCGTGTTGGCATACATTAGCTTTCCTTGATCGTCTGGTTGGTCGTCTTCATCGCATATTCTTTCCTCATAAGCCTTTAACCTTCCTACGATGTCCTCAAAACTTGTTTTTGTTAAGTTCGAGAACTTGTTCAAGGGCAGAGACAATGTGTATGTATTTCCTCCTTGGTAGACTTTGAAGAAACTTCTTAACGAGTCTTGATTCTTCAATATTTTCTCCCAAAGCCGCTGATTTCGTGGACAATTCCGAGAGCTTACCCACAAAAACATCAATTGTGTCGGTTTCTTTCATCTTCATCCTATCAAACTCGGCCATCAACGTTTGTAGCCTTGCTTTTTTTACCCTATCAGCTCCTACATACCTTGCCTTGATTGCATCCCAAACCGCTTTTCAGGTTCCAAGGTTCCCAACTTGGAGGATTAATGTCTCCGGTATAGATTGGAATAGGAGAGCTTTAGCCATATTGTTCTTGTCTACATCGTTTGTCCCTGGCTCAATAGTCTCCCAAACCTTATTCACCTTAAGCGCTACTTGCATCCGTATGGACCACACGGTGTAGTTAGCCACGTTGAGCATCGGACATTGAATAGACGAAGGACCACTCTCCTTCGGTCTGTTTGTAGCCACAACCACATCACCCATGTTGACTTTTAACAAACGATTTCTCTCCTTGAGATCGTTTGAGCGTTCGACGTGACTTCGTCGAATGCTCTACTTCACAAACAAGAGCTTTCTTTCTTGTTTACCAAGCTGAGAACGCTTAATTCAATAGTGTTCTGATACCAATTATTGAATTAAGACTTTGCTCAAGAATAAGAACTCACGCTTTATTAATGCTTTAGGAAACTCACTCAAAACCTAAAGCTATCTTAATCTTTCACAACTCATAAGTTATGCCACAAGCTTGGAATCACCTTATATAAGATTAAGATAAACCCAACTCTATTAGGAATACAACTATATTTAGATAACTCCTAAATATCTTCATAATCCTAATTTACTTAGGATAGCTTATATCTCAAGCTAACTTCAAGGTTAATCCAACAGTTTCTACTATATATTGGATGTCTATAACGTTTGATTGTGTGTATTTTTCCCGATATGTTGTTATATAATTATGAAGCCAAAGCTTTAACAAAGAATTACAAATACAGAAGCTCCATCCCAAAAGATCACCTCTACACATCTGAAGATAAAAAAAAACTTCAACTAAACCCAAACGAACAAATTGAACAAATCCATTAGATGCAAAAACAAAGGTGTTGGTATTGCAATTGACCTCTTGGAATATTAAATTAATCATTTGTTGACTTCAAATTTCGTTGATATCTTTGTTTATGAATGATATGGCTCAGGTTTTACCCTAATAAAACTACTGCAAGTACACATCAAATGCAATCGTAGTATAAGAGGTATCGAAATCCCAAGGGAAGTAGATGCTACACTAAGGTTTCTAAGTTCAGATTATGCTAGGTCGAATCGAATGAAAGTAAAATAAAGCAAGAAATAAACGAGTAACACGAAATAGGTTCTTAAAATCAGGAGACTAAGACGCTAGGTTCAGGGAAATTCTCAGGTGAATCCTAATTGTAGATCTAGACAGAATGTTAGGAATTATGAAGATCCGTTCTTGAACTCGAAACACAACAATAAAATCAACCAACTCTCGTTGCGAAGACTATCTATGTCTAAACCCTAGAATTCCAAATCTCTTTGCAAATCCTATCAATTCAGACAAGCATTAATAACAGGTTCGATTGTTCACAAAATCCCTAAACCAAATCTCTTTGTGAATAGGTATTTTGCTCATCTAACATTAGTTCAGGCAATCAATAATACTCTCGCATCTATTAATTAACCTAAGATCAGATTCTAGGTCGCGAAGGTAGAATAAGCATTAAACACAAATCCAGATGAAGAACTCTAATGATTTTATCCTAACAATTTAATTCGACCTAACAATTCATCAATCACCTTTGAAAAACCCTAAACCTAACAAGCAAACTACTCAGACATGATCAATGAAACATAAATCATAATTTGAGTAGAAAGCATAAGAGAAATCGATAGAATCAAAGGAGTTCCAAATTTGCTCTGAAGGATTCAAATTCTTCTCTCTACAATCTCTCTAAAAATATCTCTCTAAAATAATGTGTGTGTTATGCCTAAACAATGGCTGAAAAAAAATCTATTTATAGGCCTAGGTTCGCATCTTCAATTCCTTGGAAGATTAGGAAAAGTCTTGGAGATTTCATTTTCTTCAAAAACTGGAAACTTCACGCTTCTGGAAATTGGAAATCCTGGTGTCGATCGACACAGAGAGTGTCGATCGACACCTTGCGTGTAAATCCACTCTCTCAACTTCATCACTTCGGCTGCTTCTCCAAAATGCTCCAAAAGGTTCCAGATTCTTCAATTTAGCTCCAAACGTAGTCTAACCTGCAAAGACTCTAATAGGACTCTAAAAATACCAAAAGACTCTATAAAAAGACTTATATCATGGTCCAAAAACGGGTAAAAACCATGATATATCAATGAACCAAAGAGGACAAGATTCTAAACTATGTACCAAGGGTTGTAGAATCAAACCATAATGTAATGCAAAATGCATATATGTGGGGCACACATGAGGGCATTGTATAAAATTCATATTTAGAGTCGAATTTTGTTGCTGCAATGCTGCTATATCTGAAGATGATTTTCCTATTTCTAATCAGATTTATACTAATATATCCATCATTTTATATGTGAGTAAAATAAAGAGTTTATGGTGAAATTGAAAGGCGACAGAGTTCCTCTACTAGTGCAGTAACTCATCCCCGGAAGAGGCACCGAGTGCCTATATTAAACGATTTGAAGGATGAGATTGAAAAGATCAGATGCACTATGTCTCAAGATGAGGATATTGCATTATGGAAATCAAAGAATAACAAATTCAAAAAGCGATTCTCCTCAAGTGAAACTTGGCATCAAGCACACACCGAACATCCGGTGATTCAGTGGGATAGAATGGTGTGGTTCAAACATGCGACTCCGAAGTATTCATTTCTCCTTTGGACTACGATTCACAATCGGTTGGCCACATGTGATAGGATGAGGAAATGGAATGCCAACATTAACCCATCATGTGTCTTGTGTCAACATTCGGTGGAAACACGCAGTCACTTATTCTTCACGTGCCATTTCTCATTACAGATATGACACGATCTAGCTCGTGGGATTCTGAAACATCTGTATACAAATTGGGACATTCTGATCGCACTACTGTCGGACGACAAGAAGGGTCGAGTACCTCTCTTCACTCTCAAATACATTTTTCAGACAATTGTGCATGCTATATGAAGGGAAAGGAACTGTCGCCGACTCGCCGTCATGGAGAAGCTCCGTCAACCTCCGTTCAACTCAATGTAAGACCAATAATTTAGAAAGTACAGAATAGTCGATTCATTCACAAAATAAAGGATAATCAAAACCGAATAAAACGAATTAAGGGAAATCATAAAAAATAAATCAGAAATTTGAAACACTGAAACGGAGTCGAGATCGCAACCTCTTTTCTTTAACTCAAAAAATCACCCGTAGTGTGACAGGTATGTTCACGATTCATGAGTCTCAAAATACAACCGTCTGAGTAATTTTCGATCAGATGATTGAAAAGATTAGCTAACACATCGTATATATAAGACGGTTGTCGTGATTAAAAAAACCCAGCCGACCCAATAACTAAGAGCCAATAAAAAAAAATCACGTGCCACACATGTGTGTCCTCTCATCCTCTCTTAACCATTTGAATCAATGCCAATGTTAGTCTTTATATATACAACTTGAAAATATTTCAAGTTTTCAACGCGAGATATTTATTACTCACACAAAGAGTTATAGCCAATGAAAACATTTCATTTGTATGGCATTCAACTCATTTTTTATTCACACATACACAAATTAATAAAACTCAAATTCTTTATTGAATTTTTGTTCCAACACTCATCAAAATTCTCGACAAGATAATGAAGAATAGGTTCAGCTCCATTAGAATACACGGTGATAAGAAGTATGACTAGGGTCTCTCGTTTTGATTTGCAACAAGAGAAGCCACGTAGATAATTCTTTCGTAGAGTGAAAACATTTTTTTATTTACTTCATTCTTTCAAATAAACGAATGACAAAAAGGTTGATTTATGTTGATTTACTCCATTTTTTCAATAAAACTATAAATCTAATTTTAATAGGAAAAATAGATATATGAATAATAAATAATATAAAGTAAATTTAGTTCAAATAAAATAAGATAACTAAATATTTAAAAATATGTTACAAAATTTAGTTGAAATCCAAATAATGAAACTGTTATACTTTTCTTTCGATGGTTTTAAATCATCGTTCTCAATTTTTTTTGTCCGTTTGATCTAATTTTGGTTAACCATTTTTAAAACAATTATAATGAATTATTAAATATTAAGTTATGCAGATCCTAATCTAATTTTCTATACGTAACATGAAATTTCCACTTAACACAATACAAATAAATTTAAACCCCCTTTTATCACATTTCTTTCCTAAAATTTTTTGTCTCCTTTAACAAAATATGTATCAAATTTTCTACTCAAATAAAAAGATTTGTGCTGTCATTATTTACACTTAGAGACAATTTGCCAAACTCATATTACAGAAACATGCACTTCAAACAATTAAGACATTTTGACCACTTACAATTACAAAATTTTCCACGACTCAATCTTTCACAGTCCCGAAATATTTACGCTAAGAAGTAAAAAAAAAAGGCTTTTCACTGTCCTCACTAAGAAAATCTAAATATCATCATCATCTTCTTTGCGGCGTTGCCAATCTCGATCAGGTTTATTTGTGTTGGAAAATTAAAAAAAGTGCATGGTGTTGATTATATATGTAAATGTTACTCTCTTTTTTGTAATTTAATTTTGTGAAAAAACTTTGTGGCAGATTTGTACCTGGGAGATGTCGAAGGAAAGATAATTCGAAAGCAAAGTTTATCTGCCTGTTTTGTGCAGATGAGTTTGATATTGTTGGGCTTTGTTGTCATATTGATGAAGAGCATCCTGTGGAGGTCAAGAATGGGGTAACCATCTTCACACTTAATCAACACCATGCACTTTTTATTTAATTCTTAGGTTTATGTTTAGGTTTGGTTTTGAAGCTTTCTTGAAATGGAAAAGGTTAATTCTGTGAGTTCAGGATTTCTGTCACAACGGAGAAGTGTTTGACACACTGGGCGCGGGAAAGGATCAGCTGGATGGAAGCTGACGTGGCACTTGGAGATTGCATTACGTGAGGATCAAGGGAGATGTCAAGTTGCCTAACTTGAAGATTCAGAAGATCAGAGGATGCAGGAAAGCTTTCCAAAGGTGATTCGAGACAAAGGAACGAGTATATAAGTTCTAAAGGGTACGAGTGCTAGGGCACTACAAAAAAAGGGATAGAGTGTATCACTTAAATTGTATCACAAAACTAAGTGATACTATTTTGAATTAGTTATTTATAAATGAAACAAATATACATGGCTTAACATCAATTATGATAATTGATGTTATAATTAACTAGTTTGACATCAATTCAATAAAAGTGATACAAATTTTATTAATTTGTATCACTTTAAAAAAATTGATATTAAAATATAATGTTACATCAATTAGGTGATCGATGTATNCTTGTACACGGATCTGAATGGGAAAATTGAGTCTCTAGGTACTCATGTCAGGCAATTGGATGTTCAAGTTGCTCAAACTGCTGGAGCTTTGAAGAGACAAGAGGGATTTCTTCCTGGAAAGACAGACGTGAATCCTCGTCATCAAGTCAATGCCATCATGGTCGGAAGTGCAGAAAAATTCGTGGAGGTTGAAGAATTCGAGGAGCTTGAAGATGTAGAACATGCTGAGGAGTAAATGTCGATCGACACTATTGTGTGTCAATCGACACCCGAGGAGAAACAAGACGAATCAAGCTCGATCGACACAGCATCCTCGGCACAAACGTCTAGCGTCGATCGACACCAGATGGGTTTCGATCGACACCCTTCCCGAACTTGCACAGAAACGCCTAAAGCTTCACAAGTTGCACTGGGAAGTGTCTACAAGGCCAAGGTTCCAAATCCTCCTCTAGCCAAACATCTAAGGCCGCCCATTAGTGCAGAGAAACTAGCTGCTTTCAACAAAAGGGTGGAGATGATTCCTAAGGAGATCTCCTTTGATGATGCTTATGAGAGATATCCTTTGTGTGCTTTCTTCCAAAATAACAGAGAAAGCTTTGAAGAGATGGAAGAACTCTTTCACAAAGCAAGGAATTCACCACCACCAATGAAGCAGTTACCTAAGGTTGAAGATCCTGGGATGTTTATGGTTCCATGCTCCATTGGTGGAGTTGAGTTTAAACAATCCCTCTGCGATTCAGGAGCTAGCGTGAACCTCATGACAAAAGACGTTGCAGAGAAGCTGGGGATTGCTGACATTCATCCTTCAAGCATGACTCTTGAATTTGCCAATTCTTCTACCGCAGTCTCATATGGTACAATTCCAAACCTACTTGTCAAGGTTGGGAATTGCCTGGTTCCAACTGATTTTCAGGTTGTGGAAGTAAGCAAAGCATCTTTCATACCATTCATCCTTTGAAGACCATTCATGGCCACAGTAGGAGCTGTCGTAGACATGCCCAATAAGATAATGTCTTTCTCTAATGTTAACAAAGAAGTGTTCTACAAAGCTATTCCTACTACTGGAACTTCCACGCCCATCTCATGTATTGCTGTGATCATTGGAGAAGAGCTGGATTCTAAGGAGCAAGTGAGCAAGGAGGAAGTTCAAGAAACATTGGATGGGAATTCTAAAGAAGTTGTGGAGCTTGAAGATTGGAGTGGAAACAATCATACATTCAGGACATTGAGCGAAAGTGAAAGTCTAATCAGTGCTAAGTTGATGGAGGAAGACGTTTTCATCATGGAGACAAGGATTGCAGAGCAGAACTGCAACAAAAGTGCAGAGATTCGAGCTACAAAGTCGGTGTCGATCGACACCACCTTTGTCAATCGACACCCTTCGCGGATCACACCAGAAGTCACTTCCAATGCTGCAATTCCATCACAAGTGGTCAAACAGATGCTTCCACATCCTACATGCCATAAACCTCGAAGGAAGCAAAGGTACGCATTCCCTGGAATGAATTTCAAACCTCCTGATCTTGTCAATAAAAACTTTAAAGGTTCAAAGAATGTTGCGCACTTATCCAAGCCACGAGATTCTCGTAGAGGGCTTGATATTTCTTTTGATGATGTTGCAGGAAAACGAAGTATCCCACCCGACCTCAAGGCCCACCCTGCTGCTGTTCCTAAATTCCTTGGTCGCTTACATGCACCTAACGCCTATACACCACCTTGGATGAGAAGACATTCGTCTGGGAAGCATTCGATGCCACCCTCTGATCCACCAGACGTCTGAACCCCGACACAGTCAAGCTAATGACTGAAAACGAGCGCTGAGTGGGAGACAACCCACTGTTAGGTACGTTTTTCTTTTTATTTTGTTTTCGTTGTACTTAAGTCCTAGTTTCAGTCAGTTGAAAAAAGGAGACATTGTACTCGACCTTGACCAGGGTCGATCGACACTACTAGGTGTCGATCGACACCACGCGCAGACGAAGGTAAGTCTTCCATCTGGTCTTTTAAGTTGTTTCTTATCTTTCTTTTAGCTAACTTCGGGCTTGATAACACTGGGGACAGTGTTGTTTAAGTCTGGGGGAGGTGATTACTGACTTTGTGTTTTGTTTTGAGAGTCAGTTGAGTCTGTCAAAAATTTGTTTTATTGAGTCAAAATCAGTTGGAACTTTCAGTTTTTCTAGGAACTAACCACAGGAAGTTGACACTTGAAGAACCATTGCTATAAGAGTTGATTGCAGGACTTACTAAGTAGAAAGCTGCAAGTGGAATCAGTCTAACAGGGCGAGTTCAGATCCCCTTATAAGAACTAGGTATGCGCAGAACTTGATTCCTCTTTCAGTCCGAACAGATAGGCAATTGCAGTCTCTCCTTGATCTTCCCTTGAGAATAGAAAAGAAAGAAAAAAGAGTCTAAGTCTGGGAATAGTGCCTTTGTCATGAGCCTGTCTCCTCACAAGGAACAATATTAGTGATGCTCTTGAACACGTCTCCTCACAAGGAACACAAGTAGAGAGTAGCACTATTCCAGAGATCCCAAAAAGAATAAGAAGAGTCAATGAAAAGATCTTAGAACACCCTGAAAATGGGCAGAAGTTGACTAAGGGAAGAGAAAATAGGGGAGCTGTATGAGAATGTCTTGTTCAGGCACTAAGGAAGGGAAAGAATCAGAAAAGTTCTATGGCATTACCAATGTTAGAGTTCGAATCTTTTACCAAGGAAAGGATCTGGATTTGAACTGGGAGATTGCTAAGCTTGTGGTAAGTACACTGAACATTTCCTAAGGTTGGCTCTATATCATGTGGATTCAAGAAGTGTTAATCAATGTGGCGTTTTGAAGAAGTACTCGAAAGTTCCTGTTTTCAAACTTCTACTTCATTCTAAGTTTCTGTTTTGCTTGAGGGCAAGCAAAGGCTAAGTCTGGGGGAGTTGATATATCATGGTTTTTACCCATTTTTAGACCATGATATAAGTGTTTTTATAGAGTCTTTTGGCTATTTTCGAGTCTATATAGAGTCTTTACAGGTTGAGGTACAATTGGAGACAAATTGGAGATTTGGATACATTTTGGAGCTTAATGGAATGAAGTCACGAAGTGATGAAGTCAAGACTGGAATTACACGCAAGGTGTCGATCGACACCATGTAGTGTCGATCGACACCAGGTTTTCCAATTTCCAGAATCGAGAAGTTTCCAGTTTTTGAAGAAAAGGAAATCTCCAAGACTTTTCCTAATCTTAAAAGGAATTGAAGACTCGTACCTAGGCCTATAAATATAGTTTTTCAGCCATTGTTTAGGCATAATCTCATACTTTAAGAATCATAGAAGTTTAGGTTTTTGGAGAGAAGAATTTGTCTCCTTAGAGCAAATTTGGAACTCCCTTTATTTATTCTATTGATTTCTTTTATGCTTTCTATTCAAGTTATGATTTCTGTTTCATTGATCATGTCTGAGTAGTTTGCTTGTTAGGTTTAGGGTTTTTCAAAGGTGATTAATGAATTGTTAGGTCGAATTAAATTGTTAGGATAAAATCATTAGAGTTCTTCATCTGGATTTGTGTTTAATGCTTATTCTAGCTTCATGACCTAGAATCTGATCTTAGGTTAATTAATAGATGCGAGAGTATTATTGATTGCCTGAACTAATGTTAGATGAGCAAAATACCTATTCGCAAAGAGATTTGGTTTAGGGTTTTGTGAACAATTGAACTTGAACTTTAATGCTTGTTTGAATCGATAGGATTTGCAAAGAGATTTGGAATTCTAGGGTTTAGACATAGATAATTTTCGCAGCGAGAGTTGGTTGATTTTACATTAGTGATTCGAGTTCGAGAACAGATCTTAATAATTCCTAACATTCTGTCTAGAACTGCAATTTAGATCACCTGAGAATTTCCCTGAACCTAGCGTTTCGTCTCCTGAACTTACACCGTTTTTAATTGCTTTCTGTGTTTTAAATTCCATCTTTCTACTTAGCTTAATTCGAAATTAAAAGTTCGTTGCGTGACTATCCCTTCTCTGTGGATTCGATCCCTAAGTACTACAACTGATCTCTTAATTTGAGAGAGTTGTTTTAGGGTAAATTTGACCCATATCACCAGACATCACGAGAAGCATCCACAACTGCAGAGGATAGAGTGTACAAGACCAAAGTTCCATATCCTCCTATAACTAAACACCTAAGTCCGCCCATTAGTGCGAAAGAACTGGCTGGTTTCAACAAAAAGGTGAGAAGGATCTCCAATGCGATCTCATTTGCTGAAGCTTGGGAGGATTATCCTTTGTGGGTTTTCTTTAAGGATTGCAGAGAGAGTCTTGAAGAAATTGAAGAACTCTTCAACAAAGAGAGGGGTACACCACCAATGAAGCAGTTGCTGAAGATTGAGGATCCAGGAATATTTGTCGTTCTATGCTCCATTGGAGGAGTTGAGTTTGAACAGTCTATCTGCGATTCTGGTGCTAGTGTTAACCTCATGTCAAAGGACATTGCAGAGAGGTTAGGAATTGCTGACATTCGACCTCCAAACATGACCCTCGAGTTTGCCAACTCTTCCACCATTGTCTCATATGGTACAATTCCAGACTTGCTTGTCAAAGTGGGGAATTGTCTAGTACCTACTGATTTTCAGGTGGTAGAAGTGAGAAAGAATTCTGTAATGCCATTCATCCTAGGAAGACCATTCATGGCCACAGTAGGAGCAGTTGTAGACAAGCCGAATAAGAGAATATCCTTCTCTAATGTTGACAAAGGAGTCTTCTACAAAGCTATCCCTACTACTGGAACATCCAAACACATCTCTTGCATTGCAGTGATCGCTGGAGAAGAGCTGGATTCTAAAGAGCAAGTGAACAAAGTGGCTGTTCAAGAGGCATTGGAGGAAAATTTTGAGAAAGTTGTGGAGCTTGAAGATTGGAGTGGAAACAATCATCTCTTCAGGACTTTGGGAGAAAATGAAGGTCTAAACAATGCCAAGATGATGGAGGAAGACGTTTTCATCATGGAAGCAAGGATTGCGGAGCTCAATTGCAGAAAACATGCAGAAATTCGAACTGAGGATGTGGTGTCGATCGACACTACTAGTATCGATCGACACACTTCGCGGATCATACCAGAAGCTGTTTCCAATGATGCAAGTCCATCCTATATGGTCAAACAGACGACTCCACATGCTACATCCCAGAAACCTCGAAGGAAGCAAAGGTACGCACTCCCTAGAATCAATTCCAAACCTCCTGATCCTCTTAATAAGAATACCAAAGGTTCAAAAGCTGCTTCACGCTTATGCAAGCCACGAGATTCTCGTAGAGGGTTTGGTGTTTCTTTTGATTATGCTGCAGGAAAACGAAGTGTCCCACCCGAACTCAAGGCCCACCCTGCTGCTGTTCCTTTCCTTGGTCACTCTCATGCACCTAATGCCTATACACCGCCATGGATGAGAAGACATTCGTCTGGGAAGCATTCAATGGCACCCTCTGATCCACCAGACGTCTGAACCTCGACACAGTCAAGCTAATGACTAAAAACGAGCGCTGAGTGGGAGGCAACCCACTGTTAGGTACGTTTTTCTTTTTATTTTCTTTTGGTTTTAATTAAGTCCTAGTTTCAGTCAGTTGAAAAGGCGACATTGGACTCAACTCAACCCAGTGTCGATCGACACCCTATAGTGTCGATCGACACCACGCGCATGATGGGGTCTAAATAGTCGTCCGAGTTTGGAGGATTTCTTTGGGGACTCGTCAGGCTTTGAATTTGTAGGACCCTAAGCTGCAAGTGCACAGCGTGCGTTGTAGTACTTAGGGTATCGATCAACAGGGAGGAGGTCAACTGCAAAACAGAAGAATCAGGGCAACCAAAGACGCAGATAATTGGGGTTTGGGGGTAAGTGTCACGATTCTTGCAGAAAATAAATAAAGCAGTACCACGCCTTATATAGAGAAGGTTGTCAGCCTTTTCTATAAAGAACGGGAAAAGGAAAATAAACTTAAAGACTTGTAAAAAGGAAATCAGGTAAGCAGTGCAGAAAAAGTAAAGTATGGAAGTGCGTAAATCTCGATTTAAAAGCAGATGGGGCGAACACGTTGGGAATCTTCTCGGAAAATCTATGGGGTTCTAACTAGAAATCAAACACACAAAAGTTAAGCAAGCGAGACTAGGCGATTTTCCCCAAACTGATTCACTGGTTTTAACAACCTAACTTTATCAAACTAGGTCGATCTGCGAACTTCCATTCCACAGGTATACTTTCATATCCTGCAGCCTAGACGAACACGCAATAGGAACGGGACAATAAGCATTCAGACATCTCCCCGAATACGCATAAGCGCCCCTGGAAGGATGCTCTCTACCTTATTTTGATCTAGATCTGAGATTCAGGACGTTTGTCGTTCTCAAGATCCTGCGATCAGAATATAGTTCATGACGCCAAACTCATGCAATAAGAACGAATAAGGTGAGACAGAAAATCCTAATCTTCGGCCTAAACAATCGGTCTAACAACTGTTAATGAAATTCCCCATTGATCCCTTTAAAGAACACCCAACGAAAGTAAACTACTCAGACATAAACGAGCAAGTAGAAAACGTGATTCATGAATGCATAACTTGTATAAATCGATTGAAATAAAAGATGGTTCAAGAACAAATTAATCTCCCTCAAAGAACAAAATGGAAACCACGAATCAAAGATTCGCGGCCGCCAAAAGAAAGTTGTAACAAGAGAATTTCGTGATGCTAAGTGGTGATTTCCTAAAAAAAAACCTAAAGGTCGAGTATATATAGGTCTTCAAGTGCCCTAGGTCGTGGATTAGGTATTGGCTTGCATAAGACGGCTGCGGGTTTAAGTTGGGCTTCAAATGGGCTCGGGAATCCATAAGTGGCCTGGCTGCGCGAGCGACTGGCCGTGGCACGGCCACTGGTCGTCTGGTTCGACCGTGGCGCGGCCAGCTCGTCCTTCCGGGTGCCTGACGGACCTTCTTGCTTCCTTTATAACTTGAGATCCAACCGTGGGATTGCTCTCAAACCAGTTCGAGGTGAAAGACAGCTGATAAGACTACCATGTCTCCAAATATAAGCTTGATGTCGTGGTGGGAATGCCTTCATTTGGTGTTGAACTTCTGTCCTCGAACACTGTTTCCGGAATTGTCCCTTTTGCTCCAAAATATGCGTCTTTTGCTAAGATTACCTGAAAAGAGTCTTGAATAACCAAATACTCGAAATCTAGTGTTTATGCATCAAAACCTTAGTGAAATGCTTATTAAAGCACTCACTTATGATAGTAAAAACGGGTAAAATATGCATGTTATCAACTCCCCCAAACTTAAACCTTTGTTTCTCCTCAAACAAAACAGAAATCTAAGTAAGGAAAAGAGGTTTGAAAACGTGGAAACTCACCAATACGTGGGAACTCATCAAGTGTAGCAATCGTCCTATTGAGCCGCATAACTCGGAATTCAGCTTCAAGGCGTTTGAGTCTAGTTACCTTGAGCTTTTCACCCTTCCCGGATACGCTTCATGGTCCCTTTGAGTATTTCGAGCTTTCTCTTGTTGACTCCTTTATTCATTTGGGCGTGCGGTCTCTATCGAGGGAGTATTGGTCGACGAGACATTATACTTTCTCTTCCAAACATCTAGACATAGACATTTCAGACACAACTCTCCTATTTTCTCTTCCCTTAGTCGATTTCTCCCTACTTTTCTAGGGTATCATTTTATTTTTTCTATCGACTTTCTTTTTCCATTTTTTTCTTTCTTCTTAGCTTGAGAATGATCACTTCTTTGAAGTTTACATGATTGCTGCGAACTGTCATTGTCCTTTAAGGAACTCTGGTTGCCATTCCCAAACTAAAACCTTTCTTTCTATATTTTTTTTTTCTTTTTCTTTTCTATAACAAGGGAAGATCAAGGAGAGGTTGCATTGCATCTACTTAGTCATGCTAGAGTCTAAAAGAGGAGCAAAGTTCGAAGTACCTCAAGCCCCTTGACGAGAAGATTTGATTCATTAGGTGCGGAGTCAACGCACGATCTTTCGAGTATTCTAGAGATTAGAACTTTCTCCGTTGGAATGATCTACTCGCCGTGTTAAACTTAGTAAGCCTTGCTTCTAAATCCGTGAGATTGGTCATTAAGGTTCCTTGTTCAAAGTGACTTGTACCTAGCAAAGTTCATAGTTTCCGACTAAAAGAAAAAAAAGTTTTGACACTATAAAACGAATTGATAAATGATGTATGTATGCATAAGACTCATCAAGTAAAAGCATGATTAGTAATATAAGAAACCCCCAGACTTAAATCAAACTGTCCCCAGTTTGTTTAAATCGAGTGAGGTGAAAAAGATAGGTAAATTCAAGTACAAGCTTGTGAAGACTTACTTGAAAGTGGCGTTGGGTTTGGTATGGGTGGATGGTCGTGTGCTATGATTGAGCTAAGGACTTGATCATTATCCTTATGTCCTTGCTTAGAATCGATTTGATTGAACAAAAGAAATCGAAAACTTAGCTCGAAAGGAAATTTGTTTCGCGGTTGAGCTTCCTTGCTTCGGATGGTGGTGGTGGGCGTGTGTGGGTGATGGATGAGGATGGTGATAGGCGTTTGGTGGTGATGATTGGCTCGCCTTTGATGTGAAGAACAGGTACTCCGGTTGTTGAGTACTCGTCTTGGTTCCTCAACCTTTGATAACACCGTGAATGAGAGATGGAAAATCTTATGTCCTTGCGTCTTGAAGATTGCGTCACCTCAGAAACTTGACTTGAAGTTTGGGTCTATGCTGGCCTATCCAGTGATCTGTTCGGGATCCCGGAAGACAGGTGTTGCTAGTATGAACTTCAATGCCATATGAAATCCTTACTTGGCTTCGGTAAAGGTCTTGGTCGCAGAAGAGAGAAGCTAGTCTTCGGGAACTTTCCTCTTCGCGGTTTGGTGAAGGAAGTTGCATCTTCTTCCTTCTGGAGCTTGCACTACGGTTTTCATCCTCTGGAACCGTGGTGTTCTTCTTCATCTTCATGGATACACGTCCGTTGAATGTACGGGAAGAAGTTGAATGAGATGGGTCACTGACTTAACTTGACTTGGATGGAGTCTTGTATTGTCTCGCCGTCTTTGATGCAACAGCAATGTGCCGCAGTTGTGGAAGTGATCTTTGCGGTCTTTAGGTCGTGTTCAGGCCATTGAATCAAGGAGGATACTTGAAAGGCTTGAAACAGGTTGAAGCAGATCCGATTTGATGAGGTTCGGGATGGAACGTTTCAGACGAAGGCCGGCAAAGCGACGGGTTGTCGCTGCCGCGGCCAAGCGTCTCGCCTCCGCGCCATCGTGGCTCTTGACGCGGACAGGCTCCTTCTGGCCGGCCCACGGGCGGTTCGCGTCTTCGCTGCTATCTTTGAAGTACTCCTTCATACCTTTCTTTTCTAGAGCCTCTTCGAAACCAACATATATTGGGATCTTCTTTGCCTTCTTATGGAATTCGATGAGTCTTTCTCTTTTGATGCGATCCCCAAATCGTGATTTTTCCTGCACCCTCTTGTCGTTTGATCGGCAAGTTAGGACTTCATCCAATACTGGCTCTGGGGGTGACATTCCATGGATTGGAAGCGCTGAAGTTCGACGCGGAAGATGGTTTGAGAAGGCGAATTTGTTCGGGGCACGCCTTGCCCTAAGAACGGCGCTTCTCTTTGCTCCGAGGCGAGTGATGACATTGCAAGGTGCAATGCTCACTTGCTTGAGCTTTGCGCCCAACCATTCGCTTGGCATGACGTCTTCCTTGCTTGAGGAATCGGGGATCTCCTTACGTACTCCTACAGGGAAACTTATGACTCTCTTGAATGAGTGTAGCACGTCGATAAGCTTCCATTGGTCCTGGGCAAGTCTCTCGAAATTATCCCCGCTTCTTTCTAGTTCTAAAGCAATGCCCTCGATTGCCCTGCTATTGCTGCTAGATTGGCTTTTGACTGCCAAACTGCCTTCCCGTGCCTCCTCGATGTATCTACCAAGATGCTCTTTGACCTCATCGATGGCTTCCTAGGTTTCTTCGAGCTCGCAGCCGTACCCTCGGGTTCTTCGTGCGATCTGGGCTAGATTGTAATCGTGACATCCTAGCTTTTCTTCCATCGTTAGGAGTTTGTTTCCGTCTTTTGAAGCTTGAGCCTCAAGTCTCTTGATCTGCCCCGCAATCTTCTGCACCTTGTAGGATGTTTCGGCTTGCATCAAACTGATCCGAGAGTGGAAGGTTTTTAGGATTCGGCTACGCGATCCGTGAGGATCTGTGCCAATCCTGTAAGCTGGTGCAGTCGTTGATGCATAAAGGAAGGTGGAAACTTTTGGTTGTGATGGCCGAGAATAGAGACCCGGTGGTGCGAACTCTCGTCCTCGTTCTGCGCAGGTGGTATGGAGTGGTCCGTAGGTGGCCGTGGGGTGCGAGCTTTGGAAGCGATTTCAGCTTCCGGGGGTCCAGGCTCGTGTTGTTCTTGATTCGTGGGGACCTCCACGGTTTTAGGGTTTCTGAAACTCATAGAAAGAAGTCTAAAACTTAGAGAAAAGAATGTCTTTGAGTTGTGATCCTGACCTTTGTCTTGGACAGCGAAACGCAGCCTCCCCGGCAACGGCGCCAAAAGCTTACTGGGGTCTAAATAGTCGTCCGAGTTTGGAGGATTTCTTTGGGGACTCGTCAGGCTTTGAATTTGTAGGACCCTAAGCTGCAAGTGCACAACATGCGTTGTAGTACTTAGGGTATCGATCAACAGGGAGGAGGTCAACTGCAAAACAGAAGAATCAGGGCAACCAAAGACGCAGAGAATTGGGGTTTGGGGGTAAGTGTCACGATTCTTGCAGAAAATAAATAAAGCAGTACCACGCCTTATATAGAGAAGGTTGTCAGCCTTTTCTATAACCAACGGGAAAAGGAAAATAAACTTAAAGACTTGTAAAAAGGAAATCAGGTAAGCAGTGCAGAAAAAGTAAAGTATGGAAGTGCGTAAATCTCGATTTAAAAGCAGATGGGGCGAACACGTTGGGAATCTTCTCGGGAAATCTATGGGGTTCTAACTAGAAATCAAACACACAAAAGTTAAGCAAGCGAGACTAGGCGATTTTCCCCAAACTGATTCACTGGTTTTAACAACCTAACTTTATCAAACTAGGTCGATCTGCGAACTTCCATTCCACAGGTATACTTTCATATCCTGCGTACTAGACGAACACGCAATAGGATCGGGACAATAAACATTCAGACATCTTTTAAAGGATGCTCTCTACCCTATTTTGGTCTAGATCTGAGATTCAGGACATTCGTCGTTCTCAAGACCCTGCGATCAGAATATAGTTCATGACGCCAGACTCATGCAATAAGAACGAATAAGGTGAGACAGAAAATCCTAATCTTCGGCCTAAACAATCGGTTCAACAACAGTTAATGAAATTCCCCATAGATCCCCTTAAAGAACACCCAACGAAAGTAAACTACTCAGACATAAAAGAAGAAGTAGAAAACGTGATTGATGAATGCATAACTTGTATAAATCGATTAAAATAAAAGAGGGTTCAAGAACAAATCAATCTCCCTCAAAGAACAAAGTGGAAACCACGAATCAAAGATTCGCGGCCGCCAAGAGAAGTTTGTAACAAGAGAATTTCGTGATGCTAAGTGGTGATGCCCTAAAAAACCCTAAAGGTCGAGTATATATAGGTCTTCAAGTGCCCTAGGTCGTGGATTAGGTCTTGGCTTGCATAAGACGGCTGCGGGTTTAAGTTGGGCTTCAAATGGGCTCGGGAATCCGTGAGTGGCCTGGCCGCGCGAGCGACTGGCCGTGGCGCGGCCACTGGTCGTCTGGTTTGGCCGTGGCGCGGCCAGCTCGTCCTTCCGGGTGCTTGACGGACCTTCTTGCTTCCTTCATAACTTGAGATCCAACCGTGGGATTGCTCTCAAACCACTTCGAGGTGAAAGACAGCTGATAAGGCTACCTTGTCTCCAAATATGAGCTTGATCTCGTGGTGGGAAGGCCTTCATTTGGTGTTGAACTTCTGTCCTCGGGCACTGTTTCCGGAATTGTCCATTTTGCTCCAAAATATGCGTCTTTTGCTAAGATTACCTGAAAAGAGTCTTGAACAACCAAATACTCGAAATCTAGTGTTTATGCATCAAAACCTTAGTGAAATGCTTATTAAAGCACTCACTTATGATAGTAAAAACGGGTAAAATATGCATGTTATCAGCGCATACGAAGGTAAGTCTTTTATCAGGTCTTTTAAGTTGTTTCTAATCTTTATTTTAGCCAACTTCGGACTTGATAACACTGGGGACAGTGTTGTTTAAGTCTGGGGGAGGTGATTACTGACTTTGTGTTTTGTTTTGAGAGTCAATAACTTTTGTTTTATTGAGTCAAATTCAGTTGACACTTGAAGGACCATTGCTATAGTAGTTGACTGCAGGTCTTACTAAGTAGAAAGCTGCAAGTGGAATCAGTCTAATAGGGTGATTTTAGATCCCCTTATAAGAACTAGGTATGCGCAGAACTTGATTCCTCTTTCAGTCCGAACAGATAGGCAATTGCAGTCTCTCCTTGATCTTCCCTTGAGAAAAGAAAGAAAAAGAGTTTAAGTCTGGGAATAGTGCCTTTTTCATGAGCCTGTCTCCTCACAAGGAACAATATTAGCGATGCTCTTGAACACGTCTCCTCACAAGGAACACAAGTAGAGAGTGTCACTATTTCCAGAGATTTCATAAGAAAAAGAAGAGTCAATGAAAAGATCTTAGAACACCCTAAAAATGGGCAGCAGTTGACTAAGGAAAGAGAAAATAGGGGAGCTGTATGAGAATGTCTTGTTCAGGCACTAAGGAAGGGCAAAGAATCTGTAAAGTTATGTGGCAACACCACTGTTAGAGTTCGAAATTTTACCAAGGAAAGGATCTGGATTCAAACTGGGAGATTGCTAAGCTTGCGGTAAGTACACTGAACTTTCCTAAGGTTGGCTCTATGGTATGTGGATTCAAGAGTGTTAACGAGTTGTGGCGTTCTAAAGGATAGCTGGAAGTTTCTATTTTCAAACTTCTACTTCATTCTAAGTTTCTGTTTTGCTTGAGGGCAAGCAAAAGCTAAGTCTGGGGGAGTTGATATATCATGGTTTTTACCCATTTTTGGACCATGATATAAGTCTTTTTATAGAGTCTTTTGGTATTTTTAGAGTCCTATTAGAGTCTTTGCAGGTTGGACTACGTTTGCAGCATAATTGGAGATTTTGGAACATTCTGGAGCATTGTGGAAGAAGCTGCAAAGTGATGAAGTCAGAGAGCCAGATTTTTGGATGAGTGTCGATCAACACTAATTGGTGTCGATCGACACCAATCGTGGATTCCTAAAACCACCTGATTTTACAAGTCTTCAAGAAAAAGAAAATTTGCCCAGAAGATTTCCTTATTTACAAAAGTGCCCCAGCTCGTATTTTAGCCTATAAATATAGTTTTTCAGCCATTGTTTAGGCTACCACTTTACAACACACACATTATTTTAGAGAGAGATTTTTAGAGAGTTTTAGAGAGAAGAATTTGTCTCCTTCAGAGCAAATTTGGAACTCCATTGTTTCTATTGATTTCTTTTATGCAAACTATTTTATTCATGATGTTTTCTTTATTCACTATGTGTGAGTAGTTTGCTTGTTAGGTTTAGGGTTTTTCAAAGGTGATCAATGAATTGTTAGATCGAATTAAATTGTTAGGATAAAATCATTAGAGTTCTTCTTCTGGATTTGTGTTTAATGCTTATTCTAGCTTCGCGACCTAGAATCTGATCTTAGGTTAATTAATAGATGCGAGAGTATTATTGATTGCATGAACTAATGTTAGATGAGCAAAATACCTATTCGCAAAGAGATTTGGTTTACGGTTTTGTGAACAATTGAACCTGAACTTTAATGCTTGTTTGAATTGTTAGAATTTGCTAAGAGATTTGGAATTCTAGGGTTTAGACATAGATAATCTTCGCAGCGAGAGTTGGTTGATTTTACATTAGTGATTCGAGTTCGAGAACAGATCTTAATAATTCCTAACATTCTGTCTAGTCCTGCAATTTAGATCACCTGAGAATTTTCCTGAACCTAGCATTTCGTCTCCTGAATCTAAATCGTTTAATTGCTTTCTGTCTTTTAATTCCATATTATTTCTTAGCTTAGTTCGAAATTAGAAAACTGCTGTGTGACTATCCCTTCTCTGTGCATTCGATCCCTAAGTACTACAACTGATCTCTTAATTTGAGAGAGTAGCTCTAGGGTAAATTTGAGAGCATATCAGTGGTCCAAGGGGTCTTCCACGGCATCACCCTGATATTTGTTGTTTCAGACCATGGCAAGCATACTACTCTTTATCTCATAGCCCGAGGGTGGGGTAATACCGATTCGTGGTCTGTTGTTGCTTGGTGAGTCACATTATCCGATGAGACAGTGCTGACGCTGTGTATCGGCCTGATCTCGTTGTACGCCATTTGTCTCGACTTGTTGATGTTGAACGTTGTCCATTTGATCTTTTTGGTAGAGGTACCTGCGAAAAGTTCTCAAGAATTGTAATTAGTGTCTGAAAGTAAAATAAAGTCTTAGTCTTGCTAAGAATCTGATATGCATTACTCAAAATCAGCCCAAATCGGCAATGACGCCAATTTATAAGCAGTTTTTGTTCTAGCTGTTTCCACTTAGTCAATGACCCACTACTTATAACCGAATGTGGTATAGGTTATGGGTCTTATCAATCCGATGGGAAGGTTCAAGATACTGCGTTTATGAGATTCTTTTAAAAGTTAGGAATGATCTAAGGGTTTGAGGAAGGAAATCTATCAACCTATGTCACAATGATAGAAAGCTAACAATATAAACTAGATGTAGCGAAAGAAGGAATTAAATGGCAACTAAAGAAACGAATTTGCAAGATGAAATGAGAATCGGTTCAAGGGACAAGGATTTTTAGGGACAAATATGATAAAGGTCTTTCTTTGATGTTAAAGTTAACTACCAATGAGGCTAATCCTTCAGCATAGAGTTCAAGAACTAGATAAATCCAGTGTCGTGGTATAAATCACTTTGCTAGTCCATAACCTAACCTCGCTCCCGCGTAGTGATCCATGAGACTAGCAAGCATGAATAAACAACTCTACTATTGCCAAAATGCTCCCTAGACATCTAATCCCGTAGGCTAGGATGAGCGGATCTCTTATGAGATTGGTCCTTGCAAACATTCAAACATGGCGTTTGTTTGAAGAAGCTTGATGGCAAAAATTAAATAGCGAAGATGATTAAGCATTAAAAGCATCAAATAAGAAAGGATTAAGATGTTTTAAGCATAGACATGCATCAAAGATTGAACCTTTAACTCATTTACCCTAACCTTATCCCCAAAACCGAGATGGACTACTCACGCGCCATTAGAGAAACATCTAGATCCATAAGGATAAGAAGGTAACTCATGGGTTGAAAGATAGTCAAAAACAAGAAAAGGAAGAAGCTTTAACAGGGAATGCTATGAATCAATACTTGTAAACTTCAAAATGTCATAAAAGATTCAAGCTTTGAAACAAGCTTCAATGGTGAAAAGACTAAGAGTTTCGGTTCAAAAGAAAACACAGCAAAACTAAATCTGGAACGTGAGAGAGAGAGATAGGCGTGGAGAACAAAGTATTTTTACATAAAAGAGGAAAAATCTAAAACGTTGGGATCACTTTCCCGAAATGGTACTCTTTTGGACTGTAGAGAATCGGCTTCACGTCGTTAGAGGTAAGCCGATATGCCATCTTCTTGTGATTCTTCGAGCAACCTCCATAACGGGCAAGTATCTCGGGATCAAGCCGTGGTAACTCATCTTCCTTGCTACTTGGATCGGGGTCTTCCCGCTGCCTCGCTCCGATATCCGTCTTCAATGAATCCTCTTGCAGGACCTTCGTTCCGGGGTGCCTTTCGGGACAAAGTCGCTACTACCTGTCGAGGTTCGTCGTGCGCTCGCCCATGTCGGCTAAGGAGCCATGATGATCTGTTCGCCCTCCTTTCAAGATCTCTCTCCATGATTTCTTCTTCGGACCATCCTCATTCACAAAGCACCTGATAAAACACTGCAAAACATGCAAGAATATGCAAAGACCTAACCTAATGCATCTAGACCTAACATGGGTGAAAATATGGTAAAAAACTAAGATGGAAGTGCATGAATGGGGTCCTAACTAGTGCGAAATGTATGCTAAAAACATGCAATTTACAGAGATATCAGCAATCACCAGAAATTCTTCAAACAATTGCAAGAAAAAGGAAGAATTCTTGGAAAAGCATGCGATCATCCAGAACTCTCCATAAAATGTAAAGAAAAAAGTTGCAGATGTTCTACAAGCTACAAAAAAGGTAAAAATGCTAAAGTAAATGGAAGAAGAGATATCCTCATTCATATGGTGGAAATAAATGGAAGTTCTTTAAAAAAAAAGAAACAAAGGGGTTTATAAGAAATGCTACATCTGCAAGAAGAAAGGACACTATGCGAAGCAATGCCCAAAGAAGAAGAAAATATATAAATTCCTTACCTTCCCCAAGTTGAAGACATCGATGATTCAGACGTTGAATCCATACTCCCTTGATGACGAACCAACTTATGATATAGTCCTCGCAATGGTGATTGAACAAGAAAATGGATATTCATAAGAATTTGACTCCGAAGAAGATGAAGCAAGTGATTAGTTCAGACTACTTGACTTTTTCACGCTTGACACTTGCCGAGCAGAATAGTCCAAATAAGCAGAAATGATATATTTATATATTAAAATCTCCCTTCTGGTTCATACCGTGTTAGAACTACTTTGGTTTTGTCAAAAAAAAATTCAATCCTAATATTCAAAAATCTTTCCAAAGCTTTAAAACCAAATTCATTCAATCCAAAAATAATAAAAAATTTCCTCTGCCAACCCTTTTTCATTCCAAAATTTCATTTTACTTGGATCTTTTCCAAGACACTTAAGTTCTTACTATATACAATTCCAGTTATCAAAAGATATTTCAGAGTCAAATGGTAGGACAAATACAAAATTTTCTCAAACCTATATCCATCCAACATCCTTGATTGGATAAAGATCCAAAATTCAAATTCCTCCATATCACTATCAAACTCCTCTACAAACACTTAACCAATCACTGGAAACAACACTTTTCTTACCACAAAATTCAAAGATGCTATCAATGTTAGCAGGAGCAAAATCTAAAGAAAAAATTAAAGAAATTAGGCGATCACCTTACAATTTATGCCTTCGATATCGGATCAAATATCTCAAGTTTCTGGAAGTGAATAAGATTTTTGAAGGGACCTGTTAAATTTTAAAATGGATTGAGATGGGAGTTTTCTAGAAGAATCACCGTTCCCCAGGTTTGAAAAATTTAGCTCGAAAGCTTTTTGTAACTGAAAGATTTGATCCATAATTTGTTATGGAGATTGAAGAGAGTTTGGAGTGTTTGATACTTCATTTTTCACACTCTTTTTTTTTGTAACCGAAATCAAGGTTCTGGTTTTGGTTGTGGGGTTGTGTTTGAAGGAATTTCCTTTATCAATCTTCTTCGGAGGTATTATACATGTTTTGAATAAATTCTCTTGTCAAGAAATCTGGAACATAATTTGAATCTCCTTTACTATATTCAGTTTCAGGTAAAAAATACTTAATATTGCTTGCCATCGCACGAAAATATATTTTTAAGAAATCAATTCTTAATTGAAATTTTGTATTAAGCAGCTCACTTTGAAACTTTTCAATACATAATACGATACGTAAATTTCCTTTTTAATAGTAGAATAGTTCATTTCGGTATCATTCCAATACGAGGATGTAAATAGAACTATACTTTCACGTCCATTTTTTCTTTGGTTTAAAGATACCACCATATCCTACACCCGACACATCTTTTTTTCAATTTTTTCTTATTCCAGATATGCTATATGCAGACAAGGGATTTCGAGGAATTTTAAAAAAAATTATGGACGAATGCAGTATGCTCTTTTGTCCAAGGAACTGGGTTTCTTTAGACGGCTATGTAATGGCTTAGCTATTATATTTATGTTTGGGTAGAAATCTAAAATATAATTAAAACTTCCAAAAAAAATATTTGTAATTGGATTTTATCCAAAATCTTGTCTGGAAATTGATTTGCAAATTCTAAAGATCTTTCTATAGGCGTTATCATACTTTCTGATATGTAATAACCTAGAAATCAGATCCTAGTTTGGAATAAAAACAAATTTGTTTTTGACACAACAATGCTATTTTTTTAGCAACATAATGTTTGCCAAGAGTATTTTTAAAATATTAATGTATCATCAATATAGATGATACACAATTTTGAATATTCAAAGAAAATGTAATTTTTGATTTTTTGAAATTCGAAAGATGCATTATTATACCGATTGTTTTAAGAGGTTTAAATTAGCCAAAATCCTGATTTTATATCAATTTTTGAAAATATGTGGGTAGAATAAAGTCTTTTAAGTAATTTATTTATCTTTGGTATTGAATATTTAATCCATTTTAAGGCAATGTTTAGAGGTTTGTAACGAATTGCCAATCTTGAAGTGTCTCTTTCCAATTCTGAATTTTTATTTATATAAAAAGCAACGCAAGACCAAGGTGATTTTGATTTTGAAATTAAACCTTAGTTTATAAGATCAGAAATTTCTTTACTACATTGGTTTTGCAATTTGATCCTCTTTTAAAATAAAATTCTCCTTTTATCTAATACATCTTCGAGTCCCTTCCTAAATACGAGTCTCTTATATTTTGATCCTGTTTAACCTCTTTCGTGGTTGTACCCTACTATGTGTTTGTAAATTGGTATCAGAGCCATGACAGTTTAAGATTCGGCTCTTTCTTTCCTAATCAGTAATATATGTCGTAAGTTGTTTTCTACCATATGCTAGTACAGAGAGTATGCTTTGTGTTTGCCATATTTCAATGTATCCTCCGCATCAGAATCTAACTAAGCTAAAATCCCCTATATATTAATTGAGAAACATTCTCACAAACCCTTTTATTTACAATGGTGCTATTTTGCTGATGTGTCACCACCACATTCATTCTGACATATCATTTAATGAAATTAGTTAATGTAATAATAATAAATAAAAAAAATACTAATTTTGTTTTTGGGGAATCGAACTTAAGACATCGAAGACAACATAATAAGCACACAACCGCTTTGACAAAGACATTTCATATCTTTTCCAATCAGGTTTTTTTAGGTATCTATAAATTACTTTAGATATTAAAATTATAAATTATTTACATTATATGCCATTATCCACCTTTTTTTTTAATATAACTACAAAATATATATAAGAATTATTATGCATCATTAGTAATAAAAAATAGAATAAATTTATCCATTAAGTCTTTTTTGACATAACCAAAAAATTTATATAAAACTTATTATGCATCATTAGTAATAAAAAATAGAATAAAATTATCCATTAAGTCTTTTTTGATATAACCAGAAAACTTATATAAAAATTATTATGTTTTATTAGTAATAAAAATAGAAAAATATAATGGCCCACAAAATTATTTAAATTAAGTCACTTAATTAAGAACACTTTCATTAAGTCCCAAAATAAGTTTAGGGAAACAAATCGACGAAAATATATTTCTTGGCTGCCACTTTCACTAAGTCCCAAAATAAGTCTGATTCAATTAATTCTATTAAATACGAATTCATAAACTACAATAACACTTACCAAAATTGTCGACCTATAATTTTTATATATTGTGTTTTGATTATGTAAAGAAAATTGGTATAAGTTCATAATTTATTTATGATATCTCTTCATTTATCATTTTAGTTGTTTTAAAATTATACAAATTTTAAATTTTTTCATACTATATTTTCAACATAACAATTTATTATATAAAAAACTGGATTAAAATATTTTACTATAGTTTAATTTTTCAATTATAAAAAACTAAATAATAAATAAATTCAACTTCACTTAAACAAAACTAAATATTATTTTATTAATTCCGTTGATTAATAAAAATTTAATGAAAATTTGATATTAAAATAATTAGAAATTATTATATTTTAAATTCAAATTCACTTACCCAAAAATATATAAATCTCATCTTGCGCAGGGCGCGGGTTATCACCTAGTAAAAGAGTATAGAGGAAAAGATCTATGAGGTCGTTTGACTCGAAGTACCTTGAGACTTATTGAAGAAAATTGTGTTGTCTCGGTTAGCGTAGCCTGAACCTTTTGATTGCTTTCTTTATATTCTTAGCACTTAAAAATAAAAATAAAACAACTTATTGACGTGTCTTACTTCAAGGGTTAGAAAAAAGTTGTAGCATTCTGTCTTGGTTTATGGTCTTTTCCTACATTATGGAAAGTACACCTTCTTTAGCTATAAGCCCTTCTCTTAAAAAATCAACTTCCAAAAAAGCCGACTACTTATATGAAATAAGCCGACTACTTATATGAAATAGAATATGTGAGTGATGAGAGTAAAAACCCTATTACCGAACTTCCCTTGATTAATCCCTGCAAAGCTTTAACAAAACCAAATTCCAGTTTCCTAAAACTATTCGACAAGCCTTTGTTCCTAATAAGCGTATTGCCAAAGAACTTGTTTTAACTTCTCCGTTATAACAACATCTAGTTCCAGCAACAGAAACAAAGCAGATGATTCCCCTTAACATCAACGAAGGGATGTTTCACCACTGGAGAAATCTTGGCTACACACACCTTCACCATGGAGTGGTTCGCTTGGCGTTAACTCTACGTGGAAGAAAAAGTCTACCAGTAGTGGCAAGACTCGCGCTCCTTGATACTAGATATAAGGAGTACCAGCACGCTTGTATAGCAATAATCTAGACAACGTTAAATGCTGGCACTATCTTTGTCACCTTGGTCCCAAACTTCAACATGGCGTTAGATGACCTCCAAATCTACAAAATTTTGTAGATCCAGTTACATATAACTGGCGCTCCACAAATTGGGGATACATATGCAGCGACTCTCCACCATCAAATGGCGTATATAGTACAGAATCATGCAATGGATCTAAGTCTCCCACGAGACACTGATGATGCCCTGCTTATTCAGTTGCAATCCCAACACAGTCCATCTTGCATCCATATTCCTATACAAATTCCCAAAGAAGAACTGGTCAAACTACTTCCAGAATCCTGGGTAACAAACTATGAAAAACTTCAAGATAGAAGTACACCGATACAGGCGGTAGAGTCCTCTATTTCCCCAAGAATAGATGGAGTTGTAGAAATTACTTTTAAGGCACAAGAAGAAAAATCAAAGCCTACAGTTTTCGGCACGGAAATCAACATGATTAGTCCATGCGACAAAATCATGGAATTTAATACGAGATTGCATGAGCCAGGAATCCCAATTTCATCATTTGATGCACTCGGGAAACCAGTTTACTCATTCATGGATGAATTTGGTCACAAATTCCTTGACGTTTGTGATTGCCAAAACTGTCAATAATACAGTTTAGAGGAAGATGATATTCCAAGAACAAGAAGAAACAAAAAAAAAAATCTTCACAACAAATCTTCAAAGAACGTTATGAGTCTGGAGATCCACAAGTCAGCCTCCTTGTAGAATCAAGTGGAAGAAATTTTGACTATTATGTCTTATACACGAACAACTCAACTCCAACAACTCCGGATCGGGAAGAAATGCTGTTGAGTTACATGTTTGGTCCTCCATCTCAACAAGACTCACCATTTCCGTCAAAAGAGTTTGAAAAAAACAATATCAAACATTCATGGAAGATTAATAATCCAACTACCAAGAACCTAGACAGATCGGTAAAAAAGTCAGTGCTGCAGAAGCAACTTTAAATTGGCAGTCGGAAAACGCGGCAAACCAAAACCATCTCCTCAGCGAGATTGATAAAAAGGTAATCATTTTGGACCTTTCTATCAAAGAAATCACAAACAAGATGGCATATCTCCACCCATAACTCCTCCATGATGCAACAGGTTTTAGAGTCTGTTTTCGAGTTTTAAATTTATAACCCTATTGCCTGCAAGTGCACAGATGTGCGTTGTAGTATTTAGGGTGTCGAACCACAGAGACTATGATGCTTCAAACAAATTCACTAAAACAGAAAATCAAATGAGAACGATCGGATTAAATATTGGTTTTGGGGAGGTGACGGTTCAGCAACAACGGAAATCAAGAGGGATTGTAAAACTATAAAACGGAACGCTGGGTTTCAGGGATCTCTCGGGTGTTTTACGGAATGATTCTATGATTGAAACACTTGACCTAGGCAAATCAATTCTACTGGTTCTTAAGCTCAAACACGAAAGTGGTCGGATCCCCCTTTCGGAAAACCAAACACCTAAACCTAAACTGCTCGTTCGCTCCCCTTCGGTAGCGACTTCGCAGCAAGATCAGCTATAAGATTAGGTTCAATGAAGCTCACAGTGCACCGCCGATATGCATAAGCATCCTTCGGTGCCTGCTCGTTTAAAACTATGTCCGGCCAATAGATTCAGCGCTCACGCGGTTCTAATGATCCTACAATCGATCCTTAAGTGGCCAGTCAAAGATTACGCAATAAGAAAGAATCCAAACGAAGAACAGTGAAAAGCATACTACCTACGATCTAACAACCTAATCGAATCAAACCATAAAATCCCTTGAGAAACCCCCTGCGAAACCCAACTATGAGACTACTCAGACATGGATGTGAAATTCATTATCATTGCAATTGGTAAAAGAAATCACAAAAGGTCTGAAAAGAAAAGGTTTGATAATAATGCAAAGGAAGTGCAGAAAAGAGATGAAAGAGAGTATCGAATGAGGCGACGAGGTTGGGAAGTGGAGAAGACGGCTTTCGCTCCTCTTCTCTTCCTTCTTAGCGGCGGCGCTCTTCTAGGTTAGGGTCTTGGTGGCTAAATCCGAACTCTCCTCAAAATAAGAGTAGCTGCGAGTATTTATAGGTCTCTAGGGTCTCTTAGGCGTGACTTAGGGTTCCACCGAGTTTGGTGGTCATCGGGCTTGTTTTGGGTTTGCAAACGGGTTCGGGAATGTTACTTGTCTCGGCCGCGCCACCGTGGGTTCATGGGCCGGCCATTGGCCTTCTGAGCTTTCCTGGCGCGGCCATCCTTCCTCTGAGGATGTGTCTGACGGGCCTTTTTGCTTGCTTCGTAACTTGAGATTCAACCGTGGGATTGGCCTCAAACCACTTTTTCGTGAAAGGTAGTAGTTCAGGCTATCTTGTCACCAAAATTCAGCTCGATCCCGTGGTGGGAAAGTCTCCGTCTTGTGCTAAACTTCTGTCAAAAAGCTCATGTTCCGAAAATGTCCGTTTTGCTCCGTTTTGCTCCCTTTTTCCTAAGATTTCCTGAAAAGAGTCTTGGAACCACAAATACTCGAAAACTACCAAATATACATTAATATCTTAGTGAAATGCTTATTAAAGCACTCACTTATGAATGTAAAAATGGGTAAAATATGCATGTTATCAACTCCCCCAGACTTAAACCTTTGTTTGTCCTCAAACAAAACAAAAATCTAAGTAAGGAAAAGAGGTTTGAAAACGTGGAAACTCACCAATACTTGGGAACTCATCAAGTCTAGCAATCGACCTGTTTGAGCCACATAACTCGGAATTCAGCTTCAAAGTGTTTGGGTCTAGTTACCTTGAGCTTTTCACCCTTTTCGGATACGCTTCATAGTCCCTTTGAGTATTTCGAGCTTTCTCTTGCTGACTCCTTTATTCATTTAGGCGTGCGGTCTCTATCGAGGGAGTATTGGTCGACGAGACATTATACTTTCTCTTCCAAACATCTAGACATAGACATTTCAGACACAACTCTCCTATTTTCTCTTCCCTTAGTCGATTTCTCCCTACTTTTCTAGGGTATCATTTTATTTTTTCTATCGACTTTCTTTTTCCATTTTTTTCTTTCTTCTTAGCTTGAGAATGATCACTTCTTTGAAGTTTACATGATTGCTGCGAACTGTCATTGTCCTTTAAGGAACTCTGGTTGCCATTCCCAAACTAAAACCTTTCTTTCTATATTTTTTTTTTCTTTTTCTTTTCTATAACAAGGGAAGATCAAGGAGAGGTTGCATTGCATCTACTTAGTCATGCTAGAGTCTAAAAGAGGAGCAAAGTTCGAAGTACCTCAAGCCCCTTGACGAGAAGATTTGATTCATTAGGTGCGGAGTCAACGCACGATCTTTCGAGTATTCTAGAGATTAGAACTTTCTCCGTTGGAATGATCTACTCGCCGTGTTAAACTTAGTAAGCCTTGCTTCTAAATCCGTGAGATTGGTCATTAAGGTTCCTTGTTCAAAGTGACTTGTACCTAGCAAAGTTCATAGTTTCCGACTAAAAGAAAAAAAAGTTTTGACACTATAAAACGAATTGATAAATGATGTATGTATGCATAAGACTCATCAAGTAAAAGCATGATTAGTAATATAAGAAACCCCCAGACTTAAATCAAACTGTCCCCAGTTTGTTTAAATCGAGTGAGGTGAAAAAGATAGGTAAATTCAAGTACAAGCTTGTGAAGACTTACTTGAAAGTGGCGTTGGGTTTGGTATGGGTGAATGGGCGTGTGGTGATGATTGAGCTAAGGACTTGATCATTATCCTTATGTCCCTGGTTAGAATCGATTTGATTGAACAAAAGAAATCGAAAACTTAGCTCGAAAGGAAATCTGTTGCGCGGTTGAGCTTCCTTGCTTTGAGTGGTGGTGGTGGGCGTGTGTGGGTGATGGATGAGGATGGTGATAGGCGTTTGGTGGTGATGATTAGCTCGCCTTTGTTGAGAAGAACAGGTACTCCGGTTGTTGAGTACTCGTTTTGGTTCCTTGACCTTTGATAACACCGTGAATGAGAGATGAAAAATCTTCCGTCCTTGCGTCTTGAAGATTGCGTCACCTCAGAAACTTGACTTGAAGTTTGGGTCTATGCTGGCCTATCCAGTGATCTGTTCGGGATTCCGGAAGACAGGTATTGCTAGTATGAACTTCAATACCATATGAAATCCTTACTTGGCTATGGTAAAGGTCTTGGTCGCGAAAGAGAGAAGCTAGTCTTCGGGAACTTTCCTCTTCGCGGTTTGGTGAAGGAAGTTGCATATTCTTCCTTCTGGAGCTTGCACTTCGGTTTTCATCCTCTGGAACCGTGGTGTTCTTCTTCGTTTCCGTGGATACAGGTCCGTTGAACGTGCTGGACGAAGTAAGTATAGAGATGGATCATTAACTCGATTTGACTTGGATGGAGTCTTGTCTTGTCTCGCCATCTTTGATGCAACATCAATGTGCCACGGTTGTGGAAGTGATCTTTGCGGTCTTTAGATCGTGTTCTGGCCATTGGATCAAGGAGGATGCTTGAAAGGCTTGAAACAGGTTGAAGGAGGTCCGGTTTGGTGAGGTTCGGATGGAGAACGTCGCAGAAGAAGGATGGCCGCGCGACAGGTTGTCGCGGCCGCGGCCAGGCGTCCTTCGTCTGCGCCATCATGGCTCGTGGCGCGGCCAGGCTCCTTCTGGCCGGCCCACGGGCGGTTCGTCGCCCGGTGAGTGTTCTTCGAAACTCCTTCTTAATGTTTTTGGTCTTTTTGGGTTTTTCTGATTTTTTGTGCTTTTGGGGTTTATGAAAATCCTGTAAACTAAGAAGAAACCAAAACTAAAATTTAGCATGGTTAGAAAGATGAGAAAAAGAATACCTAAAATGGGTTGCCTCCCATTGAGCCGCTCTTGTTTAGAGTCTTTTAGCTAGACATTTCTGTGCGTTAGGCGACTACTGCGTCATCTAAGTGCATTGTCTCCCTTATCTCTTCAGACGTGGCCAGGTATGGCTTGATTCGTTGCCCATTCACGGTGAAAAACCCTCCATTCTTATCTCAGAGCATGATTCCTCCATACGGTTTAACTTCCTTTATCGTGAATGGTCCTGACCATCTTGACCTTAGTTTTCCCGGGAAGAGTTTCAAACGAGAGTTGAACAGCAGTACTTGGTCGTTGGCTGCGAATGTTCGCGGGATTATCTTCCTGTCGTGGTAGGCCTTAGTCTTTTCCTTATAGATCTTAGAGCTTTCGTAGGCCTTATGCCTCATCTCGTCCAACTCGTGTATCTGGATTTGTCGCCTTTCCTTGGCTGTCTTTAGGTCGAAGTTTATCTTTTTGATAGCCCATTGCGCCTTGTATTCGATCTCGACTGGCAGGTGGCAAGCTTTCCCGTATACCAAATGAAAAGGGGTCGTGCCCAAAGGTGTCTTGTATGCGGTCCTATAGGCCCATAAAGCATCGTCCAGTTTGGCCGACCAATCTTTTCGGTGGACTCCAGTCGTCTTCTGCAGGATCGACTTGATTTCTCTGTTGGAGATCTCTACTTAGCCGCTCGTTTGTGGATGGTATGGTGATGCTACTTTGTGCCTTACTCCATTCTTCTTTAATAGGTTATCAAAGATTCTGTTTATGAAGTGTGATCCTCCATCGCTTATGACAACTCTTGGGACTCCAAAACGGGGGAAAATGATCGTCTTGAACATCTTGATAACTACGCTGGCGTCATTTGTAGGGCTTGCTATTGCTTCCACCCACTTAGAGACATAATCGACAGCTACGAGGATGTACTGATTCCCATAAGAGGTTGGGAATGGTCCCATGAAGTCGATTCCCCATACATCAAATACTTCCACTTCTAGGATGAAATTCTGTGGCATCGCATTCCTTCTGCTTATATTTCCCATCCTTTGGAAGGCGTCGCATTTTGAGATAAAGGTATGCGTGTCTTTAAACATAGTCGGCCACCAGAATCCGGCTTGCAGCACTTCAGAGACCGTCTTGAAGTTGGCGAAGTGTCCTGCGTAGGCCGACCCATGGCAACCATGTAGTATGCCTTCTACTTCTTCTTCTGCCACACATCTTCTGAATAGTCCGTTTGTGCATTGTCTGTAGAGGTAAGGCTCGTCCCAAAAGTATTTGCGTGATTCTCGCAGAAACTTCTTTTTGTTGTAACCCACAAAATGAGGTGGTTGGATATCGGCTGATAAGTAGTTCGCGATGTGTCGGAACCATGGTGTGTTGCATGCTGCAGAATTCGCCATAGGAGGATGTCTCATTGTCGGCTCATCAGTCACGGGGACTGCATTGATCGCGTTTAGACTCTCTTCTGGGAGATCATCGTTTATTGGGGTAGTATCTCTAAATGTCACTCGCGAAAGCCCCGTTATCAGCTCCTCTTCGATCTCTTATCTCCATATCAAATTCTTGGAGCAGGAGAACCCACCTAATCAGCCTAGGTTTTGTATCTTTCTTTGTCTTTTGATCCAACCAGGTATTGGCAAAACTTTTCGAAAGCGAACACGATAGCTAGAAGCTCCTTCTCTGTTGTCGTGTAGTTGCATTGGGCGTCGTCCAGGGTCCTGCTCGCATAGTAGATTGCGTGCAGTTTCTTATCTTTCTTTTGTCCCAGCACTGCTCCAACTGCATAATCACTGACGTCGCACATGATCTCGAACGGCTGTTCCCAATCAGGTGGTTGCACTACTGGGGCCGACACCAGAGCTTCCCTGATCTTGTTTAAAGCTTGCAGGCACTCTTCGTCGAACTTGAATTCTGCGTCCTTGCAGAGAAGACGGGTTAGTGGCCTTGCTATCTTGGAGAAGTCCTGAATGAATCTCCTGTAGAACCCTGCGTGACCCAAGAAACTTCGTATTCCTTTGACGTTCGATGGTGGTTGCAGGCTTGTCATGACTCCTATCTTTGTTTTATCGACTTCGATCCCTTCTGCGGAGACTTTATGTCCGAGCACTACGCGCTCTCGCACCATGAAATGGCATTTTTCCCAGTTCAGGACTAAGTGCTTGTCTTCGCATCTTTGTAAAACTTTCCCTAGATTATTCAAACATTCTTGGAAGGACGGTCCGTGGACCGAAAAGTCATCCATAAATACTTCCATATATTTCTCAATATAATCAGTAAAGATTGATAGCATGCACCTTTGAAATGTCGCAGAAGCATTGCAGAGGCCAAACGGCATTCGTCGGTACGCGAATGTTCCGTAGGGGCACGTGAAGGTCGTCTTTTCCTGGTCTTCCGGCCGTATTGGGATCTGAAAAAATCTGGAATACCCGTCAAGAAAACAATAGTACTGATGGTTTGCTGACCTTTCTAGCATCTAGTCAATGAATGGCAGCGGGAAGTGATCCTTTCTGGTTGCCGTGTTTAGCTTTCGGTAATCGATGCACATTCGGTGTCCGGTGACCGTCCTCATAGCGATCATCTCGTCTTTGTCGCTCTCAATGACTGTAACTCCTCCCTTTTTCGGGACCACGTGAACCGGGCTTACCCACGTGCTGTCCGAGATCGGGTATATGATCCCTGCTTCCAAAAGCTTCATTACTTCCTTTTTGACTACCTCCATTAGGTTCGGGTTGAGCCTCCTTTGCTGATCGACTGAATTTTTAGCGTTTTTCTCCAAGTGGATCTTGTGCATGCAAAGGTCCGGTGATATTCCGGGGATGTCATCTAAGAAATACCCTATTGCTCTCCTGTGTTTTCGTAGCCCGCAGAGTAGCAAAGTTGCCTCGACGTTGTTCAAGCTAGAATTTATGATTACCGGATATGTATAATCCTTTCCTAGGAATGTGTAGCTTAGCCCGGCCGGTAACGGCTTCAGCTCGACTTTTAGCGCTTTAAGTGGGTTCCAAGGGTCAGGAATTGTCGCTCGGGCGTTTCTTGGTGGTAAAGGCTTGCGCTCTTTATCTTTCAGGTCTAGAAAGCGGGCGGGTCCGTCGTGGGGTTCGGTCTGATCCATCATTCTTTAACAGCTTTTAGTCTCCTTGCGACTTGGGTAGCTTGCGGCGTTCGTGTTTGTCAGGGCCACCTCTAGCGGGTCGTCCATAAGCATCTCCTCATATATTTCTTCCACAGCTCCTGCGAGTTCATCGATGCGAAAAACCTGCCCATCCAAGGTAGGCTTCCCAAAATCTTTGTTCATATCGAAATTCATGACCAGATTCCCCAGGTGTAGTTCTATCTTTCCTTTTGGAACGTTGATGACCGCTCCTGCTGTAGAGAGGAATGGGCGACCTAGGATAAGTGGGTCTCGAGGTTCCTCTTCGATATCTAGCACCACAAAGTCGGTCGGGATTGCGCAGTCCCCGATGACGACTTGGACGTCGACCAAAACTCCAACGGGCCGTCTGGTCGATCGATCTGCCAGGATTAGGGTGATTCTTGTAGGTAGGAATTCGTAGTATCCGAGGCGTGTTGCTACAGAGAGCGGCATCATATTGATGCTTGACCCCAGGTCGCATAGAGCTCGCTTAAACACTTCTTCTCCAATTGAACAAGTGAGTACAAAACTGTCGGGGTCTTCGCGTTTTCGAGGGGGAAGGTTCTGGATGACTGAGCTGCATTCTTGCGTGATCATCATAACTCCCTCTTCCATGGTGAGAGAGTTGGTAAGGATACACTTCATGTACCTTCTCAGCGTTGGGATCATGGCGCAGGCTTCTATGAAAGGTAGTCTCACAGAGAGCTGTCCTATTAACTCCTTAATTCTCTCTTTTTCTCTCTCTTTCCTGGGCGTGCTCAGACAGCGCGGATAGGGTGCTTTGGCTGCGTGGACTTGTTCCAGTGGCGATGGTGTTCCTTCTTTCTGCGGGATGTCTTCAGTCCCGGCTTCCCCATTGACGCCGCTTCGTCCTTCGTTTCTGAGTATTTGTTCTTCTCCGTCGCCGTCCTTCTTCCTTTCCACTATTTCTTTATCTTTTGGAAGTTCGGGTTCTTTGTAGGTTAACCCGCTTCTAAGCTCTACTTCTTTACTGTGTCGTAGCAGCGTCTCTCTTCTTCGTCTTCTGGTTTTGCCATTCTTCTTTCTCCCTTGGTCAGTCTCTCGTTTTCTCTCGCCACTTTTCGTATTTCCGAAGCAAGGTGTTTGATCTTACCATTCGTCTCATGGCGATTACGTTCGTCTTCTCTCCTAGCATCACTTGAGGTTCTCTCGAAAGAATCCACGAGCTCCTGTATCTTGTATTCAAGTCTACTTATTCGATCCGAATGGTCTTGGGTGATTGAGAGGTCGAGGGAGTGATTCATCCTCATTAGATCTCGGGTTTGATGGTCACCGTTGTGACGAATTATGCTCCTTTCTAAATTCTCGTGATGGGGGTCGTGGGTTCGGCAGTGTCTTGCGTCAATGTCATGGTTCGAGTTGTAATGCATGCGGAAGTCTTGAAGTTCTAGGATGGCTTCTGACTGTTGTGTATGTTCTGAGTTCATTTTAGCCAGTGCGCCCATTATTTCTTTCAAAGGATCGTCTTCGGCTTCCTCTCCGTGGCTCGTCCCATGCCTAGGGTCGTTGAGGCTGTTGTACTGACTAATGGCCAGATTGCTCACCAATAGTCGCGCCCCTTTTACTGATTTTGATGAAAAGTCTCCATTGCTCGCAATATCCAGCGCGGCTTGGAGTTTCATGTTGACTCCTCGGTAGAACGTGCTGATCACGTGTTCATCGGTGAATCCATGGTGTGGACAGTCCCTTTCGTAGAACTTAAATCGCTCCCATGCTTCGATGAGAGTTTCACACTTTTCATATTGGAATCCTTGTATCTTGTTCCTTAGAAGGTAGGAACGAGATTTAGTGTAGAAGCGGTTTAGAAAAACCTTCCTACATTCGTCCCAATTCGTGATGGATGCTGGGGCCAAGGATCTCAACCACTTGCTTGCCTTTTCTCCTAAAGAGTAGGGGAATAGCATGCACCTCAAGTAATCCCCATTAAATTTGGAGATGATGCAGACTTCTTCGAATGCTTCAATATGCTCTATGGGTTGGTCCGACGGCCGCCCTTGGTATTGGTTCTGTTTAACCAGGTCTATCATACGTTTCTTGATTTCGAAATCATTTCCTTCAGGCGGTGTCAACCGAAAGGGGTTTCGGTATTGGAAGGATTTGAGGGGCGCGTCAAACTCTGAGATTGCAGGCGCGTCCTCAGCGAACGTCTCATCTTTGTCGCTCAACAGGTCTTCTTCTTCTTCCACCCGTTGTTCTCCGTTTAGATTAAACGGATCTTCAAGAGCTTCGGGGTCTCGAACTTGATCCCCCATTAGAGAAGTACCTGCAAGGCGAGGAATTAAACGAAAAGTTCAGTAATCGTTCTGTTGATTTTTCGGTCTAGGATTCGTGAGAAGCAAATCAATAGTCCCCGGCAACGGCGCCAAAAACTTGATGCAACAGGTTTTAGAGTCTGTTTTCGAGTTTTAAATTTATAACCCTATTGCCTGCAAGTGCACAGATGTGCGTTGTAGTATTTAGGGTGTCGAACCACAGAGACTATGATGCTTCAAGCAAATCACTAAAACAGAAAACCAAATAAAAACGACCGGATTAAAGATTGGTTTTAGGGATGATGGTTTAGTAACGAAACGAAAATCAAGAGGGTTTGTAAAGCTATAAGACGGAACGCCGGGTTTCAGGGATCTCTCGGGTGTTTTACGGAATGATTCTATGATTGAAACACTTGACCTAGGCAAATCAATTCTACTGGTTCTTAAGCTCAAACACGAAAGTGGTCGGATCCCCCTTTCGGAAAACCAAACACCTAAACCTAAACTGCTCGTTCGCTCCCCTTCGGTAGCGACTTCGCAGCAAGATCAGCTATAAGATTAGGTTCAATGAAGCTCACAGTGCACCGCCGATATGCATAAGCATCCGTCGGTGCCTGCTCGTTTAAAACTATATCCGGCCAATAGATTCAGCGCTCACGCGGTTCTAATGATCCTACAATCGATCCTTAAGTGGCCAGTCAAAGATTACGCAATAAGAAAGAGTCCAAACGAAGAACAGTGAAAAGCATACTACCTATGATCTAACAACCTAATCGAATCAAACCATAAAATCCCTTGAGAAACCCCCTGCGAAACCCAACTATGAGACTACTCAGACACGGATGTGAAATTCATTATCATTGCAATAGGTAAAAATCTCAAATGTTTGAAAAGAAAATAAAGGAAGTGATAACGATGCAAAGAGAGTGCAGAAAAGAGATGAAAGAGAGTATCGAATAGGGCGACGAGATTGGGGACTGGAGAAGACGGCTTTCGCTCCTGTTCAGTGTTGAATATGGCTCGATATGATATGAAAACAGGTGCTGAGATCGTGGAAGAGACCACAGACGAAAATCAACCACTTGTCACCGTTCAAATGCCCGTTCGGTTGATTTCTCCAAGTTTTCTCTCTTTAAAACGTTTTCTCTCTGTAGAATTTTCTCTTTCTACCGACAGTCCCTAAATGTTGTTCATACTCTTACTCTTCTCTTTGCAATGTCTCTTATATATTTAGAGTTTTGTTTATTCAAATTTTAAATTTATAAACTCTAAATGCCTGCAAATACACAAATGTGCATTGTAATACTTAAGATATTGATTCTCAGGGAATCCATGCCTAACTGCAAAATCAACAACGGTTAGAAAGCGTTCATAAGACAAAAGGAGATTTTGGGTTGTGTGTTTCGCAGACGGTAGCAAGCAAGAGAGTAAATAAACAACAAGCAAAAAACCAAAACATTGGATTCTTTGGGAAATCTCCAGGGATTCAAAACGGATCAAACAAGAATCAATGCAAAACAAACGAGACTTAGGCCTATTTTCTCTAAATTTGAATCATGATTGTATGATCTAAATACTTCCGTATATAGATCATCTATTTTTAACTACTCTATAGGTATGCAATTTGAATCCTATGATGCACTCAAACACGCAATAATAGTTCGGGTTCGTTGCAACGTTCACGAACGCTTCGTGAGGGTGATCAAATTCAACACGTTAGCAGTTCTAATTAAACCTAAGATCAGTTTCTAGTTAGTTACTCTAGATCCATGCAATAAGAGCAAACTTAGGCGAAAGAAAAATCCTAGAATACGGCTAAACAATTTATAAACCACTTATCTAAATCATGTATAGGATCGATTAAACAAGAAAATTAAACAAAGCGAATAGATGGATGCTCTACAACTCGATCCTAGATTAACCTAATTATATAGTATTAATCTAGAAATCTAGATGAATAACTCCAACGATAAAATTTAATCTAAGAACCTAACAATCCATCCATGAATCCCCTTTGAATAACCCTTAGAAACCCAACAAACAAATCTACTCTAACATCATTGGGCGAGCAGAAACGCAACGAATGCAAGCATAATCTCTTAAACATAGAAAAGTATGGAGGGTTCGAGAGAAGATCTCTCTCCCCCTCGAAGAGGAAGAACAAAAACGTGAAAAAGCCTTATGTGGCTATAAATCTTTGGTGGTTGCATTTCTATAATGGGGGCTATGAGAGGCTGCTATAGGCCGCCGAAAATAATGAGTAGAGTTGAGTCTTTATAGGTCTTGAGGTATTCTTAGATGTCACTTAGATTTCCCTCGAGTTTGATGGCTATTGGACTTGACGGGTTTGCAAACGGGTTTCGGGAACGTTATATGGTGTGGCCGCGCAAGCGAGGGCTCATGGCACGGCCAAGTGGGGTCTTGACGCAGTCGGAATGCACTAAGTCAACAAGTGTTGGACTTAGAATTGAAAACTCAAGCTCGCAAGCGACAAACTTGAAGAAATATGCTATGGAATCCACCAGAAAGGTAAAGCTCGAAAACTCGAAGACTTTGATTAATAATAATGATAAAAGTTGTCTAAAACATATCACCTAGCGTTCTTTATATAAAAAAAGCCTAGTACTTAAAATAGGTAAATCCTAGAAATAAGGAAAACTACTTGAATCCTAATAGTAAAAGGAAAGTACTTAAAAAGGAAATATCTAGAAGGAACTTGTAATGCTAGAATGGCTTAGGTTACGTAACTATCTCCTGCATCAGTATCCTCCACATCCAAAGAACTCGACCCCAAGTTCTCATCTTGATAAAGAACACCATCGGCATGATACTCATAAATGTCAGCCACGTTGAATGTATGAGAGATATTCATGTCGTCCGGAAGATCCACCACATAAGAATTGTCATTGAGCTTCTGCAAAATCTTGAATGGACCATATTTGCGAGGCTGAAGCTTGCGATATGTACCAACTGGAAACCGTTCTTTCCTGAGAAACACCATCACTTCATCTCCTTCTTTGAAAACCTTAAACCTTTGATGTTTATCTGCTGCCCTTTTATTCTTTTGTCCAGTTGCTTCCAATCTAGTGCGAGCTGCTTCTTTGGTCTCCAAAATGTCCTTAGCCATAGCCTCAGCTGACACGCTAACTCCAGGAGCCTTAGGTAACAGGACTAAATCGACCACATGCTTCGGGACAGATGTATACACCAAAGAAAATGGTGACTTCCCGGTAGGTGAATGCACGACACTGTTGTATGCGAATTCCACCTATGGTAAAGCGAGATCCCACTGTTTTGGTTTATCCCCACAAACACTTCGTATCATATTTCCCAACGTCCGGTTCGTCACCTCCGTTTGTCCATCACTTTGCGGATGAGCCGTAGAGCTTCTTTTCAAACTTGTTCCAAACATCCACCATAATGTAATCCAGAAGTGACTGAGAAACTTGGTATCTCTGTCTGAAACTATCGATTTAGGAACCCCATGAAGACGTACAACTTCACGAAAGAACAACTTGGCAATGTTGGTTGCGTCAGCGGTCTACCTACAAGCAATGAAGTGCGTCATTTTAGAGAACCTATCAACAACAAAAAACACAGAATCCAAACCTAGTTGAGTCCTCGGCAATCCCAACACAAAATCCATGGATAGATCCTGCCAAATATCTTCAGGAACAGGTAATGGCATGTAAAGACCCGTATTCTGAGATTGTCCCTTGGAAACCTGACAGATAAAACACCTCCGAACAATAGCCCCAGCATCTTTCCTAAGATGCGGCCAATAATACCTTTCCTCCAAGCTTGCAATGGTTTTATCTCGTCCCAAATGACCACTAAGACCTCCCCTGTGGCGACCCAACCCGATAATCCTAACCAGGCCGGCCGACCCGAGTCTAACTCTAACCAGATTCCAGACTTAGCATATTTTTCAGATTTTTCTTAAACTTAAACAACGCATTCGATTCATAAAAAGCCCATTCTTATTGCATAATTATTCCAAATCCAGATAACAAAGGTTCATAAAACATAAATTAACTTAGCCAAATTCATTCTAAGTCATAACAGAAATGCAAGCCAGATAATCCAGAAAAACTCATGATAGATAAATCCCCAAACCCAATCCTAATCCACTTCTTTCTTCACTGCCTTCAAGTCCGCCTTCAAGACTAAACGTCCCGGATAACATCTTTACATGCACACTCCACACATAAGAGAGGCATAAGCATTATCACAAATGCTTAGTGAGTACGGTCATCCCGTACCACCAGCCAATACCAGAAAACGCAATCAAGCAACAGTTATATAATTCGCATTAACACTTAGCAAGCAAGCACAGAAAACAGAATCACGGTTCTATGATCATCTCAACTACTTGTGAATTTCCTCACGGCCTCGGTTCTACTCAAGCGAGAATCACACATCCCCTTGAGCTAGCAACACGATCCGGACATTCACACAGCTAGTTAGACACCACGTATAAACCACGGTATCCAATACCAATCACAGAAACACATTGACCTTGCTAAGCATACACTAACTTACACAAGCAATCAATGAAAACCAGATAACCTAGCAATCCTACGGTTCCAGGTCAGCTACAGTCACGCACTCACCTTAGACACAAAGGCAAACGTTTCAGTCGGAAGAAACTCGGTGATTTCTCGGTCAGAAACGGAGATAGTCGGACGCACTTGCGTTCTCTCGGCTATCGCTACGGCTAAACCCGCGAGATCCAATCTCCTCTCGGCTATCTTTCAAACCGCTCACTTTTCCTCGAACAATCTTCTGTATTCCCTCGGAAACAGGCCAAAATAATCAGATTAGTCGAAGGTTACTCGACAGAAACTCAACCAGAAACGAAATAGCCGACACTTACCGAAATCTCTCGGCCAGAAACTCCTTCTCTCGGATATCTCTCGATCCGATCGAACAACTCACGGCTATCTCTCAGATCTCTCGGCTAACACACGCCTACAATCAGATAACTCGATTATCTCTCGGTGAAAACAATCCAGAACAGAAATCTCACGGTGAAATCTCAACAGAACAGATTTCTCTCGGTGAAAAACGGATTACCTCGACTATCTCTCGGATTCTCGCGATCCGATCGAGAAATCTCTCGGCCGAATGCACTTCTCTCGGCAAGTCGACCCTCCCCGTTCGTTTCTCTCGAACGAAATCCCCAGAAACTCGACGGACAAAGATATCTCTCGAAGAACTCGGATTTCTCTCGGCGGCTCGAACTTTCTCTCGGGATAACTTGTGATTCTCTCACGCGGCCGCGAGAGACAAGCTTATTTATAGAGAGAAAACCCCAAAAGCCCTAGCTCGACCGTCCAAACCGACTTTAACCCGCGCGGTTTTACTTTCTCTCGGTCCAAAACAAGTTTCTCTCGGCCAAACCGGCCAACTTTCCTTTTTCTCTCGGCCACACTTAAACCGCTCGGCCAAACACGGGATAAAACACTTTTCACTCGAGATAAACTGATTTCCCTCGAGTTAAACCACGTTCCACGGCCCAACAGCCTTGTTCCTCAACACTTAGACAAAATCCCCAACATTTACTCGGCCTAGCCACAGTACGGTACTTAACCTCACGGACGTACCACGGTTTGGTACCACAGACATACCACGGACGTACCACGGACGTACCACGGACGTACCACGGACGTACCACGGACGTACCACGGACGTACCACGGACGTACCACGGACGTACCACGGACGTACCACGGACGTACCACGGACGTACCACGGACGTACCACGGACGTACCACGGACGTACCACGGACGTACCACGGACGTACCACGGACGTACCACGGACGTACCACGGACGTACCACGGACGTACCACGGACGTACCACGGACGTACCACGGACGTACCACGGACGTACCACGGACGTACCACGGACGTACCACGGACGTACCACGGACGTACCACGGACGTCCCACGGACGTACCACGGACGTACCATGGACGTACCACGGACGTACCACGGACGTACCACAGACGTACCACGGACGTACCACTGTACAACACACATAATTACAGAAACGGACGAACCTCCACTGTACCAGGACATACATACAACGGTCATCCCATGACCCGCACGACCATACTTAGGATTTCTGGTCGCGGATGCTACAATTCTCCCCCACTCAGTTTGGATTCGTCCTCGAATCCGGCTCTTCCTCAGGAAGTTTCTCAAACCATTTCGGGAACCTTGTACTCATCCTTGACTCTTTTTCCCAAGTCGTTTGCTCGTCGCCATTACAGTCCCACAGAACTTTGATCATCTTGACCACTTTACCACGCTTAACCTTTTCTTTCCGGCCAACCACACGGATCGGTCTACCTTCCACGGTCAGATCCTCTTGCAGTTCCGGAGGCGGTTCAGATATCACATTCTCACGTTCGGTTATGTGCTTTCTCAGCTGCGACACGTGAAACACATTGTGATAAGCACTCATTTCCGGCGGTAAGTCCAACTTATACGCCACTGCCCCAATCCTTTCCAGAATCCGGTACGGCCCCATGTACCTCGGACTCAACTTAGCATCAAACATTGCTCGGCTTTTCCCTTTGTAGGTCATAGCCTTCAGATAAACCAGATCGCCCACACTGAACTCCAAGTCCTTACGGCGCCTATCGGCATAACTCTTTTGCCGGTCTTGAGCCTCTTTCAGCTTAACCTTCAGAAACCGAATCTTTTCAGTCGTCTCCTCGACTATCGCGGGTCCTATCTCACTCCGCTCCCCCACTTGGGTCCAACACAACGGTGTTCTGCACGGCCGTCCATACAACGCCTCATACGGAGACATATCAATGCTCCCTTGGTAACTGTTGTTATACGCGAACTCAGCCAACGGTAGATGCCTATCCCAGTTACCACCCCAGTCTAGTACACACGCTCTCAGCATGTCCTCTAACGTCCTGATGGTCCTCTCAGACTGACCATCCGTTTGCGGATGATACGCAGTACTCATGTGTACCTTCGTCCCCAACTCTTCCTGAAAGTCTTTCCAGAATCGTGAAGTAAACTTCGGATCACGATCAGACACAATGCTCACTGGCACGCCATGGAGTCTCACGATCTCATCGACATATAACTCCACCAGCCTAGCCACTCCATCCGTCTTTTTCATAGGTAAGAAATGAGCAGACTTGGTCAGCCGATCCACAATGACCCAAATCGCGTCATGCTTATTCTTAGTCTTCGGTAAACCCATCACAAAGTCCATTGTGATCATATCCCATTTCCATTCCGGCATTGGTAATGTTTGCAACAAACCACTCGGAAACTGGTTCTCGGCCTTAATCAACTGGCACGTCGGACAACTAGCCACCCACTTGGCCACGTCCCGCTTCATCCCGACCCAATGATAGTACCTTTTCAGGTCGCGGTACATCTTGGTCATTCCCGGATGAACAGAAAACCTAGACTGATGTGCTTCCTTAAGGATCTCTTCCCTTAACTCTTTCACGTTAGGAACACATACTCGGCCATTCAACACAATCGTCCCATTGTTTGAAGTTTGATACTCGGTCTTGTCAGCCTTTGACATCTTAATCAGATTCTCATCCTCCTCTTGAGCTAACCGGATCCTTGTTAACAAGTCAGCCTGATCCGCAGCTCCCAAACCCAACGGTTCCGTATCCTCGGTCAGAACGTTCAGCCTTAACGTCCTTAGGAGATTCACAACTCCTTCCACGTCTTTCGCAGACGATACACTAGCCCGTCTCCGGCTTAATGCATCAGCAACGAGATTAGCCTTCCCCGGATGATAAGCTATCTCCAGATCGTAGTCAGCGACTAACTCCATCCATCTCCGTTGCCTCAGATTCAGTTCAGGTTGAGTGAAGATGTACTTCAAACTCTTATGATCGGTAAACACCTGAACCTTCCCACCATACAAGTAAGATCGCCATATCTTTAACGCAAAGACTACGGCCGCCATCTCCAAGTCATGAGTAGGATAATTCGCTTCATGCTTCCTTAGCTGTCTAGACGCATATGCAATCACATTCCCGTGCTGCATTAGGACACAACCTAGTCCTTTCCCACAAGCGTCCGTGTACACCGCATACGGTTCATCCGGCTCAGGTAGAGCCAACACTGGTGCACTTGTAAGCATCCCTTTCAGTTTCGAGAAACACTCCTCACACTCGGCTGTCCATACGAACTCAATGTCCTTCCCGGTCAAGCGTGTCATCGGCTGAGCCATACTTGCAAAGCCTTTAACAAAACGCCTGTAGTAGCCAGCCAATCCCAGAAAACTCCTTATCTCAGTCGCATTCTCAGGTCTCGGCCAATCCGCAATGGCCTTGATCTTTTCAGGATCCACAGACACTCCCTTGTCCGAAACAATGTGACCCAAGAACCCAATGTGCCGTTGCCAAAAGCTACACTTGCTCAGCTTGGCAAACAACTTCTGCTCTCGCAACTTCTCCATAACAATCCGCAAATGCTTCTCATGATCTTCCGGATTCTTCGAGTACACTAAGATGTCGTCTATGAAAATAATCACAAACTCGTCTAAGTATTCTCTGAACACGCCATTCATCAACTTCATGAATGCAGCTGGCGCATTCGTCAAACCAAACGGCATGACCACAAACTCGTAATGACCATACCTTGTCCGAAAGGCAGTCTTCCGAACGTCCGGTTCATCTATCGGTATCTGATGGTACCCAGAAGCCAAATCAATCTTAGAGAACCAAGTAGCACCCCTAAGCTGATCCAACAACTCATCTATCCTTGGGAGTGGATACTTGTTCTTCACAGTAACACGGTTCAACCCTCGGTAATCGATGCAAAGCCGGAAGCTTCCATCCTTCTTCTTTACGAACAGAACAGGTGCGCCCCATGGTGAACTGCTTGGCCTTACAAATCCCTTGTCTAGAAGATCGGCCAGTTGCTTCTTTAGTTCAGCCATCTCGGCCGGAGCCATACGGTATGGTGCCTTAGACACAGGAGCAGTTCCCGGCTCAAGTTCAATCGTGAACGGATCTGAACGAGCCGGTGGCATTCCCGACAAAGCTTGGAAAACATCCTCAAACTCTTGTACCACTGGAATGTCCCCTAACTCCGCGTCTGGTCCAACCTCAATTGAAGATATCGTCGCCAGATATGCTTCACAACCTTTCTCTAACATTTTCTCCGCTTGTATTGCCGACACAACCAAGCTACCAGAAGTCGGTCTCACTCCTTGGTAAACCAGAATTTGGCCATCCCTCTCGAACTCCACCCTGCCTCGGTGACAATCCAGATGCGCCTTATGCTTACCGAGCCAATCCATTCCGAGGATGACATCGTAAGACTTCACCTCGCAAATCACTAAGTCCGCTGGCATATTAACTTCGCCAATCCAGACAGCAATGTTGCGAACAGTCCCTAGTGAGAACATCACTTGGCCTCCAGCCGCCCTCACTAGTCCAAACTCTTCCCCGGGTTCCTTCTGGAATCCTCCTTTCCCAATCATCCCTGGGTTAACAAAACAATGACTCGCTCCGGAGTCGAACAGAACATGGGTTTCCACCCCACCCATTAGTAAGGTCCCTACACATTCAATCCTTAGAATGCTAAGACACTTAACGGAACACACAGACACAAACAAACTCAGAAAACGTAAGTACTAAAACTTACCAGTGATCGGTCGAGAAGTGGTCGGATCTCCAGTTCCATCCACGGTCGCTGCATACACCCTTGGCATGATGGCCTGCCTCTTAGCCGGTGGCGCCAGTACATCCCCTGCACGCTTAGGCTGAGTGGCCGCCTGCCCAATAGTTCCCGACCTCGGACAATCACGCTTGTAATGTCCCGGCTCTCCGCAGCCGAAACATACCACAGACGTGCTAACTCCATCCGACACTCTCACCAACCTCGAGTCTGGCTCAGGACAATCACGAACCCTATGCTCCAAGCTACCACAACGGTGACAAGCTCCAGATGCACGCCTACACACGCCAACATGCACCTTTCCGCAAGATCCACAAACGCTGCGGCTTCCACTCGACTTAGCCGGAACATGCTTCCCAAACTTGCGGTTCTGTCCTCCAGACACTTGACCACTCCTGGCCACGGTACCAGCCTTAGACAAAGCCTCTTCGGCTTGTCCAGACTCTAACAAAGCCGCTTTCTCAACAAGCTCCGTGACCGTCGCATAGTCACGCACCAGACAACCATTACGCAGCTCGACCCTTAGTCCGCTCATGAACCTTCGGATCAGCTTCTCCTCAGTATCGTAGTCACGTCCCACGTACTTGCGCAACAGGTTGAACTCAGTCTCATACTGCCGAACCGTCTTGGTCCCTTGGCGCAGATACAGAAACTCAGCCTCCAGCTGATTGTAAGCCTCCTGCGGGAAGTACTTACTCAGGAACATCGCAGAAAACGTCTCATACGAACAGTTCGGATTCGCCAAACGTCTCGATGCTCCTTTCCACCAGGTATGCGCAGTACCCTCCAGGTAATGCACAGCTATGTCCCGCTTGTACTCTTCAGGACATCGGATAGACTCGAAGTTCCTCTCAAGCCTCATCCTCCACTCATCAGCCTCAATCGGCGCAGTTCCTCCAGCAAAGAACTTGGTTCCCAACCTCGCCATATGATCCAGAACCTTGAGGTAAGACGGGATCGCCACGACTTGACCCGCTTCCTCCACAGCCACGTTCCCAACATTCGGATCCACCACTTGTGGTGCCACAGCCGGTACCACTCCCGGTACAGGCGCAACCACTTCTGGTGCCACGGCCGGTACCACTCCAGGTACAGGCGCAACCACCGGTAAACGCTCCAACACTTGAGCTAGCAATCCCAGCACAGCCTCCAGCCTGTCTGGAACAGCACCCGCAGCATTCCCAGCCACGTTCCCAGTTCCAGCCGCAGCCACATTCGCAGCAGCCGCAGCCTCGGCCGCCGCAGCAGCCTCAAACTCATGCTGGTTTCCAACCGCATCCTCAGTTCCCGAACTCCCCGAGTTCACAGCACCATTCAACCTTGCAGCCCTAGTCCTTCTCGGAGCCATCTGCAAGTCACACAGAACATGTTAGCCCAAAGCTAACACCAGACAAGAGTTCCAAACTCCACAGAGAACAACAGACCGCGAGACTCGGCAGTGAAAGGTGGATATTTCTAACCCCAACTATGCAAATGAACTATCCTAGAATCGACCATGCTCTGATACCAACTGTGGCGACCCAACCCGGTAATCCTAACCAGGCCGGCCGTCCCGAGTCTAACTCTAACCAGATTCCAGACTTAGCATATTTTTCAGATTTTTCTTAAACTTAAACAACGCATTCGATTCATAAAAAGCCCATTCTTATTGCATAATTATTCCAAATCCAGATAACAAAGGTTCATAAAACATAAACTAACTTAGCCAAATTCATTCTAAGTCATAACAGAAATGCAAGCCAGATAATCCAGAAAAACTCATGATAGATAAATCCCCAAACCCAATCCTAATCCACTTCTTTCTTCACTGCCTTCAAGTCCGCCTTCAAGACTAAACGTCCCGGATAACATCTTTACCTGCACACTCCACACATAAGAGAGGCATAAGCATTATCACAAATGCTTAGTGAGTACGGTCATCCCGTACCACCAGCCAATACCAGAAAACGCAATCAAGCAACAGTTATATAATTCGCATTAACACTTAGCAAGCAAGCACAGAAAACAGAATCACGGTTCTATGATCATCTCAACTACTTGTGAATTTCCTCACGGCCTCGGTTCTACTCAAGCGAGAATCACACATCCCCTTGAGCTAGCAACACGATCCGGACATTCACACAGCTAGTTAGACACCACGTATAAACCACGGTATCCAATACCAATCACAGAAACACATTGACCTTGCTAAGCATACACTAACTTACACAAGCAATCAATGAAAACCAGATAACCTAGCAATCCTACGGTTCCAGGTCAGCTACAGTCACGCACTCACCTTAGACACAAAGGCAAACGTTTCAGTCGGAAGAAACTCGGTGATTTCTCGGTCAGAAACGGAGATAGTCGGACGCACTTGCGTTCTCTCGGCTATCGCTACGGCTAAACCCGCGAGATCCAATCTCCTCTCGGCTATCTTTCAAACCGCTCACTTTTCCTCGAACAATCTTCTGTATTCCCTCGGAAACAGGCCAAAATAATCAGATTAGTCGAAGATTACTCGACAGAAACTCAACCAGAAACGAAATAGCCGACACTTACCGAAATCTCTCGGCCAGAAACTCCTTCTCTCGGATATCTCTCGATCCGATCGAACAACTCACGGCTATCTCTCAGATCTCTCGGCTAACACACGCCTACAATCAGATAACTCGATTATCTCTCGGTGAAAACAATCCAGAACAGAAATCTCACGGTGAAATCTCAACAGAACAGATTTCTCTCGGTGAAAAACGGATTACCTCGACTATCTCTCGGATTCTCGCGATCCGATCGAGAAATCTCTCGGCCGAATGCACTTCTCTCGGCAAGTCGACCCTCCCCGTTCGTTTCTCTCGAACGAAATCCCCAGAAACTCGACGGACAAAGATATCTCTCGAAGAACTCGGATTTCTCTCGGCGGCTCGAACTTTCTCTCGGGATAACTTGTGATTCTCTCACGCGGCCGCGAGAGACAAGCTTATTTATAGAGAGAAAACCCCAAAAGCCCTAGCTCGACCGTCCAAACCGACTTTAACCCGCGCGGTTTTACTTTCTCTCGGTCCAAAACAAGTTTCTCTCGGCCAAACCGGCCAACTTTCCTTTTTCTCTCGGCCACACTTAAACCGCTCGGCCAAACACGGGATAAAACACTTTTCACTCGAGATAAACTGATTTCCCTCGAGTTAAACCACGTTCCACGGCCCAACAGCCTTGTTCCTCAACACTTAGACAAAAATCCCCAACATTTACTCGGCCTAGCCACAGTACGGTACTTAACCTCACGGACGTACCACGGTTTGGTACCACAGACATACCACGGACGTACCACGGTTTGGTACCACAGACATACCACGGACGTACCACGGACGTACCACGGACGTACCACGGACGTACCACAAACGTACCACGGACGGTACCACGGACGTACCACTGTACAACACACATAATTACAGAAACGGACGAACCTCCACTGTACCAGGACATACATACAACGGTCTTCCCATGACCCGCACGACCATACTTAGGATTTCTGGTCGCGGATGCTACCCATGCAACTCACGAACCAACTTCTCCCGTAAAGAAGAGCACGAAATGCATAGCCTATCTCCTTTAAAGAGGTAACCTTCTCGGATATGAAAATCCGCTGAAGGATGCTGCTAACTGCACTTAATCCATAGGTCTTGGAACTCGGCATCTTGTCCATACAACTCCTTCAAAAACTCGAAACCCACAACCTCCTGTGCTAGAGTAGTGAGTAGGGGAGCCCTTCTACTTAAGGCATCCGCACCCTTATTAAGCTTCCTGATTTGTGCTGGATGATAAAAGGAAACTTATGTAGGTAACTTACCCAACGAGCATGCATCTTATTAACCATCTTCTGGCTGTGAAAGAACTTGAGAGCTTGATGGTATGTAAAAAGAATAAACTCGTGTTGAACCAGATAGTGCTCCCATTGCTTTAGAGCTCGAAACACAGCTTAAAACTCCTGATCATAAGTACTCCACTTCTGACGTGCTTCACTTAGTTTTTCACTAAAGAAAGCTATAGGGCGCTTCTCTTGTGACAATACAGCTCCTATTCCCACGCCACTTGCATCACACTCCACCTGAAATATTTTATCAAAATCCGGCAATGCTAATACAGGAGCCGTACAAAGCTTCTCCTTAATCAGTGCAAAGCTTTTGTCTTGTTCCGGACCCCATTGAAACTTCCCTTTCTTCAAACATTCAGTAATAGGCGCAGTGATGGTACTGAAATCCCTCACGAATCTTCTGTAGAAAGTAGGTAAACCATGGAAACTGCGTACCTCAGTTACTGATTTAGGGACATGCCTCTCCTTGATTGCACTCACTTTGGCGTCGTCCACCTGAATCCCATCCTCTCCGACGACAAATCCCAGAAATAACAGCTTGTTTGTACTGAATGTACACTTCTTTAAGTTCACGTACATCTGATTTTCTTGCAGGACTTGCAAAACCCGTTTTAGATGCTCCAAATGGTCGTCTTTGGTTTTGCTATAGATCAAAATATCATCGAAATAAACCACCACAAAGGACCCAATAAAAGGACGGAGAATCTGGTTCATCAGCCTCATGAAAGTACTAGGGGCGTTTGACAATCCGAAAGGCATCACTAACCACTCGTATAATCCATCTCTGCTTTTAAAAGTAGTCTTCCATTCATCTCCAAGCCTGACTCGAATTTGATGGTACCCACTTCGAAGATCTATTTTCGTAAACACCCTCGATCCGCTCAACTCATCAAGCATGTCTTCCAATCGAGGGATAGGAAATCGATACTTGATTGTTATCTTGTTGATGGCCCTAGAATCAACACACATTCGCCACTGGTTACCCTTCTTTGGAACAAGAAGAACCGGTACGGCACAAGGACTCATGCTCTCGCGGATTAACCCTTTCCTTAACAAATCTTCAATCTGTTCCCTTACAATTTCGTTCTCCTTAGGACTCATTCGATAGTGGGGAAGGTTTGGTAAACTAGAACCCGGAATTAAGTCAATGTGATGCTGAATATCACGCATAGGAGGTAGATCATTAGGTAGCTCATCTGCAGTCAACTCCTTGAAGTCTTCTAGAATCTCTAACACTTCCCGTGGAGTTGTAGTTTCTTCCGTTACAGCACTCATCA